>OZ025292.1:827500-1177500 GCA_964019185.1 Maratus speculifer
AGCGTTTTCACGATTTAATACTCCTGTTTTTAAAAACTGGTGACAAAAAATTTAAAATTTCGCAAAACTCTCCCGTCGCGAAGGAATTAACAAAGTACTATTATTCAAGAACATTACAGACTGATTTTTTATATATATATATAAATAGAACTCATTCTTCAACCTACATAAATATAAACTAATTGAATTTTTTTTAAGAAAAGAGCATTCGATAATTTCTGTAGCATTCTTCGGAAAACGTTAATTTTCTAATGAAAAAATTTCGATTAAAAAACACATCGAAAATGTTTATATAATCTATAAATTACATTTAATGTTATTTAAGATTTATGTGGGCAGTAGTTTCTTCTTGTTTGGTGCTTAATTTATTTTGTAAAGATTTGGGGTTTACTTCCTAAACAATTTTGCAACAAAGAAAAAAAAATTAAAACCACATAATATATTTTGTAACGTCATACTTATTCATTGCAGCATCTGAAAATTTAAAAGCAGAGAAAATTCTGAGATGTTAAAAAGTTCATTCATATTCATTGTTGATTTTAAAGCCTGCAACTAATTTGGAATTAAGTTTATCTTTGTTTTATTAAGCTATTGCATAGCTTAGGCTTTTATCGCGGGCTTTGAGCGCGGCGACCGAATGTAACCGAATTCCGTAACGAGAAAAATTGAGCGTAACGAAAAACAACAATTCCGTAACGAAAAAAACCTAACACTCGGCTAACCATCGTTTCAGTTCGGCAGACTTCGGCATGGTATCCTTCGGTAGACTTCGGCAGACACTGAAGCGGTATTTTTCAGATATTTAGAGGATATCAAGTCTCAAACTTATATTGCTTATTTCAGTTACTATAAATCTATAGTTTCAATAATAAAAATTGCTGACAGCATGTGTATAGAAAAGAATCGTCTTAAGATAAAACAAGGTAGGATAATGTATCTTTTGGTGATTGGAGACCCGCCCAATGGTGAGGATCGAAAAATTTTAAATGCTTATAACTCGCGATCTAATTTTGGTTGCGCGGCAAAATTTTTTTTGGTAATTTATTATGAGACTGTGTTATCCGGTCGAAAACTAAAATAAAACCGGTCGAAAAATTTAAAATGCTTATAACTCGCGATCTAACTTTCGTAGCGCGGCCACATTTTGTTTGGTAATTTATTATGAAACAGTTTTAATTTTTGGTTACAGGAGACCCCCCCCCCCCCAAGGTGACGGTCGAAAAATTTAAAATGCTTATAACTCGCAATCTTCTTTTCGTATCGCGGCCAAATTTTGTTTGGTAATTTATTATGAGAGAGTGTTAATTTTTGGTGACAGGAGACCCCCCCCCCCACGGTGAGGGTCGAAAATTTTAAAATGCTTATAACTCGCGATCTAATTTTCGTAGTGCGGCCAAATTTTGTTTCGTAATTTATTACGAGACAGTGTTACTTTTGATGGCAGGAGACCCCCCCACGGTAAGGGTCGAAAAATTTTAAATGCTTATAACTCGCGATCGAATTTTCGTAGCGCGGCCAAATTTTGTTTGGTAATTTATTATGAGCCAATGTTACTTTTGGTGACAGGAGATCCCCCACGGTGAGTGTCGAAAAATTTAAAGTGCTTATAACTCGCGATCTAATTTTCGTAGCGCGGCCAAATTTTGTTTCGTGATTTATTATGAAACAGTGTTAATTTTTGGTGACAGGAGACCCCCCCACGGTGAGGGTCGAAAATTTTAAAATGCTTATAACTCGCGATCTAATTTTTGTAGAACAGCCAAATTTTGTTTGGTAAATTATTATGAGACGGTGTTACTTTTGGTGACAGGTGCCCCCCCCCCCCCCACGTTGGGGGTCGAAAAATTTAAAATGCTTAGAATTCGCGATCTAATTTTCCTAGCGCGGCCAAATTTTGTTTGGTGACTTATTATGAAACAGTGTTAATTTTTGGTGACAGGAACTTCCCCTCTCCCCACGGTGAAGGTCGAAAAAGTTCAAATGCTTATAACTCGCGATCTAATTTTCGTAGTGCGGCCAAATTTTGTTCGGTAATTTATTATGAGAAAGTGTTAATTTTTGGTGACAGGAAATCCCCCCACGGTGAGGGTCGAAAAATTTAAAATGTTTATAACTCGCGATCAATTTTCGTAGCGCGGCCAAATTTTGTTTGGTAATTTATTATGAGACAGTTTTAATTTTTGGTGACAGGAACTTCCCCTCTCCCCACGGTGAAGGTCGAAAAAGTTCAAATGCTTATAACTCGCGATCTAATTTTCGTAGTGCGGCCAAATTTTGTTTGGTAATTTATTATGAGACAGTTTTAATTTTTGGTGACAGGAGATCCCCATGGTGAGGATCGAAAAATTTAAAATGCTTATAACTCGCGATCTAATTTTCGTAGTGCGGTTAAATTTTGTTTGGTAATTTATTATTAGACAGTGTTAATTTTTGGTGACAGAAGACCCCCACGGTGAGTTTCGGAAAATTTAAAATGCTTATAACTCGCGATCTAATTTTCGTAGCGCGGCCAAATTTTTTTTTTTTTTGGTAATTTTTTAAGATATTGCATAGCTTTTTTCGTGGGCTTTGAGCGCGGCGAAAGAATCTAGAAATTCCGTAACGAGAAAAACCTAACACTCCGGCTAACGTCGCTTCAGTTTGGCAGACTTCGGCACGGTATACTTCGGTAGACTTCGGCAGACATTGACGCGGTATTTTTCAGATATTTTGAGAATATCAAGTCTCAAACTTATATTTTTTATTTCAGCTACCATAAACGTATGGTTTCAATGATAAAAATTTCTGACTAACCTACATGTATTCTAAAATAATAAAAATGTTTTAAACGATATTAACTTTTCATTTATTCAATAAAAGAAAAAAAATTGATATCGGTCATCACGCTCAAAATGTGTAACTTGAATTAATATCAAAGACAAAAAAAAAAAAAAAAAAAAAAAAAAAAAAACTGCATAAATAAAAAATAAGTAAATAATTATAATTCCATAAGTTGATAAAAAATGCTATGCAATAGCTTTACCGCGGCAGTCCCCGAGTGCCACACGTATATTTTTTATCTATGTTTATTGGAAATGAAAGTTTTATTTTAGATTAAGAAAATAGCGTATGATTTTATATTATGCTTAAAATTTATTTTCATATTTATTTTAAAAGCATAATTTTGGTACTGTTTTGTAATCTAGGTTCCGTATTTTTTGTTTTTTATATACAGCTTCTTACATCATTCCCTGCTTCTGTCAGCAATGATTATCATTCTAAAAAGTAAAAAAAAAAAAAAAAAAAAAAAAAGTAATTATCAAAACATGCATCATAATATTTCTGTTAACGCGATTTTATTTCCAGGTGTATTTAATAGACATTCAAGTTTACTATACAGTAAAACCCCGGTTACCAAAAAGCATGGGAGCAAAGCATTTTCAGTTAACCAGTGTTTCATAGGAATTTTTGAATAATCGGGGTTCCATAGGAATTTTATTAATATTCGGAAAGCTTATGGTGTAAATTTGTTTGATAAAAAGCTGTGATCGTAATTTATAACATTGTTGTAATAAAAATGTTGTGGTACCGTATTCAAAGTACCTTGATGTTGAAAAACAAAAGATAGTCAGACCATATTTCGTAAACAAAATGAAGTGTCGTATGCGTCTATCTAATAAATCGTCCGAAATTACACAATCGATCAAATAAGTATGTTGACATTGTATATTTCATAAAGAACATGTTGCTTTAACCCGATTTCTACTAGTGTACAATAATATCTTACAAGGTTTTGATTTGTTTTTCTTATTTTACTTATAATTTTTAAAACTAATATGTATTCAGTGTATTAAAAATGATTTAGAATTGTTTTGTTCTAAAAGATACAAGAGAAATCGTAAATGAAAATATATTGAAAGGTGTCATTTGACATAGGTAAAAATAATGTTGACAATAAATTTTTCACATTTAAAAAGGACTTTAAGAAATTATAAGGCTTTCCAGTTACGCCCATTTTCGGATAACCGGTATTCGGTTAATTGGGATTCTACTGTATTTAGAATAATAATACAATGTAAGAAACGAATGTTTTAAAAAAACTTTTTAAAATATAATCTTAGTTTAAAAAGTATATCTTTTTGATATTGCTGGAAAAGGAGTTTAACATTTTACATTATCTATTTTTTACGCGGATCATTGTTTATGATTAGCAATTGAGTAATTTTAGGATTTTTTTATCGACCTAATTGAGCCATTGCCATTCAAATCACCAAGGCCTCATTACAGGTGTCTTGACGTCATCACTAATAGATTAAGTTCCCATTACTATTGGAACAAACTGTGGAAAATTTCGAAAAACAATTTTCTTTTATTTTACTTGTGGCCGTCTTATAAAACTATAATAATACTATACAACATAAAAAAAAAAACACTGATATCCCGAGTGGTGATTCGTATTATGTATTTTTAAGTAAACAACAGAAAACAAATTTACATTTAGATATCACATCCCAAAACATAAGTAACGGTAATCTTACTTTATTTACTTTCCGCTAAACTTACTAGAGAAAATTCCAATGTGTATGTTGTGGATTTGGACAAGTGTAGTATCAAAAGACAGATCTCGTTCTTTACGTTAAAAAAAGGAATGGAACTACTCGCTCGAATAGAGTCGTTTTGCAGATATCAACACTTGAAGTGTGAATGAATAAATAAATAAATTGACAGGCATGTATGTAAATTATTCGCAAGTTGGAAGTTTCTATGTTAAAATTGTTTTTAATCTTCCTGTCAATACATTTTCCCGAGTTACGAGCAAAATCCTTTACACCCACACATTGCTGATTATTTCCTCTCTTTTAGACAGGCACTTCGCATTCTACGAAGTTTTCGCGTGCGGCTGATTTCGGAGAGTTTTCCATCTGTTTTTGGGCCGCACCTGTGGCTGAGAGGTTCTGAACTCTCAACTGGTAGACGGCAGGTGCTGGGTTCGAACCCAATCGCGGCCGTCGGCCTAACATCTCGGAGTTTTCGTGGTTTTCTTTGAACCTTGTGTAAGTACGGGTTAGGCTCCCTTAGAAAGATCTCCACGAAGGGCACTCCCCCCACGGCCTATATCCCTAGAGTATATAATCGACCGACACAAAATAAACAAAAACCATCTGTTTTTGTTATTTCCAGCACCTTGTTTTATTATCCTGCCCCTACTGACAATAAGAGGAAAGCCAATCGCTCAAAAAAAGAAATGTTTTTTAATGCAAAATAACAATTTATGTCAAAACATATGATTTTAAGTAAAATTAATAAATGTGTTTCACTTCTAAACTTTACGTGATAGAATAATTTTATTTCAATATTTCACAAAGTTTTAAGATCGCAAATCGTAATTACAGTCTGTGAACCCAGGGAAATCTTTTTATTTTTAATTTGTTTCATTTTTTTTTAAATTACTGATGTGAATTGGGTATTTCCCAATAATAAATCAGCCAGATGCAGTAACACTGTGGCATTCCACATCTAGCTAAATTTTTATTTAGGGAAATCCGAATTATCATTAGTAAATTCAAATAGTTATTATTGTTTCATAAGATGACAGATATTTCACGAGTAAAATAAAAGGAAATTGCCAATAAAAATTTTCCGGTGTGTTTTCAAACACCACACTACGAGAACTCTGACCATTAGTGATGACATCACGCCTCTTGATATGTCTTGATTGGGGCGATTTGTAGCGTCTCTTTCCTGCAATATTCCTTACGGGAGGCATTTTTGCCGATCCCACCGAAGTTAGTATAGGGGAGAAAATACGGGCTTCTCATTGGTTGAACAATTTAAAGAGGAATTTTTTTGTTCATTTTTGAGTTTACGTTTATTTAATCATAAATTTCTGTTTAAAAACCTTTTGGAAGATGGATTTCGATAAATTTCTTTTGGATTTTACATATTTCTTAATAGTAAAGAGGTATTTAACGGAATTTATAATTAAAGAAGTTAATGTGCATATTTCTCAAATGTTCTGTATTGTTCTTAAAAAAATAATAACAAAAAAAATTACCATTTTTTCTTATCATTGTTTTAACATGATATGTACATATATGCTCCTAATACTTACATCCACATTCAGAACGATTTATTGACAAAGGTTGCTTTTTAAATTATTCAACCAATCAGAAGCCCGAATTCCCCCCCCCCCTATGCTAGCATCGGTGGGATTGGCAAAAATGCTTACGGGAGCGACGGATAGCGGTCGAGTCCATTTCAAATGCAGGTGGAAACTGTAAACGGAAATTCTGCGGAAATGCAATTGATTTTAATCGAACTAATAGCTTTTATAAGGATAATCTGTTGCAAAGCAATATTTTAAGGATAATCTGTAGCAAAGCAATAGTTTTTTAAGGACAATCTGCTGCAAAGCAAGGTGAGCCAGATGACCGAATGAACAGAGCATCCTCCAAATGGACCACTAGCCCTGGGCGGAGTCCGCAATGTTTTCCACAAGCATTACGGTATTTGATTGGCTTTTGGTGAACGCTTGTGGGATAAAGGGAGAAGCTGATTAGCTATAATCCATCGTGACGTTTTTTGACGTCAGAAATGCTTGTCGTCCATTGTGTTTATGAATTTTTTTATTTTATTGATTGCTTTATGTTAATAAATAAGATATTTTTGAAAAAATAAATTTTTATAGTAATAATACAGAAGCACATGTATTTCTATTATGATAATAAAATACTTATTTAAAATGACGAAGAAATGAGATATTTCTCGATGACAGTTTTATATTTGAATGCTTTTTAATATTCAAAGTATTTTTTCAAAGTGATTTATATGTATATTAATATGATAAGAAAAAATAAGTGTTGGCCGGAAATATCCGTTAAAGCGTAAAATAATTTTTTCATTATAAATGAATTCCTGTTTATAAATTACTATTGTTGTTTGCGGAGCAAGTTTTCCTGCTCTCCCACTCTACCCTTCCCACTTGCATTTGGAATGGACTTAACTCCGACTTGTCATTCCCGTAAGGAATAACAAAGGAAACAAACGCTAGTGTGACGATTAAGCCGTATTATTAAATTTTTTAAAATTTCTAATTCTTTGAATTTGTAAATTTTCTGGTTTGAAAAAATGCCGAATAGATAAGAATTATTTTTGTAATTACACTCGAACCTCTATTTTACGAATTTTTTCTTGGGACCAAGAAGATTTTACGAATTTCTTTGTAAAATAACCTCCAAATAGCGAAGTGCCTATCCTATACTAACGAACTTTTTCTCGTGACCAATTTTTTTTTCTCCTTACCTCTTAAAATATTTCCGAACATTTCCAACTTATTCTTTTTTAGCCCATTTTGTAATTATCAGCACCTAGAATTAGTTTTATCAGGCGCTTAACTCACCGAGTGGTGTAAAATCATTGTGAATTTATCCAGAAAGTCCAGAACCTTTCCGATATCCCCTTCAGCTTCAATGGAGCTGTCCCGTGTCCTTGAATTAGAGCCTCTTGTAATATAGATTTTTGATTAGCCGTACTAGTAATTTTGGTCATTTTAGTTCAAAAATGTCAAAGCAAAAGTGTTTGAGTATCATGAGTATTCATGATCAGCTGGATAAAAGAGTCAATAAAAGGGATATTGCTTTCAAATTTTGTATTCCTCCAAATCAACCATACCAACCAGCATAAAAAATTATGATAACTTGCAAAATTATAATTCATCGAATTCTTGCTTAAAACGTTTAAAAACTTGTGTTGATGAAGATGTGGATGAGGCACTTTTGAAGTAGATACACACAATGCGAGATAAAAATGTTCCGATCTCTGGGCCTTTCATAACTGAGAAAGCTCTGAAATTTTCGAAAGCACGGGAATACGACGAATTTCGAGGAATTAGTGCGTGGCTTGAAAAATTTAAGAAAAGATACGGAACTGTGGCAAATGTAATATCTGGTGAAAATAAATACAATGATGATAATGACAGTGAAAATTGGATAACGGCGGCAACGCTTAATGAAATTTTAAAAGACTGTAGACCAGAAAACATCTTTAATGCGGATGAGACTGCTTTATTTTTTCAATGTTTTCCGATGTTAGACATTAACATTTAAAAAAGAAAAAATGATTTGTTAAAGCCAGAAAAACTGTCACGTTAGGTGCGCATATGACTGGAGAAAAAAATGGCCCATTTAACCCTTTTTAAAGGATTAAGCACTTATAGTCTCATTGCTAAGTGTTGGCTACATTTAAAAATAAAAGTAAAATATTTCTTTGATCCTATTTTTTTAAATAGAAATATTCACCTTCATTAATGGTAGATAAAATGACAAGAGAAAAAAGTCAATTACGTCTATTTTTAAAAACTGGTGGCAATCGAACAATCTAACTTTTAAAAAAGCCTACTCACGGGACGGCTGCAACAATTAAGGTGTTAAAACACGAGCGCAAAAAAAAAACGCAAAAACAAGAAACATTCACGCTGCTTTTTTTAAAGTAAAACCTATATAAACACAAGTCTTATTTATTTAACTTAGTTTATCAAGAGAATTAAGCTAGAGAACCTAGTATCACGATTAGCCGATTACTCACTGCCGTTTCTAACATTTTCTGTATCGGGGTACGTACGCTTTAAGGACTTTGAAGGAACTGTTACTATAAATTTCAGTAAAGGAATATTTAACTTATATAACCCCTTAATAGTCGCGTTTTAAAAACTCTAATGGATTATTGTCAACACTTTTTTGAAAAAAAAAAAATATATTCATATTATTTAATGGCAAGCAACATGACACAGAACAAAACCATTTACACTATTTTAGAAAACTGGTGGGAATCAAACAAGTATGAATAACAGCCGTGAAGCTACATCCCGTGAATGCCTCGGGTGCGACGATTAAGTGGTTAAGGGTGTATTTCGATTCAAACTGCGTTTTTTCCGATTTATTTTTAAATACATTTTTGCTCTCAAATGCACCAAACTTTCAAATTCTCTTATTTAGAAAGTACACAAGGTACCGTAATTATCAATTCTCTGATAAATGCAGAAAATATTGCAAAAAAAAAGCAATCAAAAACAGCATTTTGAACTGAATTTTCCGAAACGGGAGGTCTGCGAACGTAAAAAAATCCCTTTCGGCATGGCCTATAGGCGGAGGTAGATTTCGAAAAGTTTTCATCTCAAAAAAAAAAAAAAAAAAAAAAAAAAAAAAAAAGCCTATTTTTACTCAAATGCCCATTTTGGCAATATATTTTGAATTATATTCTTACTTTATTTAAAAAATTGAACAATATGCTCATTATATAGTTCCTAAATAACAAAAAACTGTTAATTAAATTTGTTTGACAGCAAAATTGAATTTAAAAATGAGTCATAAAATAACCAATTTATTATTTTAATACATCCACAATTCTTTAATCAAGATCGCTTTGAGAAATTTTGTGCGAAGTGCCTACTTTGACAGATTTTTTTTAAATATATATTTAGCCTTTATCAAAACTCTGACCAATACGGCACATTACACAGTTCCTAAATAACAAATAACTGTCAATTGAATGCGTTTGAGAGCAAAATTGAATTTAAAAATGAGTCATAAAATAAACAATTTGTTATTTGAATACAACCTCAATTCTTTTATCATGATCGCTTTGGGAAATTTTTTTGCGAAGTGCTTACTTTGACAGCTTTTAAAATATATATATTCACCCTTTATCAAAAAATCGACGAATACGCACATTATATAGTTCCTAAGTAACAAAAAACTGTCAATTGAATGTGTGTCAGAGCAAAATTGGATTTAAAAATGAGTCATAAAATAACCAATTTGTTATTTGAATACCCACAGTTCATTAATCATGTCGCTTTGGGAAATTTTGTGCGAAGTGCCCATTTTGGCAGCCTTTTTTTAAATATATTCTGCCTTTATCAAAAAACTGGCCACTCCGTCACATTATATAGTTCCTAAATAAGAGAACCTGTAAATTGGATGCGTTTGAGAACAAAAAAAGATTTAAAAATGACTCGGTAAAAACGCAATTTCTTAAATTTCCGCAAATTTTAATCACGATAACTTCGTGAAATTCTGTTCAAAATACCCTTTTTGGCAGCCTTTTAAAATATATATTCTGCCTTTATCAAAAAACCGCCCAATACGTCAAGTTATATAGTTCCTAAATAATAGGACCTGTAAATTGGATGGGTTTGAGAACAAAAATGAATTTAAAAATGACGCATAAAAAACGCAATTTGTTATACTTAATGAATTTTTTAATGATGAAAACTTCGGGAAATCTGTTCAAAATACCTTTTTTGGCAGCCTTTTTAAAAATATATTCTGCCTTTATCAAAAAATTGGCCAATACGTCGCATTATATAGTTGCTAAATAATAGGATCTGTCATTTGGATGCGTTTAAAATCAAAAATGAATTTTAAAATGAGTCAGAATATAAGCAGTTTGGATTTGAGGTTTTTTCTCCAACTCCTATTTTTGTTTAATTTATTTTTGCTATAAGAATTGGTTCTATGAAAAACTTGTCAATATAAAAATTGTAGATATTATTGTGAAGATGTAAAATAAATTTAATTAGATTTAATTGCTTAAGAATTGAGTAAGTTATGGTTTTTTTCTTTTTCCTCCCCCCTTTTTCTTTTCGTTTTTAATTTTTTTCATCGGTAAAAATTGGTCCTATCAAAAACTTGTAAATACAAAAGTTTTAGATAATATTGAGTACATTTATATAAAATTTAGTTGGATTTGATATCTTGAGAATTGACGAAGATATGATTTTTTTTCTCCCAAAAACCATGTTTTTTTCGCCCCTTGAGCCCACTTTTAACTTTATCAAAAATCTGTCACGCATAAACTTTTTCCTCATTTTTTAGAAGTAATATAAACTTTAAACTGATTCGATATCTATTTTAATTAAAAAGTTATCGCGTTTTTTCTGTTTTCACAAAAACCCTCCTAACTTTCACCTCCTTGGTCCGATTTTGCCCATTAACGAACTTAACCGAGATTTTATGCCCTTTGATTTTATGTAAAAGTTTGATGAAGATCTGAGCATAATTATGGAAGTTATCGTGTCTAGAAGAAAGTGATATACACCGATAGATAGATAGATAGATAGATAGATAGATAGATAGATAGATAGATAGATAGATAGATATATAAACTTTTTTACTGATGGTAGTTTTGGGGTCTAGGAGTCATGATTCGTGTAGATCCGCAAAAATTTTTCAGAAATTCCAACATGGGAGACAATGCAATAGGTAGTATTTCATACGAAATCTACCTAAAAAGATCATACTGAGAAGATAAATGTTTATAAATCAAATTCTAATGAATTGAGCGTAAAAAGACATTACACGGCACCTTATACGTCTCTTCAAAAGTCCCCTCAGCAAGTTTCATGTTTACACTTTTAAAAATATGTCTGAAATTGTATCGGAAATTTTCGAGCTGTTGAAGATGGAAAATCGTTTTTTCGAATACACCCTTAAGGCTTCACTAGTCACTGAATAAGACCCGGATGATAATGTCAAGTCTATGGGGGCGTCCTTTTCAAATATCAAATTTTATTTTTATTTTTTTTTCCTTAGGATAGCTGAGAATGATTTAAAACCGGGCTAGTTCTTACTTTTTTAATTTTAATTTCAAAATTAAAAAAAAAAAAAAAGACATAAGAACTGAGAAGGTTATGGAAAAAACTCTGGAATCATTAACAGTTGTTGGCAGCTCTGCACGTTTTACAGTCGTGACAATACGCGAGACTTACTGTTAAAAAAAGAATAAATAAATAATAAAAGCAGGTAGTCTTGAATATGCTAACATTGATTAAAGATTACCTTTACATGACAGTCGCATAGCTGCCAACTGGAACGGATTTTTCACAGTGTACTAAAATTTAATAGAATTTTTATTTTTTTTTCATTGTCGGAAATCATCAGTTTTCAATGAATATTTTAGGTAAAATTTTTTATTACATTTTTGTGGTAGGGAAAATCCGTACAAGTTGGCAGCTATGTAGTTACCTATCAGGTTAAGAGGTATATTTTCAGCATTAGTATAAAATTTATGTGTTGTCAAGGAAAAAATATATTTTATTCTTTTATGTGCCCGTATTTTTATGCATTATTATACACATATTAATTACGTGAAAAGAGATTTTCTTATTATTTCATTTAATTAAAACAGTAATTATTTTATCATAATCCTGTGATTAAAACATCTAAGCCTTTAAAATCATTCTATAAATAATTAAGGTATTTGTAATTAAAATAATATGGTTGAAGAAGTTTTGAGAAGATTTTCTGATTACAATCTTTAATATTTGCACTTGGCATACATTTAATCCTATGAAGCACGTAATACAATTTCTTCGGCTATATTTCTTTACAAAATCAAAAACGAAAAAAGTACTGATATAAATTTAGATTCAATCTTCCTCGTTCCTTGCCCGCAAAACCGGAAAGGCGAAGTAATTTAACTTTAAAAGTTCTTATAAAGTTCAAAGTTTCTCATTTCTAAATCAGTGAACTTCTATGCAACATGAATTTAATGTCTCATCTACTGAAGTTACAAAACTGAAAAAAAAAAAAAAGTCTAACTAAAGTTAGCATTTTTTTTTTCTTTTGATAGATATTATTCTCAGCTGTATTGTAGTGCTCGTTTAGAATTTCACTATGAGCAAACACTTGTTTACAGAGGTAGAAATTCAATTTAGAGATATGTTTCAAAACATATGCGCCTCAAAATATGTTACACAGAAACGTATTTTTTCTTGAAATGTAACATATGTATTTCTCATTTTCTTACACTTTTGAAGATGAATAACAATTTTGTTTGTTTTCACGTATATGCACATCCATGCATATAAATATAAAACATTATATATAAAAAATTTTAGTATCTATGCTTATACCTGGAAATTACGGTAATTAAATAATGCTACATTTTAAAGTAACATTAATGTGCGATCTTTAATGTTAAAAAAATGAAAAAACGAAAGGGAAGAAACAATATATAAACAGACAATGAGCTATGTTCGAAGAAAGACTATTTTTACATAAACAGTTAAAAGATATACTATCAGTTAAAAGATATACTTCAAGCTTTCTTCAAAAATTTATATTTTTCGAAGGAAAAAATAATTTATTTTTCTAATTTGTAGCTATTTTACTACATTATTTTATACATATTAAATACTTGAAAAGAGCTTTTCCCAATATTTCATTTAATTAAAATGGTAATTATTTTAACATAATCCTGTGATTAAAACATCTAAGCGTTTAAAATCATTCTATAAATAATTAAGGCATTTGGAATTAAAATAACATGGTTGAGGGAGTTCTAAGAAGATTTTCTGATTACAATCTTTAATATTTGCATTTGGCATACATTTTATCCCATGAAGCACGTAATACAATTTATTCGACAAATTTTTTTTTATATAAAATCAAAAAAGAACAAGTTTCTGATATAAATTTAGATTTAATCTTTTCCTTCCTTGCCCAGTAAACCGGAAAAGCAAAACAATTTAACTTTTAAAAGTTCTTATAAAGTTCAAAGTTTCCAAATCAATAAACTTCTATGCAAAATGAATTTAGTGTTTCATCCATACGCTGAAGTTACGAAAACCAAAAGAAAATAAACAACATGTCTGACCAAAGTAAGATTTTTTTTAAATTACGTAATAGATATTCTTCGCAGCTATGTGTTCTTTTAGAATTTCACTCCGAGCAAATACTTGATTACAGATGTAGAAATTCAATGTAGGGATTTGCTTGAAAACATATGCGTTTCATATTATATTATGCAGAAACGTATTAGTCTTGAAATGTAACATATATATTTCACATTTTCTTACTCTTTTTTGCATATCTGGTTTGTTTTCACGTGCGTGAACATCATGCATGTAAATGTAAAACATTAATTAAAACAGATGTAAGTATCTATATTTATACTCCGGAAATTGTCATAGTTTAATAGTTTGCCGGAAATTGCCATAGTTTTGACATTTTAGAGTAATGCCACTGTGAGATACTTAAAGTTTAAAAGAAAAAAAAAACAGTTAGTCTTGAATGTGCTAAGTTGGACTCAAGGCAAGTGTTGCCAGTGAGCTACTTTTTTTAAATTCAGATTTCTTGATTGGCACCACTTTTTTGAAGTAGTAAAATTCTCTTTGTTTTCGCTTTATTTAATATGTCTTTAAATAAGAAGGGCTGTACCATTTCAAAAAAGTGGTGTCAATCAAGAATCTGAATTAAAAAAATACGTGTGGCACTCGGTGACTGCCGCGGTAAAGCTATTGCATAGCATTTTTTATCAACTTATGCAATTATAAATTTTTTTATTTATTTATGCAGTTTTTTTTTTAATTAATTTAAGTTATAATTTTTGAGCGTGATGACCGATTACAAAACATTTTTTTCTTTTATTGAATAAATGAGAAGTTAATATCGTTTAAAATATTTTTAATACCTTACAATACATGTATGTTAATCAGGAATTTTTATCATTGAAACTATATGTTTATGGAAGCTGAAATAAGAAACATAAGTTAGAGACTTGATATCCTCTAAATATCTGAAAAATACCGCGTCAATGTCTGCCGAAGTCTACCGAAGGATACCGTGCCGAAGTCTGCCGAACTGAAACGACTTTAGCCGGAGTGTTAGGTTTTTTTCTAGTTACAGTAATTCTAGATTCTTTCGCCGCGCTCAAAGACCGCGATAAAAGCTATGCAATAGCTTAATGAATTACCAAACAACATCTGGTCGCGCTACGAAAATTAGATCGCGAGCTATAAGCATTTTAAATTTTTCGACCCTCACCGTGGAAGGGGGGGGGGTCTCCGGTCACAAAAAATTAACACTGTCTCATAATAAATTACCAAACAAAATTTGGCCGCGCTATGAAAATTAGATCGCGAGTTATAAGCAATTTAATTTTTTCGACCTTCACCGTGGGGGGGGGGGTCTCCTGTCACCAAAAATTAACACTGTCTCATAATAAATTACCAAACAAAATTTGGCCGCGCTACGAAAATTAGATCGCGAGTTATAAGCATTTTAAATTTTTCGAATCTCACCGTGGGGCGGGGGAGTCTCCGGTCACAAAAAATTAACACTGCCTCATAATAAATTACCAAAAACAATTTGGCCGCGCTACGAAAATTAGATCGCGAGTTAGAAGCCTTTTAAATTTTTCGACCCTCACCGTGGGGGGGTCTCCTGTCACCAAAAATTAACACTGTCTCATAATAAATTACCAAACAAAATTTGGCCGCGCTACGAAAATTAGATCGCGAGTTATAAGCACTTTAAATCTTTCGACCGTCACCATGAGGGATCTCCTGTCACCAAAAATTAACACTGTCTCATAATAAAATACTAAACAAAATTTGGCCTTGGTACGAAAATTAGACCGCGAGTTATAAGAATTTTAACTTTTTTCGACGCTCGCCGTGTGTGTATGTGTGTGGGGGGGGGGGGGGGATCACCCACCCGGGGCACCCACCAAAAAACTTGGCATAGGTGTTTAATCCCCGGAGGAAATGTTCCACAACCAACCAGCCAAATTACAAACAACGGGTCATTCCATAACATAAATAACATATACAGCAATAATATGCCATGGCACTAAAATATACAAAATGATAAAAATGAAAAACACTTGTTGACAATTTGACAAACGTCTGACTGACGGAACAAAGAAAAAATAATTAACAAACTTAACAAGACACATACAAAATAAAGTGAGATGTAAGAATAAATCATACATGTTCCAAAACAAAACAAAAACTAAAAATATAATAAAACTAATATAAACACAAAGCCTTAAAAAAGAAAAAAAAATTAAGTAAAAGTCAGAAAAGTTCAATACAGTTTTAGCTGAGGGTCAAATTTATATACTATGTCACACAACAGGAGCATGTCCAAAGATTTAAAGTTCACAGTCCTGTCAATTAAAACAAAGTTACAACATCAGAATTTGTAACGAATGAATGTAAAGTGTGCATTCAGATCATCATAAATAGCACAAAGTTTCTTATAATTAAAATGTGAAAATAGAACATTTCTGTTATTCCACTCTATGGTTCTATTTCTAATTAAGTTAAACTTGTCTGCTGAAACACAACAACTATGAAATAAATAGTGCACGACGTCACCGCGTTTGCCACAAATACACTTATCATTATTTCTCCTTCCCCGTTTGTGGAGCAGAGTAGGGAACGCACCATGTGCAGAAACAAAATATGCAGCCACTTGTGAATAACAGATGTAATTTAAACTAACATCAGGAATAACCATGTAGGTATCCCTAACTTTATCGCTAAAGAACTATCGATCCTGCCAATCATGAATATTCTTATTTCGAAAGTAATTCTTTAAATAACTCACAGGAAATGGAAAGTTAACTACTTTGTCATAAACATTATTCAGAACCACTGATTTGGCAAGTTCATCAACACGTTCGTTACCCACAATGCCTACATGGGCCTTGACCCATCCTATATGAATAGTTTTATTTTTAAGTACACGTAAGTTCGTGAAAATATCATATACTAACTGATCACATGGAAATAGATGATGCAAAACACATGTCGATGACAGGCTATCAGTATATAAATAGAAGTGAGCAAACTCAGTTCGTCCGCACCACTGTGTGGCCTCCGAAATTGCCACCAATTCTGCCTGAAAGATCGAATTTTTAACATTAAGCTTGATTCTGTAATTAAATATTTCTACATTTTTTAAATAAACTACAAAAGCAGCACCAACTCCACTTTGCATGTGCGATCCATCAGTAAAAATTATTGGATAATTACGATCAGGAATTGATTTTCGTACTGGATTCAGAAAATTCCCATGATGTCTTTCGCAGTAATTCGGATAATAATAAGTTGGCACACATTTAACCAAATCCTCAGAATAAATAGTAGTATTTTCCACCACTACTGATGTATTTCCGTGGATCATATCATAAAGACGAGCAGAGTTAGAAAGTTCTATATCTATCGGTAAAACTCCAGCCAAAACGCACAATGCTTCAGTTGAAATTGTACGATATGTACGAATTATGGTCAACAGACAAACTCGCTGGCAAGAGGACAATCTGCGAATACCATGGGACTGAAGGTCACGATACCACACCTCATGTCCGTATGATATCTGCTTTTTTAATACAGTGTTGTACCAAACCTTTAATAGGTCTAGAGAGACCCCTATATCTCTTACTCTCACTTTTCTCATATTGCAAGTAAAGGACATAACTTTACTTCGAATCATCTCAAGATGATCTAACCAATGGAAGGCACTGTCCAGAAGAAAACCCAAATAAAGAATATTATCCTTCACAGGTATTGATCTACCACTATGTTTAAAAATAGGACGTCTCTTTTTCATGGTATTACGTCCAAAAAGCATAGAAACCGTCTTGGTATTATTAAGCTGCAAGTTGCAATGAGCACAGACAGTAGAAAATTATTCACAGTGTTATTCATTTTATTCTCAAGTGACGCTCTAGTGTCCGCACCTTCAACAACCACAGAATCATCAGCGTAAGAAATTAAATTCAATGCTACTTCTTTACTCTGTTTAAGAATTCGGTCTGCAACTATTGTCCAAATCAAAGGGCCCAAACATGAACCTGTGGACAGCCACAGAACAGTCTAAACCATCGAATGCCATCGGTAAATTTAAAACCTATAAGTCTAAATGAAATATAATTCTTGAATACTTCTTTCAGATAATCGTAGCTAGGCAAGTGATCTATTATGTTAGCAACCACATTCCAGTCAAGCACATCAAATGCTCCTGCTATATCGAATGACACAATCGCACAATATTTATAAGCCTTCAAAGTTTCTTTAATCTTCTCACGAAGAGAGGAGAGTGCAGTCAGAGTACTCCGTTCCTCGCGAAAACCATGTTGGTCCCCGTCGAGGTATGCAGCAGCCTCGAGCATTACTGTGATTCTAAGTTTCAGCAGCCTCTCATAGACCTTTACTATAATAGGCAACAGGGTAATTGGTCGATATGAACGATAAGAGCCCTCTGGCTTATTTCTTTTCTTAAAGAAAATAACAACTCCCTTCTTCCAGCTGACCGGGAAATGTGCATATTTAAAGCAAGTGTTAAAAATTGACAACACTAAAAAATTAAAATTAAAACATAGATTCTTCACAATTAGCGCATCCACATTGTCAAAACCTGCAGCTTTATTATTATGTTGTTGTTTCAAAACAAAATTTAGTTCTTTCTTGGAAAAAGGGCGAAAATCTGGATCATCCGTGTAATCCTATGAGCTTTCATAACTATAAGTATTTTCAGGTACATTGTCAACCTTAAAATGTTCAATCATTAGTTGATGAGCTATGTCATCATATGCGTCAAAAACGGATGAATTCTCCATGGTAGAAAAAGCCATATCTTGGTAGTTAAATTTTTTACTAGAGACGAACTTAAAAACGTTACCATATGCTTCATTAGTTCGCTGACAATAATCTAACCAACTAGAACGCTTCGCTTTTCTAATTTTTCTTTTATATTCATGACGTAATAATATATAGGATTCTCTATATACAGGATTGTCTAAATTCTTTCTATAACGTTTATAAGCAGCAGTAACTTTATTTCTCAATACGCTCAGTTCAGTAGTATACCAAGAAATGGTAGGTTTATAGGAAATACTGCCCCGACGAAAGGACCTTTGAAGTACATATTGGAGATATTCATTGAAATTTTCAATCCAATCGTCCAGAGAAGCCGGACCATGCACTCTCATAAGTGATGAACATAGTAAATCATGTTTTTTACTGAATAAATTATTAAATTTGTGCATTGATTTATTCTTTGTTTTGAACCTATCATAGGTTCTAAAAACTGGATTCAAACACAACGAAAACATTATATATCGATGATCTGAGAAAGAGAACACTGTATCATCAACACGCCAATTCTGTAGAAAGGGAATAATATCAACCCCCAAGAGGGTAAGATCAGGTCTTCCAAGTTGATTGTCGTGAACATAAGAATGGGGAGCATCTGAAGTATTCATTAGTCTAAGATCCGTCATCATGAGATAGTCTGCAAATATTTCTGTTCTATTATCTTCACGTGTATAGCCAAGTATACGCAACGGAACATTAAAGTCACCGCCGATAATCATACGAGTAGTATTCTGATAATAATTAATCCATGAAGACATATCTTTATCAAGATCACTAGAAGGTGAAGAATAAACAGGCCCAATAATCAAAGGTCCCTGACTAAGAGTTATCGTAATAAAAACTGAATTATTCGAACAAAAGCCTTTCACAATAGACAATGACGAGTCTGTACAAAGTATCATTGAAGAAAGAGAAATAGATGGAAAACAAAGCCACCCCGGAGGGAGTCCAGAAAAAGTACCGTTACGAGTATATGGATCCTGATATAAGAAAAAATGTACACCATTACTCTCAGCATACGAAGCCAAAGCATCGTTCGCATCTGAGCAGTGGTTCAAATTAATTTGAACTATGACCAATTTTCCAGAGTCAAGATAAGCCTTTGAAACTGCTGTTATAATCTTCTGGATAAAAGATCCCGCCTATACTCCTTGTAACATGGACAATCATAACTGTCGGCTCTATGTGCCGTATCTGTCCCATCGTCCTTTCTCATACAATTGATACATGATTCTACTGTGATAGAACAATCCTTCAAGCCATGATTACCGGCGCATTTTACACATTTTTGATCTTCTCTACATTTGGAATTCACATGCCCAAAAGCCTGGCAGCGGAAGCAACGCAATATCTGTACAAAATTGACAATCCGATACCTTTCTAAGTTAATGCTAAGTTAATTTTACTACGCCTCATAAGCAACTTTTCCGCACTAGCATCGTCCACATCCAAAATCCAGTTCTCTTTACCCTGACGGGTAGGATAGTGTCTAATAATATCAAAATCACGAGCCTGAACCTGACCTCCATCCACAAGAGCCTGCTTCAACGAATCCCTCACTTCATCATAAACCACATCACCATCCACACTCAAAACCAAAAGTCTGTGACGCCTTCTCTTCGGAACCGAAACTGTAAATTTATTCTTTTTAAGATCAACCTTCTCTATAACATTCCTTAATTTTTCTGTATCTTCCTTAGTCTTCATTCTCAAAATCAGTTGACCCGACTTGGTCGATGCCACATCATGCGGCTTTGGCGCATCAGCATTATCTCTCCATACTTGTCTTAGATCCTTCTTCACCACCGTGACATCATCACCTTCTTTGGGCTTAACCATAACCGAAAAACCCTGATCACGCCGATCACTTGTCTTTTTCAAAGTAGGAAACTCCTGTAAATTTAAAGTCTCAGGCTTATCCCCAGACACGCGTCGCACCAAGGCTTCATAGGCCTTACTATCCGTTATCATCGTTCTAACTTTAGTTTCGTTCGCCACGCTCTCTCTGTGAGCCTTAACCAGTCTAATATTTATGTAATCAAAACATTTTTTTTAACAATTTCATAATTTCAATAGTAACCTTGCCACCACCACTTTTATCCTTCTGCGCTTCCAAAGTGTCATATATTAAAACATTTACCTTCTGAATCGCAATTGGATAGTCCTCCTCCTCTCTCTCTTCCAAAAATTTATCTATTTTAGCCATTATTCAATATATACTGCCTTCAAAACAATCAAAAAACCACTAACAAAGAAACCACCGTCGAAATCAAAGTAACCGATTATAAACACAATGTCTGTAAGTAACCGATTACAGAGGGAAAGAACTTTTAGTAAATCAGAAAAAAATATCCACTTTAGAAAAATAAAGAGAGTCTTATAGCAGGATAACTCCACCATCAAACTCCTCCAAACAAAAAAAAACAAAAACTAAACGACAAGGAGAAGCAGGAAAACCCCTCAACACAATTCGAAAAACAAGAAGGCGAAGTAAATAAAGAAGTGGAAATTGCCCGCCAGAAAGAAAAAGGTAAATTACCAATAAACTACTTAAAATGATACAATATTTACAAATTTAGAAAGCACAAAAACTGGATAACTAACATATATACAGATAATGAATAAAATAACTAATAAGATCAGAATAAAAAAATTAAAAAAAAAAAAAGTCGTTGAGAACACGGCGAAAATGGAGACCACACAAGCTTCGAAAAGTTTTCGAAATCAACAAAATGAAAATAAAAGCTAATATTTACACTAAACTAAAAGAAAAGGAAAAGAAAGTACAGACTCAATCATTACTAAGCTAATTAGCTATAAAATAGTTATAATTACCGACTTAAAGTAACTTTGAGCAGGAGTACAAGAAAACACGTCCGTCAATGGCGACCCGCTTAAGTTTGCCGTGTGAGGGGGGGGGGGTCTTCTGTCACCAAAAATTAACACTGTCTCATAATAAATTACCAAACAAAATTTGGCCGCGCTACGAAAATTAGACCGCGAGTTATAAGCATTTTAACTTTTTTTACCCTCACCGTAGGGGAGTTTTCTGTCATCAAAAGCTACATTATCCACCCTTGTTTTATCTTACGACGATTCTTTTCTATACACATTCTACAAATTCGGAAAAAAATTATAACTATTTATATATGTTTTATTTATGCAGTTTTTTTTTTTTTTTTTTTTTTTTTTTTTGGTCTTTGATATTAATTTAAGTTTTTTCTTTTTCTTTGATATTAATTCAAGTTACACTTTTTGAGCGTGATATTTTTTTTTCTTTTATTGAATAAATGAAAAGTTAATATCGTTTGAAATATTTTTATTATCTTACAATACGTGTAGGTTAATCAGGAATTTTTATCATTGAAACTATAGATTTGTTCAGAACTGAAATAAGAAACATAAGTGTAAGACTTGATATCCTCTATATATCTGAAAAATACCGCGTGAATTCTGCCGAAGTCTACCGCAGGATACCGTGCCGAAGTCTGCCGAGCTGAAACGACGTTAGCCGAGTGTTAGGTTGTTAGGAGTGTTAGGTTTTTTCGCGTTACGGAATTTCTACATTCGGTCGCCGCGCTCAAAGCCCGCGATAAAAGCTATGCAATAGCTTAAAAAAGTAGCCCAGCTGGTAACGCTGCTCAAAGCTAGGATTACATGCACACTTATCTATCAGTTAAAAAGTACTTTCAAGTATTCTTCCAAAATTTATATTTTGTGAAGAAAGAACTAATCTAGCTTTTTAATGGCAACAGCTGTCAACTTTTACGCATTTTTGCGACCAGTAAAATTGTACAGATATTTTCCATTTGTTTAATCTTGAGATTTCGACGATTAAAGAAGACAATTTTTACTATAATACTTTTGTGGTATAAAAAATGCATAAAAGTTGGCAGCTATGACTCTATAGTTATTTTTATACATTGTTTTACTCATGCGAAATATATGAAAAGAATTTTTCTCATTATTTCATTTAATTAAAATCGCAATTATTTCATCATAATCTAGTGATTAAAACATCTATGCGTTTAAAATCTTTCTATAATTAATTAAGGTATTGGGAATTAAAATAATATGGTTCAAGAAGTTCTAAGAAGATTTTCTGATTACAATCTTTAATATTTGCATTTGGCATACATTTAATCCGATGAAGCATGTGATACAATTTCTTCGGCTGCATTTTTTTTTTTTTTTTTTTTTTTTTTTTTTTTATATATAAAATCAAAAAAGAAGAAGTTTCTGTTATAAATTTAGATTCAATCTTTTCCTTCCTTGCCCAGTAAACCGAAAAGCAAAGCAATTTAACTTTTAAAAGTTCTTATAAAGTTCAAAGTTTCTAGTTTCTAAATCGAATGAGCTGCAATGAAAATCAATTTAGTGTCTCATCCATACACTCAAGTTATAAAACTGAAAGAAAATAAACAACATGTTTGTCCAAAGTTCGACTTTTTAAAATTTAATACATATTATTCGCAGCTATGTTCTAGTGTTCTTTTAGAATTTTACTCAGAGCAAATACTGTATTACACAGGTATTAATTCAATTTAGAAATTTATATGAAAACATATGCACCTCAAGATATATTACATAGAAATGTATTTGTTTTGAAATGTAAGATATGAGTATCTCCTTTTCTTACACTTTTGAAGATGAATAACAATTTGGTTTGTTTTCACGTGCGTGTGTATTATGCACGTAAATGTAAAACTTTAATTATAACAGATGCTGATACCTTTGCTTATACCCCAGAAAATAGGGTAGTTAAATAATTCGATCTTTTAGAGTAATTTCAATGTGCATTGCTTATTACTATGATGTTAAATAAAAATAAAATAAAATAATGTTATTTTATTTTATTCGGACTGAGCACATTCGAGACTATTTGTTCAGATAGTCTCGAATGTGCTTAGTTCGAATCAAGACTATTTTTACATGCACATTTATCTTTCAGTTAAAAGGAACAGTTAAAGCATCTTACTAAATTTATATTTTGTGTAGAAAGAAAATTTTTTTTTAAACTGTAACTATTTTTGTAAATGATATTAAATAATTGAAAAGGGATTTTCTCATTAGTTCATTTAATTAAAATATAATTTATTTTATCATAATCCTGTGATTAAAACATCTAACCATTTAAAATCACTCTATAAATAATTAAGGTATTTGGAATTAAAATAATATGGTTGAAGAAGTTTTGAGAAGATTTTATGATTACAATCTTTAATATTTGAAATAGCATACAATTGATTCCTTGAAGCGCGTAATACAATTTCTTGGGCTATATATTTTTAACTATGTAAAATCAAAAATGAAGAAGGTTGCGATATAAATTTAGATTAAATCTTCCTCGTTCCTTGACAATTAAACCGGAAAAGGAAATCAATTTTACTTTTAAAAGATTTTATAAGATTCAAAGTTTCTAGTTTCGAAATCATTGAACTGCTGTTCAAAATGAATTTAGTACATCATGAAATATTTTTTGACACCATACACTTATATTACAAAGCAGAGAATAGGCAACATGTCACACCAAAGTTAGAATTTATTTTTTTATTTATTTAATAGATTATCTTCGGAGCTGCATTCTAGTATTCTTTTTGTGTTTCACTGAAAACAAGTACTTGATTATAGAGTTGGAAATTTAATTTAGAGATTTTCTTGAAAACATATGCGCCTGAAAATTTATTATACAGGAACCAGGCATGAGAGTGTTCTGACCCAAATGACCGATTACTACCAATAAATTTCAAAATTAATAGTTTGGTTTATAATTTCTCAGACATTCTGTCATCAAATAATGCTAGAAATTTTAATAAAATTTAGTAGTAGAAATCGGTTATTTTGGTTTGAGCGCTCTCATCTCTGAGAAACGTATTTGTCTTGAAATGTAACATAGATATTTCTCATTTTCTTACACTTTTGAAGATGAAATACAATTTGATTTACTCCACGTGTGTGCAAATCGTGCATGCAAATGCAAAACTTTAATAATATCAGATGTTGGTATCTATGCTTATACGCTAAGAATTGCGGTCGTTAAATAATGCGACATTTTAGAGCAGGGCATGAAATTTCAGCTTAAAAAGTATTCGCCAGGCTAAAATTATTACTCGCCACTATTTTATATTCATCCAGACAACAACGTCAGCCCCCACAACTGCACAGAAAATGAAATATTTCTGACGAATTTAATTTAAATTGACGATTGTTAAAAGGAGCTGTCTGTTAAATCCAAAATATTTTACATTTATGAAAAATATGTAATATCTTTAAAAAATTACCATATGTAGTATGAAAAACTTTCTATTGACCGAAAAAAATGCATAAATTGATAAAATGAAACATATTTACTGCGAAAAGAAAAAAAAATGCAATAACTCAAAATAAGCTTGCGATAAAGTTTCAGTGGTTACAGAAATACATACTAATGATAAGTTTCTGTACTATTAACACTTCGGGTTTGTGTAGCGCTATCTTTCTGCAGTGAAATACCACTTATCAATTGAAGCTTTAGGGTCAAACTCTGTCAGGATGGGTTCATTAACATAAATTCTGAACAAATCATTCATTGTCTGTCTTCAGAGAGCTCCTGTTTCCTGTCTTGAATCTGTTGTGATAGCTGAACCCTCTCTCACATGAAGCTGTGCTTACTGGTAAAACAGCACAAAATGTTAGGATCTGGAGCAAATTGGGGAATCTTGCTGAACATTTCTCAGAGTAAACTTTCTCCAGCATATCTTTCAGTGTCAGTGATTCGAACATAAATTTAAATTCTGCCCACTCTGCCAATACAATATCTACTTTTTCATGAAAGAGATTTGGGTTCAAATACAAAAAGTGTTTCTTTATTTCTGCTATCCCAAGTTCAAGAATTTTTTCTTTCGGCGGCCAACTCACAATGTCAAAAATATGCACACATTCTAACACATCTGATGACATAGATTTGAGTCTTTCTGTAATGCATATTTTTATATGTTTAATTAAATCCCTCTTAAAATCTGAAACTCTTCCTCGCCATTTTCTATATTTGTCAGCTGCACATCCTTGATTATCCCTGAAATGGATAGTTGGTCTAACAATTCCTGTTCCCTTGGTCCAACAGTAGATTCGAGATCTGTTAGAACTGAGATGCAATGTTCAATTTTTATTTTCAAAGGTGAGATAAGAAGTTCCTAAGGCCCAGAAAAGCCATTAATCCGTTTTTTACCAACATTATTGGAAGACACCTGCTGGCAAATTTCGCATTTTGCAAGACTTGTTTTATCATCATATAACAAAAGCTATTCAAAATGACTTAGCCACTATTTCTTCAATTTTCTTTTAACTGGAAGTGGTGACTTGAAATCACTGCCACATTTCCTTTTAGCAGAACTGGAAAAGAAGAAAAGGGAATTCTTACTACTGTCAGATTCATTCTCACTTTGCTTAACTTTAGTTTGCACGTGTTTACTTTAAACGTTTGTGATCGCATCTTTATCACATTTTTCATTTTATGTATTACTTTTAGTAAAAAAGGATTAAATAGCATTATTTTGTCTTTCCTTCATGGCTTTAATTAAAAAAAATAACTAAAACATCACTTTCATTGCCACCAATTACCACAGAACAAGAAAAATACTAAATCGAAACAAACGAAAAAAATTGAGAGAGAACATATATTTTTACCGTATTTTAAACAACTGCGCTTAGGTGACGAAACCTAAACCTCTTCGCGCAGGAGTGAAGAGCGATCTGATTCGGTATTGGCGCGTGCGCGGTACGATAGTGGGGACGGGGGATGAATGCAGACAGGGAAATTTCATTCCTCCGTAGGAAAGACGAAAAAATAGGCGACGGAGCATTGTTACTTCTTTCGGAAAATAAATACCATCTCTTCATTTTGAAATACTTCCGTGCATCGTCGTGCAAAATGTGATTTAAAGAACAACATTTTAAAAGACGAAAGTCACTCGCAAACTTAAATATATACTCGCAAACCTTAAATATTTACTTGCCAATGGCGAGCTGTCGAGTGGATATTTCGCGCCCTGTTTTAGAGTAATGACAATATGCAATACTTAATGTTAAGAAAAACAAAACAACAACAACAAAACACATAGTTTTGATTGTGCTAAATTCAAATCAAGACTATTTTTACATGCACATTTATCCATCAAATAAAAGGTACCTTTTAAGCAACTTTCAAAATTTATATTTTGAGAAGAAAGAAATAATTTAGCTTTTTATAATGTGTAGCTATTTTTATATATTATTTTACCCATTTTAAGTATTTGAAAAGAAATTTTCTCACTATTTCTTTTAATCATGATCGTAATTAATTTATCATAATCATCTGATTAAAACATCTAAACGTTTAAAATCATTCTATAAATAATTAAGATATTTGGAATTAAAATAATATGGTTGAAGGCATTCTAAGAAGATTTTTTTATTACAATCTTTGATATTTGCACCTGGCATACATCTAATACATGGAGCACTTAATGCAATTTCTTCGGCTATTTTTTTTTTTTTTTTTTTTTTTTTTTACAAAATTAAGAAGGTTCTGATATAAAATTAGATTCAATCTTTCTCGTTCCTTGCCCAGTAAACCGAAAAAGTAAAGCAATTTAACTTTTAAAAGTTCGTATAAAGTTCAAAGTTTCTAGTTTCTAAATCAATGAACTGCTGTGCAAAATGAATTTAGTGCATTATCTATACATGTAAGTTACAAAACTGAAATAAAAAAACATGTCTAACCAAAGTTCGCGTTTCCTTTTCTTTCTCGTTTTCTTTTTCATTTTCTTAATAGATATTATTCGCAGCTGTATTCTAGTGCTCGTTTAGAATTTCATTCTGCCTTACAAATATGCAAATACTTCATTACAGAGAAAGAAATTCAATTTAGAGATATGATTGAAAACATATTCGTCTCAAAATATATTACACAGAAATGTATTTTTTCTGGAAATGTAACATGTATTTCTCATTTTCTTACACTTTTGAAGATGAATAATAATTTTGTTTGTTTTCACGTGCGGGCACATCCATACATATAAATATAAGTCATTAAATATAACATATTTTGGTAGCTTTGCTTATAATCTGGAAATTACGATAATTAAATAATGCGCGCTTTAGAGTACGACCTATGTGAAATGCTTAATGTTAAAAAAAATGAAAAAAAAGAAAAGGAAGAAAGAATAAAACAGATGGTCTGGAATGTGCTAAGTTCGAATAAAGCCTATTTTCAGATACACATTTATCAATCAGCAAAAAGATATATTTTAAGCATTTTTCCAAAATTTATATTTTGTGATAGAAGAAATAATTTAATTTTTTAATATGTAGCTATTTTTATACATTATTTTACTTAAATTATATATTTGAAAAAAGCTTTTCCCAATATTTCATTTAATTCAAATGATGATTTATCATAAACCCGTGATTAAAATATCTAAGCGTTTGAAATCCTTCTATAAGTAATTAAGGTAATTTGAATTAAAATGATGAGGTTGAAGAAGTTCTAAGATATTTTCTGATTATAATTTTAGTATTTGCACTTGGCATATGTTTAATCCTATGAAGCACGTAATACAATTTCTTCAGCTACATTTTTTAAAAATCAAAAATGAAGAATGTTCTAACATAAATTTAGAGTCAATTTTTCATGTTTTTCGCCCAGTAAACCGGAAAAGCAAAGCAATTTATTTTTATAAAGTTCAAAGTTTCTAATTTCTAAGTCAATGAACTGCTATGCAAATTGAATTTAGTGTCTCACCCATACACTGAAGTTGCAAAACAGAAAGAAAATAAACAACATGTCTTATCAAAGTTAGATTACTTTTTATTTAATAGATATTCTTCGAAGCTCTGTTCTATTGCTCTTGCTACGGGGTTACGAGCCCTTTAAGTAATGAAAATTAGAGTTTTATGCAGCGTTATCGGACTTCCTTTAAATTTTGGATGTAGGTTTTTTTTTAAATAAGTTGAATTTCTGAACAGTTTTGGAGGTTTAATGGTTAAGTGTAAAGGAGGGAACTGAGGACATAGGTTCTTAAATTACATAAATGGGTTTTTATGCAGAATTATTCGACTTGCTTCGAATTTTGATTACATGTTTATTATATGATTAGGCATATCCCTGATTAGTTTTGGGGTTTGAGAGATAAAGTATAACGAAAGGAAATGGGGGGGGGCTATTTACTCTCTTATTTTTTTTTCGAAGGGCATTATTATATAGAGCGATAATATACAATAAGTGTGAATAGCCTGTGAGCTCTATGCCATCAGTTTAAGTGGACAATATTCTTTTTATTCGCAGCTGTATTCTAGTACTCGTTTAGAATTTTACTCAGAGAAAATTCTTGATTACAGATATAGAAATTCAATTTATAGATTTGTTTGAAAACATATGCATCCTAAAATATATTACACAGAAACGTATTTGTCTTGAAATGTAACGTGTGTATTTCTCTCTTTTTTTTTTTACACTTTTGAAGACGTATAACAATTTGGTATATTTTCACGTGCGTGCACATCCATGGATATAAATATAACAGATTTTGGTAGCTATGCTTATACTCTGAAAATTACGGTAATTAAATAATGCGACATTTTAGAGTGAGGTCAATGTGCAATGCGTAATGTTAAAAAAATGAAAGAAAGAAAAGGAAGAAAGAATGAAACAGATAGTCTGGAATGCGTTAAGTTCGACTACAGATTATTTTCAGATACACACTTATTGAAATATGTCAATTAAAAGATATATTTCAATAATTCTTCCAACATTTATATTTTGTGAAAGAAGAAATATTAATCTTTTACTATGTAGCTATTTTTATACATTATTTTACCTATGTTAAATATTTCAAAAGAGCTTTTCCCTGTATTTCATTTAATTAAAATGATAATTATTTTATCATAATCCTGTGTTTAAAACATCTAAGCATTTAAAATCATTCTATAAATAATTATATGGAATTAAAATAGTGTGGTTGAAGAAGTTCTAAGGAGACTTTCTGATTACAATATTAAATATTTGCACTTGGCATAGAATTAATCCAATGAAGTACGTAATACAATTTCTTCGGATACATTTTTTACTAAATCAAAAACGAAGAAGGTTCTGATATAAATTTAGATACAATATTCTTCGTTCCTTGCCCACAAAACCGGAAAAGCAAAGTAATTTAACTTTTAAAAGTTCTTATAAAGTTCAAAGTTTCTAGTTTCTAAATCAGTGATTTTCTATGCAAAATGAATTTACTGTCTCATCTATATACTGAAGTTACAAAACTGAAAAAAAATGACCGACCAAAGTTAGTTTTTTTTTACTTATTTAATAGATATTCTTCTCAGCTGTGTTCTAGTACTCTTTTAGAATTTTACTGAAAGCAAATATTTGATTACAGAGGTAGAAATTCAATCTAGAGACTTGTTTGAAAACATGTGTGCCCCAAAATACAGTACGCAGAAACTTATTTACATTGAAAAGTAAAATGTGTAATTCTCTTTTTTTTACACTTTTGAAGGTGAATTAATATTTGGTATGTTATAGCGTGCGTGCACATCATGTATATAATTGTTACATTTTATATGACAGATTTTAGTATGTATGCTTGGAAATTACAGTAATTAAATAATGCTACATTTAAGAATAACATTAATCTGCGATGCTTAATGTTAAAAAAAATGAAAGAACGAAAGGGAAGAAAGAATGTATAATCAGACAATATGCTAAGTTCGAAGAAAGACTATTTTTACATATACACTTATCTATCAGTTAAAACATATACTTCAAGCTTTCCTCCAAAATTTATATTTTTCGAAGGAAGATATAACTTTTATTAATATGTAGCTATTTTTATACATTATTTTATCCATATTAAATACTTGAAAAGAGCTTTTCAAAATGTTTCATTTAATTAAAATGGTAATTATTTTATCATAATCCCGTGATTAAAACATCTAAGCGTTTACAATTGTTCTATAAATAATTAAGGCATTTGGAATTAAAATAACATGGTTGGAGAAGTTGCAAGGAAATTTTCTGATTACAACCTTAAATATTTGCATTTGGCATACATTTAATCCCATGAAGCACGCAATAAATTTTTTTTTTTTGGCTAAATTATTTTTTTATAAAATCAAAAATAAAGAAAGTTCTGTTATAAATTTTCATTCAATCTTTCTCGTTCCCTGGCCAGTAAACCGGAAAAGAAAGCAATTTAACTTTTAAAAGTTATTATAAAGTTCAAAGTTTCTAGAGTTCAAATCAATGAACTGCTATGGAAAATTAATTGAATGTCTGATCCATACACTGAAGTTACGAAAACCAAAAGAAAATAAACAACATGTTTAACGAAAGTTAGCATATTTAATTATGTAATAGATATCCTTCGCAGCTGTGTTCTTTTAGAATTTTACTCAGAGCAAATACCTAATTACAGAGGTATATATCCAATTTAGGGATTTGTTTGAAAACACATGCGTTTCATATTATATTATGCAGAAACATATTATTCTTGAAATGTAACACATGTATTTCTCTTTTATTTCACAGTTTTTTGTATATCTGGTTTGTTTTCACGTACGTAAACATCATGCATGTAAATGTAAAACATTAATTATAACTGATGTAAGTATGTATGTTAATACTCCGGATATTGCCGTAGTTTAACCCTTGGCACTCTGTTGTCTCCGCTGCGGACACACCATCTTTCCTTCCAAAATTTGTTTTTCGCACCAGGAATAAAGAAAAATAAAATTTTCTTTATTTAATCAGAGAATATTTGAAATTGTCTACTTCAAGGAAAGTTCTTTTTAAAAAGTGGTGTTAATCGCATAAAATTTGAGCAAAAGTCACCGGAGTCCGAAGAGTTAATAATGTAAAATTTTAAAGTAAATTCAAAGTGCGATACTTAAAGTTTAAAAAAGTAGTTAGTCTTGAATGTGCTAAGTTCGACTCAAGGCACGTTTACATGGACATTTATCTATCAGTTAAAATTTACAATTCAAGCATTCTTCCAAAATTTATATTTTTAAGGAAGAAATATTTTAGCCTTTTTGTAATGTATTGTTATTTTTATACATTGTTTTACTCATGCGAAATATATGAAAAAAATTCTTATTATTTCATTTAATGAAAATCGTAATTATTTCATCATAATCAGAAATTTCATTTAATTAAAACATCTAAGCGTTCGAAATCTTTCTATAAATAATTAAGGTATTTGGAATTAAAATTATGTGGTTGAAGTTAATCTAAGAAAATTTTCTGATTACAATCTTTAATATTTGCACTTAGCATACATTTAATCCCATGAAGCACGTAATATAATTTCTTCGGCTGCATTTTTTTACGAAATCAAAAACGGAGAAGTTTCTGATATAAATTTAGATCCAATCTTCCTCGTTCCTTACCCAGTAAATCGAAAAAGGAAAGCAATTTAACTTTTTAAAGTTCTTATAAGGTTCAAAGTATTAAAAAGTTTCTAAATAAATGAACTGCAGTGCAAAATGAATTTAGTGTCTCATTCAATTTAATTTGAATAACATACATCCGATTTGTGTACTCGACATGAAAGCCTGCTTATAAGTCATCGTCAATATACAAGGACGAGATAGCACAAGAAAATTTACAACACATGAGAAGTGCAACCGGGAGCTCCACACATAGAGTGTTTGCATTGGAGCCTGTGGGATTCGAACCCACAACCTCCAGGTTAGCAGAGTGGCGTTATAACCACTCGGCCATGGAGGTCCATCTCATCCATACAATGAAGTTATAAAACTAAAAGAAAATAACATTTTTGACCAACGTTCGATTTTTTTTTTTTTTTTTTTTTTTTTTTTTTTTTAATAGATATACTTCGCAGCTATTTTCTAGTGCTCTTTTAGAATTTTACTCTGAGCAAATACTGTATTACACAGCTAGAATTTTAATTTAGAAATGTGTATGAAAACATATGCGCCTCAACATATATTACACAGAAATGTATTTGTTTTGAAATGGTAAGATATGGGTTTTCTTACACTTTTGAAAATGAATAATAATTTGATTTGTTTTCACGTGCGTGTGCATCATGCACGTAAATGTAAAGCATTAATTATAACAGATGCTGGTATCTATGGTTTTACTCAAGAAATACGGTAGTTGAATAATTCGATATTTTAGAGTAATTTCAATGTGCATTGCTTATTACTATAATGTTAACCGTTTAGACGCCGAATTAATATCGCAATGTAATTATAATTTTGTTTTTCCTATATTACAGCATCAAATGTTTCAATTTATGCATACAAATTTAGAAAATATCAAAAAAATATATGTTTCTGCAGTTTTTTTGGCTGTTTTCATTTGAGTGCTCGCATTTTGGAACGTGATTATTAATTGACAACCTATGCAGATGTAGCAAATTATTTTCCGCTGTATGGTATTGTATAATGTAATTGAGTATTTTCTTGCATTCCAAAAACATTTAGATTCCTAGCGGTGAAATATAAGTAATATAGAGAAAAAGTTAAAAATAATAATATTTTTTAAAATGAAAATTAATGAATTTGCATATTCCTTAATGCATGTAATAAATGCTTAAACATAAATATTTTCTTTTCAAATTTCAAATCAACCTTATATTTTATAGAAAAAATAAAGACATCGTTATTATGTTGGAAAATATGTTTACTATTACAAATAATGCAATGTTCCCATTTGGGAACATTGGCGTTTAAACGGTTAAATGAAAATAAAATAAAAAACAGATTGTCTTGAATGTACTAAGTTCAAATCAAGACTATTTTTACCTGCACGTTTATCTGTCAGTTAAAAGGAACATTTAAAGCATTCTTATTAAATTTATATTTTGTGAAGAAAGAAATAATTTTTAATATGTAACTATTTATGTACATTATTAAACCGATATTAAATAATTGAAAAGAGATTTTCTCATTAGTTCATTTAATTAAAATAGTAATTATTTTTATATAATCCTGTGATAAAAACATCTGAGAATTTAAAATCATTCTACAAATAATTAAGTTATTTAGAATTAAAATAATATGATTGAAGAATTTCTAAGAAAGTTTTCTGATTACAATCTTTAATATTTGCACTTGGCATGCATTTAATCCTATGAAGCACGTAATACAATTTCTTCGGCCAAATTAAAAAAAAAAAAATGGAGAAGGTTCTGTAATAAATTTAGATTCAATCTTATCGTTCCTTGCCCAGTAAACCGGAAAAGCAAAGCAATTTAAGTTTTAAAATTTCTTATAAAGTTCAAAGTTTCTAGAGTTCAAATCAATGAACTGCTATGTAAAAGGAATTTAGTGTCTCATACATACATTGAAGTTGCAAAACTGAAAGACAATAAAGAACATGTCTGACCAAAATTAGGATTTTCTTTTTTTCTTTCTTTCTTTCTTTAATAGATATCCTCCGCACGTGTCTTGTAGTGCTGTTTTAGAATTTTTCTCAGAGCACATAATTACAGAGATAGAAATTCAATTCATATGTTTGTTTGAAAACAATGCGCCTCAAAATATATTATACAGAAATGTATTAGCTTTAAAAAATAACGTACGTATTTTTCAGTTTGTTACATTTTTGTAGACGAATAACAATGTGGTTTGTTGCACGCGCATGCATGAAAATATAAAACATGAAAATGAACTTATTCTTTAGCCGGGATAAAATGTAGATAAATATCAGTGTACATACGAAGATTGAAATCCATTAAAACAAGTACACAAACAGTTTTGTCACATCTAATAGATTTTTTATTAAAAAATATTCAATTCATACTAGAAATTTTTTAACCGCGCTATTTTTTTTTTTTTTTTAATTTGTTTATGGATGCGTTTTGACCTCTAAAGAAAACAAGTTAAAACTTTCCCGTCAAGCTTCGCAAATGAGATGCGTTCGTATTCTAAAGAAGTTTTATAAATTTTCGGATCTTGGTATAATAAAATACGGTATTTCGGGTACAATAAAGTAGCCGAAATCTCTTTGTGTCCCTGTATGTACAATTTACTTTTTACTATGCAGGAAGTATCTTGTAGTAACCAGCAACGAATATAAATGTCCTAAAATGTGAAATTGTTTAATATAATTAACCCTTTGCGGCGCAGGACAAATCTATTGCTTAAGTGCTGAAATTAATGACCGCCACCAGAATTCGAAAACAACTTTATTTTTAAATAAGAAAAAGCTATATTTCACCCATTCAATAAATCATAATTTTTTTTCACGAAAATTCCGGTGCCAATGTGGCGCTCGGGAATTAAAATTAAGTAGATGCATAAATATACCACCGCGCCGCAAAGCTTTTAAACGCGCCCTAAGCAATGTTTCCCCTTGTACCATTATGCAATGGGATATATTTTGGCTCTGTAAATTAATAAGAAACACTCTTTCTAACATACATTTTCAAAATTTATATTTTAATGAAGACTCCATAGATGCATATAAATTTTATTATGTTGAAAAGAGTGTAACATCATTAAAAAGATCTTGAAATTATTTTTTCCCATTGGCCGTTATGTAACGAAATAATTTTCATTGTCTCTGTAATTGATCTATACATCGGATTGTCATAAAATTTTAAATTACTAGATAAAATTATGCATTTGTTATATAATTTAAATTTTAAAAGATTCGGTTGGATAGTTTTTGCTCTGTTATATGCGGACAAGCGGAGGTGCTGAACGACGACTATAGGTGCTTTCTCTTTACATAATTACAAACACGCCTAAAAAATCCGACAGGTGCGGCAATTCTAGAACTTACATATTAAACGAATTAGGTTAGGCAAGGGACAATTAAAGCAATCGCGCCTATAATACAAATTACAGTGATCCCTTTTTATTTTTTTATGTTGTAACTTTACATATATTAAACTCAATTCCAGATGCATTTTTATATAAATGTATAAAATAATATACATATAGATGTGTATATTTTAGTCATAGATGTAATATATCATTAAAATATATGCATAACTTTTTCTCAAACGGATATAACATTCAGCCAAAAATAAAACTACAAACGTGAATGTCTTTTACAGCTAAAAATAACCAATCTATTATTAATCCTTTCGCGACGAGAACCCTTTGCTTAATCTTTTATCACCAGTTTTTTTTAAAAAGAAAATTTTCTGTAAATGAATCACGAAAATGCTCCGAATAAATAAGATAAAGTTTTGAATTAAAAATAATTGGGGGGAATAATGAAGAACTCTGTGTATCTTAACCCTTACAAGGGTAAGCAATTGTGTTTTTTTAATGTTGAATTCTAACGATTTGAATGAATTTCGGGCATGAGCAAGAACAAAATTTTCAAGCTTTTAACGTTAGAAAACGCGTAAATTTTACCCAAGTTTGATAATTATATTTCTCACTACATTTTTTATTCAAAATTATTTATTTGATTTATTTAATGTAAAACTGTGATTTGAATTTAATTTATTTAAATAAAAAAAAACTGTGGCTCGAATTGAAATTTAATCACAAGGTCGAAGACGAATCGACATCTCCTGGGCGTTCTAGAGTCAACATACATTTATACAATCTTGCCTTTTGTAAAAAAAAATGCCTTTTGTAAAAAAAAAAAAAAAAAAAAAAAAAAAGGAACCAAAAGTTTAGTTGCCGGTATTTTTTTTTTTTTTTAATTAAGATAGGATCACTGTAAAAAGAGATCCAAATTGGGTTGTATGATTTTTGGGTACAACAGTAATCCAAATAGGAAAGTTCACTTTGCAGTCTAAAGTGGCTGAAAACAACACCACATCTTTAATAACATTAAAACAATCAAAAAATCTGAGCTAATTTATTTACATTATACCTAAGTTTCGATTGTTTAATTGATACTAAGAATCGGTCCTGTTTTGAACTATTTTGGATTAAATACTTCGGGAACTATTATAGTACCATAGTACTGTACCCGCAATTCTTAGAACTCAGTTTGGACTTTTTATTTTTACAGTTTCGTATTCAGGAATTTTGACGATTAATCACTTAATCGTCGCGCCCGAGACAGTCACGGGCTGCAAGGTTCCACGACTTTTATTCAGAAATGTTTGATTGTCACCTGTTTTATAAAATAGTGTAATTTGTTTTATTTTGGTATCATTTTACTTGGCATTAAATAAAATGATTTTTTTTTTTTTTTTTTTTTTCAAAAAAGTGGTGGGAATAATGAATTTGAATTCTTAAACCGTAATTTAATGCGACCATTCCGTGGTTAAAAAAGTTTATATATTATTTTTATCGGTCTTCTTAAATTAATTCCAATTTAAATATGTTTTATAATATAAAATTCTTAATCGAAATTGGATAGAAAAAAAAAAAAAAGCTGTTGCGTACTCCGTTATTATTCATTCGAATACTGAAATCATTTATTTTGCCCATTACTAATTAAATGTTTAAACTTTTCAGAAGAGTTCCGTGGATTAGAAAAAAAAAAAAAAAAAAAAAAAAAAAAAGCAGTTTTAAACCATAGAATATACCGGGAATGCTAGGAATAAATTGGCTTTTTGAGAATAAACCAGGTATTTTGGGAATAAATATAGAAACAAACCAGTTTTTTTGGAACCCGGGAATAAATGACTTTTTGCAATTCTACTTTTTAGCAGTAAAATATTTTTTTTAAATTCTGAAAAGTTTGAATGACAATAAACGAAATCTCTTTTTCACAAACGAATTTATTTAACAAAATGTTCAGCTGTTTATATGGATAATAATTAAGGGTTAAAGCTAAATGCCAGAAAACTAACCACTACCATTCATAAAATAAACATATGTAAAAAAAATGACAAATTAGATTATAATTTAATCTAAAATACAGCAAATCTGAAAGTTTAAAAAAAGTTTCACCGGTGAACTAAAGTGTGAAGGGGTAGGCTGGGTTAATCTTTGAGACCACAAGTAACCTTGTTATTAAAAACTTAACTATTTTGTTTTTGGCACATTTTATAAAAAATAAAATGTGCCCATGTGGATAAAAATTAAGGGTTAAAACTAAATGCCACAAAAACTAACCGCTACCATTCATAAAATAGACATATGTAAAAAAAATTACAAATTAGATTAAAAAACAGTCTAAAATACAGCAAATGTGAAAGTTTAAAAAAAGTTTCACCGGTGAACTAAAGTGTGAAGGGGTAGGCTGGGTTAATCTTTGAGACCACAAGTAACCTTGTTATTAACCACTTAACTATTTCTTTTTTTTCTTTTTTTTTGGCACATTTTATAAAAAATAAAATGTGCCTATATGGATAAAAATTAAGGGTTAAAACTAAATGCCAGAAAAATTAACCACTACCATTCATAAAATAAACATATGTAAAAAAAATTAAAAATTAGATTACTATTTAATTTAAAATACAGCAAAACTGGAAGTTAAAAAAAAAGTTTCACCGGCGAACTAAAGTGTGAAGGGGTAGGCTGGGTTAACCTTTGAGACCACAAGTAACCTTGTTATTAACCATTTAACTATTTCTTTTTTTTGCACATTTTATAAAAAAATAAAATGTGCCCATATGGATGAAAATTAAGGGTTAAAACTAAATGCCACAAAAACTAACCGCTACCATTCATAAAATAAACATATGTAAAAAAAATTACAATTTGGTCTAAAATACAGCAAATGTGAAAGTTTAAAAAAAGGTTCACCGGCGAAATAAAGTGTGAAGGGGTAGGCTGGGTTAATCTTTGATACCACAAATAACCTTGTTATTAACCACTTAACTATTTCTTTTTTTTTGGAGGGGAGGGGGCACATTTTATAAAAAATAAAATGTACCCATATGGATAAAAATTAAGGGTGTATTCGAGAAAACGCTTTTCCACCTTCAACAGCTCGAAATTTTACATTACAATTTCTGGCACATTTTTAAAAATAGAAATATGAAACTTGCTGAGGGGATTATTGAAGGGACGTATGAGGTGCCGTGCAATGTCTTTTTACGCTCAATTCATTAGAATTTGAGTTATAAACAATTACTTTATCCGTATTACCCTTTTTATCGTTCCCAAATCTCCCGCTTGTTAAAAATCTGTTCAAAATGCCGTTTTTTATTGCTTTTTTGCAATATTTTTTGCATTTATCAAAGAATCGACAATCACGGCACCTTGTGTACTTTCCAAATAAGAGATTTTGAAAGTTTGGTGTATATGAGAGCAAAAATGAATTCAAAAATAAACTGGAAACTAAGCAGTGTGAATCGAAATACACCCTTAAGGATTAAAACTAAATGCCACAAAAATTAACCACTACCATTCATAAAATAAACATATGTAAAAAAAATTACAAATTATATTATAATTTAATCTAAAATACAGCAAATCTGAAAGTTTAAAAAAAGTTTCACCGGTGAACTAAAGTGTGAAGGGGTAGGCTGGGTTAATCTTTGAGACCACAAGTAACCTTGTCATTAACCACTTAACTATTTCTTTTTCGGCACATTTTATAAAAAATAAGGAGCTGACACATTTTTTTTTCTTTTTTACCGAAACATCTGCATAATAAAAATAAATATATAAATATGTACACTGGTGTGCAAAATTTAAGGACGAAGGGATTTTCAAGCAATAATTTTCATGCGAATATTCATCAGGAAGTAATATAATTCGAATAATTACTGTCCCTGCTTAACAGCTAGTCTATATAACATCTCATTCAGGTCACACGTGGTCACAACAGTTATAGTCACTACGGCGAAACAAAAAATAGGAAATTCCATGCGTCTCCTTTATGAATCTCAAATGACTACTATATGTGACTCTACTGTCAGGTCACTGCGACTGCTGCTTTGTGACGAGTCACCAGGTGACTTTACAGTGTCGTTTTATTGAGACTCCCATGTGACTGTCATTTGGAGGCTCACTTTCAAAGTCATTGTGAATGTTGCAATATTATAAATAAACAAATAATGAACATTAAAGTCACATGGTGACTTTCTGTCACAAGACTGTCAAATGGTAACAGAGACTCTACTGTGAAGTAACCACTGTGAAAAGTGGTGAAAATTTACCATGTGATTTAATGGGAGTGTTTGGCGATTAATCATAATGTAACATTCACAATGACTTTGAAATTGAGCCTCCAAATAACAGTCACATGAGAGTCTCAATAAAACGACACTGTAGTCACCTGGTGACTCGTCACAAAGCACCAGTTGCAGTAACCTGACAGTGGAGTCACATATAGTAGTCATTTGAGACTCATAAAAGAGGCGCATGAAATTTCCTATTTTTTTGTTTCACCGTAGTGACTGTGACTCTTGTGACCATGTGTGACCTGAATGAGATGTTATATGGACTAGCTGTTATGCAGGGATGGTAATTATTCAAGTTATACAGTGCGTGTCAAAAGTTTAAGCACAACAGAAAATTTCAAAATAAAATTATCAGGGCTCCCAACAGATTTTAGGTCGCAAAAAGGGGGAAAGGGGACCATTTTTCTTTAAAAAGGGGAATTTGGGGGACCATTTTTCTTTAAAAAGGGGACTTTGGGGGACCATTTTTTAAAAAAAGAGGGGACTTTGGGGGACCATTTTTTTTAAAAAGAGGGGACTTTGGGGGACCTTTTTTAAAAAAAGGACATTTTTTTTTGGGGGGGGGCATTTATTTTTACTAAATATGTTAGCAATTTTTTTTAACATTACAGTAAACATGTTAGTTAACTTTATAAGGATATCATTAAATAATTTCAAATATTGTTGCAGAAATTGTACAATTATATTTGAATACAATTAAATATTCTACTGCAAGAAGTGAAAAAGTAGTTTAACATTTACCTTGAAAATTTTCTTTTAAAAGAGCCTGTATTTGTAATTCAAAGTCTTGATTTTTTTAATATTTACAATAGCAAACCGATTTTCATTAAAATAAAAAGTAATCTTAGCTAAAATGTATCTAACAAATTCATTATCAGAATATATTTGGCCATTAAGTATTTAAGGCAAAAATTTCTTGAAATGCTTGAAATAAAAAACAATCTGTTCTAAAATGTCACAATTTTGTAAAAATCAAATATTTACAAAAAAAAAAAAAAAAAAAAAAAAAAAAATGAAAAATGAAAAAAAGAGAAGAGTTTATAAAATAACTATATACAAAACACCAAGCAATTCCAAAATGTTACTGAAAATCTGATTCTTCTGACAAAAATACAGAGAGGAAGAGAAAAAAAAAATAGTGTGTTTTGTCAGTCTGTCACGAAAAAAATATTAAAAATTTCGATAAATAATCGCCCTTCCCCCACCAAAATAAATAAATAAATAAATAAATAAATAATAATCACAAGAAAAAAATATCTAATTCTGTTAAAAGATCCTGAACTGAAAGGGGGGGGGGGAAGCAAATTTTGCAAAAAATTGTGAAGAGAAGGAAAAAAAATCTGGAAATTTCAAGATCGAAAAAAAAAAAAAAAAAAAAAAACTATCTCGTTTTCTTATTGCATTCAAAGGTTCTTCTCAAAGAAACAAAACAAACATATCAACCTCGTCAAATGTGCGCGTTAAGGTTAAAGAGCAATGTGCCACTAGATTGATCATTCTGTTGGAGAAAGAGCAGGTGTTAATAGACTGATTATCAAGTGTGTTTATCTTTTACTTCAATCAAAAGAAAACCAAGTTTCATGTTTGCTTCTTTTGTTATAAACAGTGGCGTAGCTAAGGGGGGGGGGGCTTCCGCCCCGGGCGCCAAATTGAGAGAAATTGTTATATATCTATATTGGGATGGGGGCGCAAAATTTCTTGCTGGCCCCGGGCGCCAAAAAACATAGCTACGCTACTGGTTATAAATATGTACTTGAGTGATTTTATTAGAATTAAAATATATGAAGCTTCAAGTCATAAACATATCACGCCAACTTTTTTTTTCTTTGTTTTAATGCCGTTTTTTAACTTTCCAGTTTTTGTAATAATTAAAATCTTTAATTAACCGTCAATCATTATGTAAAATTACAAGAATATATCGATATACATAATGTCTAGTTAGTTAAAAGAATTTAACTGCATTTGATAAAATTTAAAGTTACTAAAATTGAAATTGACAAAATGTCCGGATTTTAGAGATTTCCGGAATTTGAATACCCGGAGTTTTGAGGTTCAAATGCACAGGACAAAGTCTTAAAAATCCGACATCCGAAATTCGGAAATCAAACAAAGTCCGGACGTTTTGCTAACTATTATTATTATTATTATTTTAATATACATTTTAAAAAAGCATTTTTAAATTAGGAATTTTTAAAACCGGATCTAAAACCTCTCTACTCTTAAAATTATTTTTAAAGAATAAAGATATTTATACTTTTTTCATACTACACGTCTGGTTTCGGCAAAATGATCTTACGATCTGTTCTTCCGTAATGCCCGCGATCCAGAGTTGAATTCATGGGAGGAGGAGGGGGGGGGGGTATTCCTACTCAGAGCAATGAAATTTCCCCACTGGCAGAATTTGAGTTTATGTTTTGAATAGTCAAAAAGTACACCCCCCCCCCCCCCCAGAGTCGCAGAAATTCCTGCAAAAAAAGTCTGAATTCAACAATGCGCGACACCCGCATCAATGCGGCTGCGATGATTCACAACCATTATTTTTTTTTCTTATTTAACTATTCAAATTTTATTCTTTTAAATATATAAAAGAATGTGTTAACAAATTTACATTGCTTAGGCGCGGAAAAAAAAATCTGTTAAGGTAGTTGAAAGCAAACAAAACAAGAAATGGAATGAAAAACCAACATCCCCCCCGCCCACACACACACACTTAGAGCTTAAAAAAAAAAAAAAAAAAAATCTATATTTCTTAAGTAAATTGACAGATTTCTTTCAAATTTTCAACAGGTTGTAATAATAGTAAATTAGGCAGTTTCATAAAATTCTATTAAAATATAACTAGTTAATAAAAGTTTTAACGCCTGCTGAAATGCCCAATTAACAGAAGCTGCCAAGAAAAAAATAACCATCTGTGGTTTGTTTACTTTTTTTTTTTTTCCCCGCACCTCATTAAGTGAAATCCGAAGTCGAATATTAACGCAATCAGATCATTTTCTTTAGGTGGATAATATGTTTTGCCATGCAAAGTAATCAAGGATAGATTTATTATTGCTTTTTAGCTAATGATTTAGGGGGAAAAAAAAACTACAGGACAGGAACTGAAGTCCGTTTATATAATAAAAGAGAAAGATTATCGCCGAAAAATCGAAAATGATGAAGCAGCGCAAAATAACTGACATGTTCAGTGTAAAATGCACAAAGAAAAATTAAGTTTGTTATCTAAAATTTGACGCATTGGCTAGTTTTTATTTACTTTATATATATAAACCCTGAAATACCTACTTTTGTTTTATTATTTTTAAGTGGGGATATTGATTTTTGATTGGTTGCCGAGTTTAAAACCTAATAGCAGACAGCTATAACTTAGCGAACATTCCATTTTTGGAGAGAAAATGTGAATGTTTTTCCACATCCCCTAAAGAAAAACAGATGAACGCAACTCCAATGTTTTTTTTTTTTTTTTTTTTTTTTTTTTTTTTTTTTTTCAGATAGGATAAAATTAATATTAATTAAAATAAATCTGAAAGCAATGCATCTTTAAAAGTTTAATTTACTACTCTTGTGGAATTATTATAGTTAGAAAATAATATATTTTTTTAAATCATGAAATTAATAAATCTTGATCATAATTTTAAAAGAATGAAAACGGAATTTCCGAAAGTAAAAAAGTTATTTCGCAAAAATTAAAAAGGTATCCTTTTGTCTCTCTCCAGAAGGGTATCTACATCTTACGATGCAAATATGGAAAAAGAAAGTGCGATCTGCATAGTTTATTTCGTTAATGTAAGAAGCATGCTTGTCTTAAATAAAGAAAAACAATACTTACTTTGATCACGCTTTTTCTTCTGGTTTTTTTCCTTTCTTTTTCATCAACATTAAGAATCCATGAGATTAATTAATCCAATTGCAGCCTATTGTTACTGAAATAAGGTACTTAAAAAAGTAAAAGCACCTGCGAACGGGTCACGTGAACACATTGGGATGAAACGGTAACGATTCCAATCACAAGAAAAGGAGGATTAATGAAACCACAATATGATGAGTGGCCGGTTCCATTTGACTTCAAAACGCTAATTGATTGCTTACTAGGGAGGGGGTGGAAGTGTTCTTTAATTTATTTTCATGCCTTAAAGAAAGTGTGAATTTAGATATTGAAGGAACATAAAACATCAGCATGCAGTACAATTTTGCCGTTTTCTAAAAAAAAAAAAAAAAAAAAAAAAAAAAAAAAAAAAAAAAAAAATATTGTTTTTTAAATGATTTTTTCGTTTTTTAGTCATTAAAAGCGGACTAAGCGGACCAAAACAGATAAAAGCGGACCAAAGCGGACCTTTTTCTAAAAAGCGGACTTTTGCGGGAAAAAGGGGACCATTTGGGAGCCCTGAATTATGTTAATGGGTGAAAGCTACTTCCTTTTTCACATAGCCTACAAATTGTAGTTTTAAAAAGATAGTTAACAGATTCATGCTATAAAATTTATCTTAAATAATAAATTTTATCAAAACAACAAAAATGAGTGTGTCAAAAGTTTAAGCACAGTAGTTTTTTAGTCTTTAGCAGAACAAGAATAAAAAAAATTAATACTTGATTATTGCTCCTTTCTGGTGAATTACTTTAAATATACAGTCTTCCATCGTTAAAATGAGGTTCTGTATTGTTTCTGGTTCATTTTTATACCAAGTGTTCTCAATGGCATCTTTCAACTCTTTAACTGAAGAATACTGCTTTCCATTTGGATAAACTGCATGAGTGAGATACCCCACATATTTTTTTATAAAGTTTAAATCAGGACTAATTGCCAGCCATTTCAAAACAGACACTGTTTTCGACTTAAGCCACGATGAAGTTGAGTTAGTGGTATGGATGGAAGCATTATCATGTTGAAATAACCATTTTTCTCTCCCTAAAAACCTCGGCAACAGGAAGCAAATGATTGGCAAGTGTATCTTGGTAGTTTTCAAAGTTTTCACGACCACTGATGAATGCTAGAGATGTCTAACCATTGAAAGAAATAGCCCCCCATATCATTACAGAACTACCATTATGTTATCGGCTAAATACACTCCTAGGTTCTTTGCGAAGATCATGCCAATAGTACTTAAACCTAACAGGGCGATCGAAATTCCATTTTTTTCCATCACTGAATATCACATTCAGCCACTTTTCACCAGATGACATATGCTCTTTTGCCCATTGTAATCTAGCTTCTTTATGGTGTCGTTTAAGACACGGTAATCGAGACATTTTACGGTATTTGATGTACTTGAATTCCAAAACTCTTCTATAAACAGTTTTTTCGATATTTGTTCTCCAACTGCATATTTTATTTCCGAAAGTGAGTAATTACCAGTTGAAGCCAAATTTCTGTTGCGGCTAACTTCTCTCAAACTAGTCACTCGTGGCCTTCCTGAACGAAATTTTCGTTTAAAATCATTATCACGAGCCAAAATTTAATGAATACCTTGTTTTAGCCTTTTTAATGCACTTGCAATTTCAGAAACAGAATTTCATTTTGCTCTCATACTCCAAATTTTTATCATCTCCTCCTCTGAAAATTCTTTCGACTTGGGCACTTTGTACTAACTCAAAAACAACAGCGGACTGCTTCTTATATACCCAGAAATTGTTTGCGTGCGCAACCGTTTACGTCAGACTGTAAAATTTGCATAAAAACGATTTTGTGCTTAAACTTTTGACACGGTCATTTTTCTTCTATTCTTAAACTCCATGGTTTGAAATAAAATTTAAAAGTTAATTTAATAAATAATAAAAAATAAATAATAAAAATAGATATTATTAACACATACAAGACATATATTGAAATTAAAGGTAATATTTAAAGTTTTATTTTAAAATTGCTATTGTGCACTTTTGACACGCACTGTATTACTTCCTTTTCGATATTCGCGTGAAAATTATCACTTGAAAATCCCTTGAAAATCGGCATTTTGGGACTCGTCCTTAAATTTTGCACACCAATTTACGAATGTATGCTATGTAAAAACAAATTTACAGATAAAAAATATTTTACCGAAACATCTATACAATAAAAATAAAAAATATATGTACGATTGTATGCTATGTCAAAACAAAATTTACAGATAAAATTAAAATGAATTCAAAAGCTTTTAGTAGAAAACTATTTCAGCAATTAAACAGTTCAGGTGTCAGCTAAATTGAAAATTTCTAATCGAGAATACCGGTGTCATGTCAAAACAAAATTTATAGATAAAATTAAATTGAATTCAAAAGCTTTTAGTGGAAAACTATTTCAGCAACTAAACAGTTCAGATGTCAATTAAATCGAATATCTCTAATTGAGAATACCGGTTATTAAATTATTAACAACTTGGCATGTATGTATGTCGGGTTTGAAAACATTTGGAACCTTAAGTATAGTACAATAGAAATTCATAAAACTCTACAAGTTTCTGTAACATATAATAAAATGAGTTTATAGCAAATGCAACATATCCGCAGAATTTGTGAAACATCATAGATACTATAATACATCATTTAGATTACTTGAAAGTTTAAGATGGATCGATAAATTTATAGTTAACTTATTTCTTATACTTTTGTAAATTTTCTTTTTCAACATTGTAATATTTTTCAACAAATATCTTTAAAAAATGCTTTTTTTCTACGAGTACACTCAAGTAAGATCAGAAGAATTTTATAGTTTGAGTAACATTAAAACCCTGAGGCAATAAAAAGATTATGCTCAAAAGCTTCCTTTATGCTTGAAAAGTTTTTCTCAGACAACATATTTTTTAAACCTTTCAACGAACTTTTTTTAATCTATTTTCTTTGGCAGCTTTTTTTTTTTTTTTTTTTTTTTTTTTTTTTTAATATAATTACGTCTTCTATATCAAAGATGTTAAAGAATTTCTATACTCATCCATAAAGCAGTATTTTTTTCAAAGACATACAGCTGTGAAAAAAAGAGAAATATATATATATATTACACCTTAACGGATCATAGCTTAAAATGCATAATTTTTTTATTATATTTGAATTATTTTCTAGGTAAATTTTGTAGTACATTTCTCTTGCACAAGTTGACAAAGTACAAGCAAAAATGAGCTTATTCTTTAGCGGGGATGAATTGTAAATAAATATCAGTATACAAACAAAGATGGAAAGTAATTCAAACAAGCACTTACCAGTGTTGCGACATGCTGTGGATTTTTTATGCACAAATATTGAATTTAGATCAGAAAAATTTTAATAGCTATTTTTTGTTAAATTTTTTTATGGAACTTTCACGATGCTGTAAAGCAAAATTATTATATTATACTTGTAAGAATTCAGAATGCCTTAACCACTTACTCATCGCTCCCGAGACATTCACGGGCTGCAAGCTTCAAGGTTTGTATTCAGAATTGTTTGATTCCCACCAGTTTTATAAAATAGTGTAATTGGTTTTATTTTTGTATCGTTTTACTTGTCTTTAAATAAGAATTTTTTTTTCCAAAAAAGTCGTGGCATTAATGAATTTGAATTTCTAAACTGTAATTTAATACGACCATAAGGAGTTAACCCTTTACGGCATAGACAAATTTTGTTAAAATGAGAAATTATTAACTGACACAGGAATTTAAAAACGATTTTTTAGGATTAAGGAACTTAATTTAAGCTTTCGTTATAATAGCAAAATTTTATTAGAATATTATTGCTGTCGTTTGCAAGTTTGGAATTAAAATTTGGTGTGCACGGGGGGAGTGGGATCACTGTAAGATTTTTTTTTAAAAACTGAAATATTTGTACACTTGAAAAAAAATGCATGATTATTCATGCTATGTAAAATCAGGGCTCCCAAATGGTCCGCGAACTGAACATCAGTATTTTTTAACAAAAAATTTCATAAATCAAAAAAATCAAAAAATCATTGAGCTAGAATCAACTTCCAAACGTGGTTTCTTGGCAATTTGTAAAAAAAATCTAAAAAAAAAATTATCAAAAAAAATTCTGATGTTTAGTTCGCGGACCATTTGGGAGCCCTGTAAAATAAAAAAATAGTGTTAAAATTAAGTTGTATCCAAAAGTTTTCAGTTTCCAAGATAGAAAACTATTTTTGCCTGAGCATCATTCGGGCAAAACAGTTCAGGCGTTAATTCAAACGAATATTTCTCCTGTTTTTAAATTACTAACAACTTGGCATGTGTGTATGTCGGGCTTGTAAAATTTTCTAAACTTATCTTAAGTACAATACAGATATGAAATACATAAAATTACACAAATTCTGTAATAGATAAAAATGGCTTATAGCGAACGGAACACGTCAGCAAAATTTCTGAAACATCACAAATACCATAATACGTCATTTAGATTCCTTCAAAGTTTAAGATTGATCGGTAAATTTATAGTTAACTTATTTCTTATACATTTGTGAATTTTCTTTTCAATAACGTAATATTTTTCAACAAATATCTTTAAAAAATACTTTTTTTCCACGAGCATACTCAAATGGGAGCAGAAGAAATTCATAGATTCAGTAACATTAAAACCCTGTGGCAATAAAAAGATTATGCTCGAAAGCTTCCTTTATGCTTGAAAAGTTTTTCTCAGACAACATATTTTTAAAGCCTTTCAAAAAACGTTTTTAAATCTATTTTCTTGAAAAGTTTTTTTTAATATATATATATGTGTATAATTACGTCTTCTATATCAAAAATGTTAAACAACTTCATCCATATAAAGTACTATTTTTTCAAAAACGTACTGTTATGAAAAAAGAGAAATATATGCATTATGCTTTAACGAACCATAGCTTCAAATACATGTTTTTATTTTTTATATTTTCCATACCACTATATTTTAAAAATAAATATTTTAATATATTTCTTTTTTACATGTTGGAAAAAATACAAATAAGAATGTAAAGAGTTGTGGAAAGTGGCACAGTATTCGTAAAGTTGTTAAAATTGCGGATATGGCAACGCTTGTACGCATTGATGGTAACTTGTGGGAAATTCCCACATCGGTGGGGAAAATAGAGCTGTGTGAGGAAAAGGGAAAACTTGCGGTTTTGCGGGAAGTTTTGAGAATTTCCCATTCTACTCTCATGAACGCGCTTTTCCCCTTTCTTTCTGCAAAACTTTTTAGAAAATCCTTCCTTTCTACTTGTTTTTCAAAACTTCTGGCGAATTGCATCGTAACTATATCGCTGAATATTGCTGTTGCGTTCCATTGACTCTCGAAGCTGGAATTTCTTGCCCCAGAAATTGCTTTCAGCGCATCATCTAGACAAAAAATCAAAGATTTGGAGAATCTGGGAGCATACTTCAAGGAATTTCTGGATGAAAACCAATTATCTGTATAATGACGATCACTTCCCCAATTTTTTGATGATGGTGAAATAAAACGGTTATCCAGCTTGCCGATTGATGAAATGTGGGTAGAAATTTCCAGAACTAAAAATATTTGTGATGAATTAAAATTTCCAAACCTTGGAAAACTTTCTAAATTAATTTTATCGTTACCTCATTCAAATGCATAATCCAAAAGGATATTCAGCATTGTAAATAACATGAAGACAAAAAAAAAAAAAAAAAAAAAAAAAAGGGCTTTAGAATGAAGCTTTTAATGGTGTTGCCGTAATAAGATCTTCGTTCCAGAGGATTCAAATATAAATTGCTTCAACTTTAAAGTGACAGAATCTCATTTAAAACTTTTCAAAAAAGAACAAATATATAAATATCAAATCTGAATAATATTTCTATTTTTATATAGTTTTAATATTTTTACATACAAGATGGAACCCAGAATTAATTAACCTTTATTAAACTTTTAAACTGTGATTTTTTTTCTGTTTGTGAAGAAAATTTTGGATAACGTTTTTTGCTAGAATTTTAATATTATATTATAAATTAAAGGACTCAGATCATTTTTATTTAATTTTTGAATTTATTAATAAACATGATTAATTTTAAATAGCACCAACCAAAAACTTTATAAAATAAGAAGCATGAAAGTTTCTTCAACAGTGACTTATCATGAGCAGTTTCTATTACTTCAATAAAGTCAGTAAATAATAATAATAATAATAATAATAACAATATATTATCTAATTGAAAAATTTTAATAGTCTGTTTTAATAATATTACGTTTTAGACAATATGCTCTTTCTCTTTATATATATTATGTATGCAAATATATATAAATATGTGTACGTAGTGTTGAATTCAAAGGGTGGCCCGGGCAGACCATCCCCCCCCCCCCGGAGCAATGACATGTCCCCTCCTCAAGATGTGAGATTTTGTGTTTTCAATGATCAAAAAGTTCAATTTCCTTCCCAGAATTCTATAATGTTCCTTATCCCCCCCCCCCCACACACACACACACACACACTAAAATTCCACTAAAATTCCTCTTGGAATAAAGTTTATTTTTTATTCATATGATAAAAATAATTTTGGAAATGAATTTTCACATTTTTCTTTACTGACATTATCTCTGTAATTTATTGTAAGGAATCTGCTTCTATTTCAATCAGAATAAACTTTTTACGTTTGCAAATAAATATTGTGCGAATAGAAAAATTAACTTTAAACACTAACCAGTTCATCCTAGAGAAATAACAACAATAAACTCCTGTTTCATAGAACTTTCTTCAATGAATAACAGTTTTGAAAAAAAAAATAATCATCATTATTGCCTTAAGAATTTATTTTTATATTATATTTATGTTTATTAAATTACTTATACTCTTCGATTGACTGAAAGATTTTTTGTTTTGAAGAACCAAAATGAAAAATAGTATAAAATATATTTTGATCATTTGCCGATAGAGGGCAGCACTGCTGAATTTAACAGTATGGGAAAAATTGAGCTCACGAGGGAAATTTCGAGGGAAAATTTCAGCGACGAGGTTACCATCACTGCTTGTACGTTAACAGGTTTCGCACGCATCAAGAAATTCAGGAAAGTTCGGATGTTTTAGCTCCAAAAATTTTGTAAAATACCGGTCAATATATCTGAAGATAGATATTTTAAAATCTCTGAATAATTCAAATATTATTCTGCAAAATTTCTGATAGAATGTGCCTGAAAGAACGGGAACCGTACGTATTCTGTTTAAACATACCTAATTTAATCTTTTCTGATCCCCAAAATCAGTCTTGTCAATAATTGCCAATCTACAACTGATATTTTCATAAACTATGGGCTAATTTGACTCAATTAAGTAAAATTTCTAAGAGAAAATTCATATCACATATTTTTATTTGTTTAATTTTATTCGCTTGCGAAAAGTTTATTTGAATTCGCTTTTATGAAAAAAAAATGCTTCTAAATATTAGTTTAGAGGTTTTGTCAATATTCTGAACAGGTGAAAAAAAACCAAAAAGTACAGTTATAAAATAAAGGAAAAAATATATAGTTTAACCCCTTAATGGTCGTATTAAATTATGGTTTAAAAATTCAAATTCAATACGGCCACCAATTTTTTGAAAAAAAAAAAATCTTATTTAATGACAAGTAAAATAATACCATAATAAAACCAATTATACTACACTGCTCAAAACAATTAAAGGATTTTGCAGTTTTAGGTGGATTTTGTATATGGGAAACTTTTTAACTGATTGATACATGGTCGACAGACATAGTAGGTTATATGAGAATAAATTACACATGTTTGGCAGAAAAAATGCATTTTATTGCGCATTTGTGTACAAAAGGAAAAAAACACAATTTGTGCATATGAGAAAAAAAGAATAAGACAAGGTGTTTTCTTCAAAGAAAATCATTTTCAGTAGGGGGTATGGTTTCCACGGGCGGCCAGCAACGTTGAACACCTTTGAGGCATGGACTCAATGAGGCTATTAATGACGAGTTGGGTACTCTGCCCCACTCTTTCAGAAGAGCTCTTTCCAGTTCTTGGAGAGTTTGTGGGGTTTGTTGGCGGCCAGAAACTTGTCTTCCTAGAGCGTCCCAACGTGCTCGATTGGATTCATGTCTGGAGAACACGCTGGCTATTCCATTCGCACGATTCCTTCCTCGAAAAGGAAATCCTCCACCAGGTTTGCACGATGTGGCCTGCAGTTATCGTCCATTAAAATGAAGTTATCTCCGATTGCTGCAGCGTAAGGGACTACAATAGGTCTAAGGATCTCATCCCTATATCGGCGACCAGTCAGAGCTCCATCTCGAATGATGTAGAGGTCAGTGCGCCCGTCATTGGAGATGCCACCATATACCAACACTCTTCCACTTCCAAATCTGACACTTTCGTGCACGAACGCAGGATTATTCCTACTGCCACGGTCCCTCCAGATGAAAATACGCTTATTATCTGGATGCACAGAAAAACGGGACTCGTCAGAAAACAGAATATTGCTCCATTCATTTCTCCTCCAGTTGACATGCTCGGTTGCCCACTCCCTGCGGTCGCGACGATGCCTTGATGTTAATCTAACACATACCATCGGTCGGCGAGCATACAGACCTACAGCATGGAGCCGGTTTCGGACAGTCTGAGTTGAAATCGTGGTGCCTGTAGCCGAGCGAAGGTGTTGTTGGAGAAGAGTAGCGTTCATGTTTCGGTGTCTTCGAGCTGTTAACGCTAAATACCGATCTTTATTGGGCGTTGTTGCCCGTCTATGACCTTGCCCTGGTCATCGGCCTGCACATCCACTCTCCAAAAAACGGTTCCAGATCCTGGAAATGACACTTTGTGACACTCCAATGGCTTGCGGTACTTCGGCTTGAGTTTGGCCCCCTTCTAACCTACCAACAATTGTCCAAGCTTCTGAATCTGTCAAATGACTTCGCTGAGACATCGTACTCATCAAAACAAAGCAATCACGGAATGCCGATCATCCTTGTCTTCATTCTTTTTTATCCAGTTAAAAGTCAAATTTTATTCGCTGCCGCTGAAGCGACGTTTTTGACGTCGAACTCAAAATTTGCATACTCCACAGTTTGAAAACCAGAAAAATTTGCATTTGTGATTCTCTTCTTCTATTTTCGACAAAAAAAAAAACAAATCGTTTATATCTTAATTTATATAAAACTTCAAATATCCTTTAATTGTTTTGAGCAGTGTATTTTATAAAACTGGTGAGAATCAAACAATTCTGAATTAAAGCCATAAAGTTTACAGCCCGTGAATATCTCAGGGGCGACGATTAAGTGGTTAAACTTGTATTAAACATAACTTTTTTTCTGATTCATTGAATCATTTTTATCTATATTTAACAGCCTACAACTATTTTCACATAGAATGTGAATTAATTTTATCCAATTTAAATATGTGTCTAAGAGAAAATTCATATGATACACTTTTAATTACTTAATTTTATTCTAACCAATTTTGGCACAGTGGTCCCAATCCGAACACATCTAATTTTAATTCCAAACTTACAAATGGCACCAAGATTAATACTTTAATAAAATTTTACTTTTACAATGAAAGCTTAACACGTTGACTGAAAATGACGTGATAATTTGTAGATTGCGTTTTTTTCTATGACGCCAATTACGAGTTATCCCGTATTGTGTTTACTTGTCATTTTTGTCCAGCTACGATTAAACTCGCAATATATCAGTGCTAATATTGATAGATGGCTTCTGGGAAAAGAACAAAAAATCAATGCTGGCTTGCACAAACAGAAATTTTTTAAAAAAAACGGTCAAAAAAATATTACCAACTACGAGATAATTCTTAAACCCTTAAAAAACAAACAAAAAAAAAAACACATTTATTTATGATTTAAATTACCTATGGACTAGAATTAGAGTTTTTAGAAAGATAATGTGATAAAATCAAATTGACATTTTTGCCCAATTGCTGAAAATTGCCGTTGAAGTCAAAGTGTTAAATTATAGACCGGGAAAAAGCAGCACAGACAATCACCTCATCGAGTTCACGAATAAAAATGTAGAATTTATTAACTCTCGATTCTCTTATTAAAACATAAGCGGTTTGCCTTGGTGGAAAACACATGAAAACCCAATTTTAATGGTTTACTCATAGGCTTATCATTATGGTTACCTGTTACCAATCCTCCATGTTTTTATACTTTTGGGTGTAGGAAAGCACAATAGTAAACTTACGAGTCAACTGCCAAAATAGGTTTTGGGGGATTTTACACCATGACTTTGCTGACCGATTGTGTTTTAATATACGAATTGATATTTAACTAATCCTGGATTTTAATTCTTGAACTCGATGAGGTGAATTTCTGTGCCGCTGCCTCCCGGTCTTTTAAGGAGATCTTAATTTCTAAAAAAGTTGTTTGTAAACTCCGGTGTCGGCAATTATTTATCATTTTATGAAAAAATTTTGTGTTCCCGAAAGGGTTAATAACTTATTTGAACTTATTTGTATGCATATAAATATGGTTCAAAATAAGCAGTATTTCTAGTTTAAAAATTTTGTCTCTATTTTTAGTTGGTAAAAAAAAAATATTGTTTATAAAAGAAAGAAAATATTTAAAAGTATATTAAATATAACAAAATTAATCTTTTCTTATTCGCTTAATTAATTTTAACTATATTTATTATCCTACAATAACTAGTTTTCCGTAGAATAATGTTTAATTTGATCCAATTTAATCAAATTTTGAAGAAAAAATTCATACGACATATTTTTATTTGATTAATTTTATGCTTCTGCGAAAAACGTATGTATTTTTATTTTTTTTTCAATATAAAATTGATTCGAAATAGCAAATGTTGTTAGTTTAGGTATTTTGTCTCCATTTTGAAGAATTTTAAACCTTCAAGGTAATTTTGGGACAAACCATTACTGAGGAAACTTTTCGGAATAATCAATATTTTTAGGGTAATAAGATTGGTATTGATTTTTATTTATTCGCAATTAAATTTTAACCCCTTGGTAACGAGCAACTGGTTTACGTTCTGAATAAAATGCTCAGAATTCTTGATTATTCTCCCCAGAAAATTTTTAATGCAAATTTTGTCGTATTTAATCCGAGCGTTTTTTTAATTCAATTAGACAAAAATTTCAGTTTAAAAAAAAACTGTGATAAAAGATCAAAAAATTTGTGAAAGACATTCGTACCGAAGTGGTTAAAGTTTATTTACACTGAAAAAAATGAAGTACTCAAAAATGAGTATCGATGCACGCATATCGAACTGAGTATGTTTGGATGAAAAATGAAAACATTGCTTTCTCAATTTTGAAACAGCATACGTTGTCAAATCCAAACAAACGATAATTTTGTACCCAGGATTGGTTTATCTCATTCACAGAGGCATAAAAGTTGCTGATTAATGCAAATATCAAATTATGCACAATATTTTAAAGTAATTTTAAAGTATACTTGCAAATAATGCTCCTTCCATAAGAATGTTCGATTTGGGTATTTTCTTATAATTTTGCTATTTCTCTTAATAAATAAGCAATTAAATGTATATTGTTCATAATTTTGAGCAAGAAATAAATACCAGCATATTTTCACTTTAATTTGTGAATTCAGGGGACAGATAATAGGGATTTATATTTGAACATAAGTATGAAATCAAAAATGAGTACATGTGTTTCTTAGTTTTGAGAACTTTTGGATCGGAGCTATTTTAAGTATGTGAGGTACTTAAAACTGAGTACTTTTTACTCAATTTTAAGAACCCATTTTTTCAGTGTATAATCTTATGGAAACACCGAATCTGGATTCGCAAATAGTAATTTATCAGTTATCAGTAATTGTCTGAGTTCGTCTTTTAGATTTTACGTGTGTTTCAAATTCTTATTTAACATTTACCTAACGATGACATTTATTCATCCTTCCTCATTTATTCCTATTATGTTTTTCATGAAAAACAATTATCATTAATAATAATATTGTCGATTTGTAAGTTCATCATTATAATTGCTATTATTTTGGTACTATATACATCATGCTACGAAACATCATAGAATTTATGGCAAATTTCATTTCCCCATAATTTACCATACACGATGCTCGGGAATACCATGTAATGTATGGTACATATCATTATCCTACAACTTTACCATACCCATTGCTCTGGAATATCATAGAGCGATGAATGTTTACCATATGAATACAATATGTTTACATATAATGACATAACATTTTTATGATTTTTTACATAAAACCATATGTTTCTATAAAAATCCTATGCCAGTTTTTGCTAAAGGTATCACTAGTTTGCTTCGCACCATTCGCCCATCGAATACCAATCCCTGGAACAGCAGTTTCTGCACGGTACCACGGTAATGTTACGTTTCACTCACCTTACGTTCGTCTTACCCCCTCTTACGTTTCACGATTACAATCAATATAATTCAGATATATTTATTGGTGTTAAAGCACGTACACAAAAAAAAAGACAAAAAAAAAAAAAAAAAAAAAAAAAAACTATTGCATAAATAAAATGTTGAAAAGCATTTTCAAAAGTCACAAGTTTATTATAAGAAGGTAATCAAAATTTATCTGGATTAAAAAAAAAAAAAAAAAAAAAAAAAATGAAAATTCAGTTATGAAAATTCAGTTATGAAAATTAGTTTGAAATTTCGGTAAAATATTAAGATATTTCTAAATTTTCATTAACCTCTTTAATTTTCGTACATAACATCCATCTAAAATCGCATGTAAGTATTTTTCTTAAATTACTTCTTTATGAAATCTAAGGATCAACAAACTGAAGATTATTCTTGACAAGTAAATCTTTACAAATATCTCTATCAAATCTTATCCATTTTTTATGAGTTGTATAAATCTTCCACATATATGATGATTTCTTGCTTTCCTCTGGACCCTAAAACGTTTATAAATATTCTCTGAAGCGTGTTTAACCGTATTTATACTACATACTTTTGCAATACGTCAAAATAACTGAACAGTAAATTATTTGACGTATATCCTGATTAATTGCTCTTTCTGTCAACTATGTTTGTAAAAGCGTATATATAGGCAGAGGAACAGTTTATGTACTTATATCTAATTGATTTCATGTATTTATTTAAAAGCATTAATAAAGGTAACGAATTTTTATTAATTAAAAGTAATAAGTTTTATTAAAACCCTTCACAGGTATATTCAAAATATATTTAATAGATTTAATTAAACAATTTCTAATAGATTCTAGATTAAATAGTGGAAAATGAGCGAATTACATTAAAAAAAATTCTTAATTATATTTTCAGTGGAATCTTAGAAAATGCACAATCGATTTCAACGTTAGTGTTAGCAAATTGGTGGCGACAATCTCTGTTCTAACATAGGGTATATTTTGTGTTGGTGAAAATACTTTCAGATGAGTGGAAAACTATTTGTAACATCAGATTTCGAAATGAGTATAGTAGCTAATAATAATAATAATAATAATAATAATAATAATAATAATAATAATAATAATAATAATAATAATAATAATAATAATAATAAAAATAATAATAATAATAATAATAATAATAATAAATAATAATAAATAATAATAATAATAATAATAATAATAATAATAATAATAAATAATAATAATAATAATAATAATAATAATAATAATAATAATAATAATAATAATAATAATAATAATAATAATAATAATAATAATAATAATAATAATAATAATAATAAATAATAATAATAATAATAATAATAATAATAATAAACACACACACACATGCTGTCAAAGAAATTTTTAAAAAGTTTCTATGTCAAATAATAAAAAATGAGCGAAATATATATTTTTCGAATCTTCTAAATTAAATTTTCAGTAGAATTTTAGGAAATAACAGATCGAATGTTCTATTAAGCTATATAACAATCGGAAGCAATATAGCTGTGAGTATTGACAATTAAGTAACACGCAACATGGTTGGCATAGATTACGAGTTTTGAGCAATACGTCTAAAAAATTGCCTTGTTTAATCATCGAATTTTGACATTAATTAAAGCGAATTTTTTTTATAAAAATAAAGTGCTATTAAATTTCTGCAAATCTTATCACGTATGCATAGCAATTCTAATCCATATCCCTACAGGTGAATTCCTTATTCAAATAACAGTTAGATATACGGAGTGTTTCACTACCAGACCGACAAACTTGCAGAAGGTGCAACTTGTAGAGAGATGACTCGAAATCACATAGCAATGTAGGGTCCAAAATACCATATCGTAATATTAATAATATACAGGGTGAGTCACAAATATCGAAACAATAGGCTATCTCCTTAAATATTGGCCCTAGACACATACTTCCAATTGCAAAAATTCATCAAAAAAAGTAAAATTTCTGATAAAATAAGTTGCAACTCCGTGGGGGGGGGGGGGGGGGTCTATTTTAAAAATTACGAAAATTGAATTTTTATACGGCCCCCAGAGGATAAAACTTCCAGTTAGGAAATTTTTCCTTATCCATTCCTGAAATTTTCTATAGTAAAAAAAAACTAGCCTTAAAAGGAATGACTCCTGGAATGATGCTGATGTGGAAGATTTCCGGAACTAACGAATCCGGGTTGTCCACTCCTTCCATGAGTCGAATAGACCAATCAGAGAAGGGCTCCGTCTATGCATCGCCGTATGGGTTACCATAAAGAGAGGAAAGGTTACCATCGCCAACAATCGCCAAGTTTGGCGACCAAAATTAGTTGTCAAAAATGACGCCAACTTGGCGATAACTGTAATATTTCGCCAAATTTTTAATTTCTCTACAACACCAGTCGTTTGATACATCATTTGAGAGGTTTGCAACTGCTTATTCATATAATGGATATCTTGAGTGTTATCCTCCATTCTGCTCCCCAGGGGGGACACATTTTTAATTTCTTTACAATATCAGTCGTGTTACACAAGATTTGAAAGGTCTGCAACTGCTTATTCATATTATGGATGTCTTGTGTGTCACCCCCACACTCTGCTCTTCCCATGGGGGGGGGGGGTCACATTTTTAATTTCTTTACAACACCAGTTGTGTGACCCATCATTTGAAAGGTCTGCAACTGCTTATTCATATTATGGATGTGTTGTGTGTCATCCCCCACTCTGCCCCCCAGGGGCGCACATTTTTAATTTCTTTACAACACCAATTGTGTGACACATCATTTGAGAGGTCTGCAACTGCTTATTCATATTATGGATATTTTGTGTGTAACCCCCCCCCCTGCCCTCAGAGGGGGCGCATTTTGTAATTTCTTTACAACACCAATTGTGTGACACATCATTTGAAAGGTCTGCAACTGTTTGTTCATTTTATGGATGTCTTGTGTGTCACCCCCACTCTGCCCCCCCAGGGGGGCACATTTTTAATTTCTTTACAACACCAGTCGTGTGACATATCATTTGAGAGGTCTGCAGCTGCTTATTCATATTATGGATGTCTTTTGTGTCGCCTACCCCTCTGCCCCCAGGGGGCACATTTTTAATTTCTTTACAACACCAGTGGTGTGACACATCATTTGAAAGGTCTGCAACTGCTTATTTATACCATGGGGTATTGGCGAGCGCAGCAAGCAGGGGTAGGCAATAATTTTGAATCGTGAAGCGGTTACGCGGGGGGTTGGCGAGCATAGCGAGCAGGGGGGCGGGGCCCCCCTAGTTAAAAAAAATCCATCTTGATATCTACAAATCCCCGAAAGATATTAAAATCCAAAATTTTCCAAAATTCGTGACTTACACCACTTAAGCATACCTCTGACAGCAGCGATATCAGTTCATTTGAAATGCAATTTAGGGATCGACCATAAATTTAAGCATTATTAAATGTCAATCAGAGACAATATTTCAACTTTTAGATATAAAATAAAAGCATATAGGTTTTTGCTTTAAACTTCTTTGAAATATGCTAGATGTCTGCAATATCTCAAGCTTGGTGCCAGCCTCGTAACTGGCACGACCCATTGGTCAGCCCGTTTTATTAAACACTTTTTAAAAGTGTTATTAAATTAAGTGATATTAATTAAACTCTCATTAAAAGTGTCTTAAAAAATTATTGCCTCAGGCAAAGTAAGTTTTATAAAAATATAAGTTTAGTAAAAATAGTAATAGCGATAATGATACTTCTATTAACGGAATCGTTGAAAATATATTTTAATAAATTACACCGAAATATTTTTTACCATTCAGCTTCAAAATTTATGATGGTTTTAAACCTATTTTAACTTTCTTCTATCTATACAAGAAGAAAATATCGGATTCATGAAAATTTTGAATTCCTGTTTTCGACGGATTCACACGTTTTAGGGCTCAGAGACAGTGAAAAACATGTTTCTACAAAATGTCTGTATGTGAGTCACTGCTTCTTTATCTCTGTATATGACATAAATTTTGTGAGCGTTCTATCTCAAGAACTAATCCACAGAATTTAATAAAAAATTATATTTATTTAGTCCTTGATATAAATTGGTACTGATAAGTTTTTGGTCTGAATCGCTTAATACTGTACAGGCTTTTGTGGAATTTCCGCAATAGCTGTATCTCCAGAATTATACGCCTAGTGTTGCCTGTAATTAAAGGCACCTTTTACGCATCGTGCAATAGCAATTTTAACAAAAAAAATATGAAGTTGAGAGGGCCAAAACAATGAAAAAAATTGAAATCGACGTGATAAAAAATGAGGTTTAAATCAACTGGCGCATTTAAACAGTAATTAAAGAAGGTGAGAATGGCAAAACATAAACAAAATCTGAAATCGAAACTATACAGGACGGTGTTAATCACCTAGAAACTTTTAAAAAGCATTTAAACTTTAGGCGTCCATCTTTGTTTTAAACTAAATGCACTTTTCTGCATCAAATGTTTTTATTTCAGTATTTCTCATTTGTAAACTGACATAAATCAAAAACCGTCAGAGTTGTGGCAACAGTCCAGCGAGTTCAATAGTTTTTAACATCCCTCCCCCCCCCCCCCCCAAAAAAAAATGCCCAACGCGCCGAAAGAAGTTTTCACCTCAGAAAATTTACTTTTAAAAATATGATTTGTATACAAAAAATTGCATCTTTTTTATATTGCTATTTTAAATACTTTTATTTAAAAAAATATATTATTTAAAATGCTGAATCAAAATTGAAAATTGGACATTTTCATTTAATCAAAAGAAAAATATTCAACGCGACAAATAATATTTTCAGTTATAACAATTTTAATTTACTCTAAATTTTTTGAAAAAAAATATTTTATTAAGAAGTCTGATATTATAATGCTGTAAAATTACATGGGTTAACCATCACAAAACATTCAAAATTCTTCCTCTATAAATAAATAAATAAAATAAATGTTCCCTTGACACCTTACAGCAACATTGTTTTTTCAATTACTGTAAAGCATCGTTTATACGACGATCACTTATACGACGTTTTAATGTGGTCCCGATTCATTCTTATTCATTTTAATATAAAAATATATCTTTTATACGAAACCCAAAATTGTTTATACGTCGATTTTTTGATTTTGTATAGGTTTATTTTTGTTTATTTTTCTTGTGTATTTTACGAACGAGCGGAAGTTGGCAGCTATGAATGACACCAAAGAGCGTGTTTAAATGCACTCCACATTATAAAAATGTGGGCTGGTGTTCGATTAGTCTGAAAAATCAGCTTACGTGTAACAGATTACACTGGGAGAGGTGATTCTTTTTTCGGTGATGGTCAGCCTTGCCGACCTGCTTTAAGTTGCAAATAGACTATCTTTCTAACTGTTATCAGTATTGGCGACTTTTAGTTGGCCACGCGGGGTTTTTGATCTTTGACTTTAAATGAAAAGGAAATGATGTACTGCAAATGAGGAATTCTTCGGTGAAACATAAATAAAGGTACGCATATTTAAATTGCTTACTAATTCCCCCTCCCCCTTTTTTTTTTTTTTTTTGGATTTTTAATTTACAAATTCATGCACATCGTCACGTTAAACATAAAAATTAAGTAAAAATAAAATTAATTCTAGTTTTGGAAGGGAAAATCGATTATACGTCGTATCGTTTATACGACGTATTTCGATAGTCCCTTCGGCGTCGTATAAACGATGCTCCACTGTACAGGCATTTCAATTTGTGTCTGATCCATTAAAAAATCTCACGATTTATTAAAATTGCCATACCTCTCTGAGTTTTAAAGATATCAAGATGATTTTTTTTTTTTTTTTTTTTTTTTTTTTTTTGTTCGATTTAGGAATGGATAAGGAAAATTTTTCTAATTGGAAGTTTTTTCTTCTGGGGGCCGTATAAAAATTTAATTTTCGTAATTTTTAAAATAGACCCCTCATGGAGTTGCAACATATCTTATAAAAAAATTCACCTTTTTTATGAAACTTTCCAATTGGAAGTATGGGTCTAGGGGCAATATTTAAGGAGATAGCCTCTTGTTTCGATATTTATAACTCACCCTGTATATTCCACAACGAAAAAGTAAGAATTTATATTATATAATTTATATTAATAATCCTTACTTCTTTGTATATTATTGTATTCCTTTATTCAATATTGCTTTGTACCATAACTCGCAACTACGGTATTTCGGAACCTGCAGTGCTATATGATTCCACCTCATCTTTGCGTCCCCTACAGTTCCTGTAAGTTTGTCGGTCTGATAGTGAAATACCTTGCATACCGATTAAATATAGGACATGCATCCCTCCCATTCAACTTCTTTTTTATAAACCACTTTTTTTCAAAGAAAAACAATTTCTCTTGCGGTTTTTATTTACAAAAGTTCCAGAAACGTATCCAAAATTAATTTTTGTTGAAAAATGCTTACACATAGGAAACTCTCTTCAGAAACAGTGGTATTAAAAAAATTGATCGATAGTGTTGGGGTTATATGATGAAATGTGATGTTTTCTTTTATTATTTTACGTGCACAGACGTGGAAAAATGTAAACACTCCCTGATAGCTCTGTAAAATAATATAGTAGAATAAAATTACAAGTACCAAAGAATGGAAAATATAATGCCTAATGGATACAATTTGTTTACAAAGCCATCTACATAGATAAAACGATCACAAACTTAGTTTTTTTATGACAAATTCCCATGTTTAATACGGCAAATACATTTCACATCCTTCATTTAACCTAAGAATAAAATTTCATGCATAGAGCACGATTAATTTCCGTGAAATTATATATTTTTGAAATGAAACTTTTTTAAGCTGTAAACTAGTTAGATACTAGTTATGTACACTAACTTGAAGTTCGGGGCTCTATTGTTGAATTGCTACAGAATCACTATGTCATGTCTATTATTAAATTATTTCAACTATTAACCCTTCGGACTCCGGTGCCTCTTAAACAAATTTTATTTGATTAGCACCACTTTTATAAAAGAATTTTTCCTTGAAGTAGGCAATTCAAAAATTCTCTTATTAAATAAGGAATTTTTTTTTTTTTTTTTTTTTTTTTTTTTTTTTTTTTAACTGGTGTTAAAAACAAATTTTGGAAGGAAAGATGATATCTCCGCAGCGGAGACAACGGAGTGGCAAGGGTTAATAATATTAACAACCATTAACAAATATCAACTATTATTTTAACAAAAATTTTTTGAATTAAAAAAAGTCCATTTCTAATTATTTTCATGTGTATCTTGTAACTGACAGATTTGACAGTTTTTTAAATTCAAAAATTTTTATTTCACACGAGAATTTTTCAAAGGTGGATTTTTTCTCTGTGCAATCATGATTTCATGATTTTTTATCTATTTTTATTTTCTGTACACACCAGTATTTTTATAATGTAAAGTTTGAAGCATATTTTTCTTATAAATGTTGCCAAAGTGCTTATTAAGGATTGCTGTTTTGAGAAAATGGTGCCAGTTGGATTTAAAAATAGTCGCCTGCGGCAGCCCTGCATACTGGATAGATAAAAAGTCCGTAAAAACTTTAAAAATTCATAAAAGCCGTAAAAATAACCGAAATAAAAAAACGTTTTGGTGGGTTAGCATTCATAGGTCACGAGGTTATTTGTAAGACAACAGAAAATAACTCAAAAACATTTAACAGATGGCGTTTTAAATGTTCGACATTGGTGAAAACATGAAAATGAGAGTGTTTTAAGAACTTGTGCTACTAATCCTCATTTAAATCAAGGATGAGAGCCGTGTACTTGATCAAGTATTATTTCCTGATTCATGTAAAATAACTTCACCAGTAAAGCTTTATCCTTTTTACTCCATATCTTGAATCAAGTACACGCTTCTCAATCGTAAAATAATTATGGATTAACAGCGCAAGTTCTTATAACGGTATCTTTTGCATATTTCTACCGAAGTTGAAAGCTTTTAGTGCTATCTGTAAGATAATTTTTGAGTTATTTTTTTATTGCTGCAGTTTAAAAAAAAAGTGATTTATAGATGCTAACCCTGCAAACCATTTTTTATTTCGGTTATTTTTCCGGCTATTATGAATTATTAAAGTTTTTACACGCTTTTTGCCAAGCCATTGTTTCTGATACGTGCATAGCAGAGGAAAAACAACAAGAGAGTTTGGTGCTTTCGGATATTAATGCGTGTTTTATTTTACATTTAGTCCATTTGATTCGGTAACCTCTGTATGAACGTTGATCAAAGACATAGAATATGAGGTACAGACAAAGTTTACGTTAATTTTTCTATGTGTATTCACATACGACTATTGTATTTCACCTAATACGCGTTCGTACGCTTTCAAGAACTTAGAAGGATTTTTTCCCATAATTTTTGTAAATTAATAGTCGCCTTATTTTGCGTAAAAGGGAAAATACGTTCTGATATACCAGCTAGCATTTTACGAAATTTCTGATATTAAAATTCCTTAATTCTTCTGAATTCCTTACTGAGTGCAAACATTGTAATCTGACTGCAATTAAATATATTTATGGACTTTTTAAAAAAAATATATAAATGTCTTATGTATTTTTACTAATTTTTAAACACAACCAAGGCCTAGAATTATCCGTCAAAAACGGTTCATTTTCACCATTAAATTTCATTAGTATTCCTTGCTTTATAAAATCGCCCAAATTCTGTCATTGAATAAGACGAAAAATATCATTTAATTTAGTGGTAACAAATATTTATTTGGGAAGGAGAATTTTTATCGATGAATACAACTTTTCAGCATGTATTTTTCTGTCCTTTGTTATAACTTCAATTACATAAAAATCTCCTTTGGAATATTGACAACTCAAGGAATTATTAAGTGAACGTACATTATACTATTAGAGGTGATGTTTGGTAATTCTCATTTAAAAGCCAAACCTCTTGTGAATATACATCTAAAGTGTGTATTACATAGAACAATCTTCTATCGCAATATCGTTGCTTTCAAAGATTAATGTACGGTGAATTATTTGACATATAGTCGAGCTGATTGATTACCCATTTATGTCAACGTTGCACGAAAACAATATATATTGTTAAGGTAATGTTTACCGAATTACCTTGGTATGTATTCAGTTCGTTTAATATTTTATGCCGAATTATAATTAAATGAACTAGAAATATCGATTTATTACTGAAATAGGAAAATAGTTTCCTTCGTAGAAATTCGATGTTCAGTGATGTATTGAGATATTAAATTAAGTTTAATTAATCTTCTACTGTCTAGGGTATACTGCGCTACACAAATTAAACATTTAAGATAATCTAAATTCCAACCAGGAAAATTAAAAAATAAATTTTTATTAAAAAAATAACGAAACTTATTATTTCTCACTAGAGGTAAATTTCTTTTTTCGAATTTTTGATTTCAATATAGAGTATATGAATTTAATAAAAAAATTCACAAACATTGAAAGTAGAAAGCTGTGTAAATATAACGTTATCAACTTTTTGGTAATTTTGGACCCCTGCCCCCTATGGATATCATATGTTATCATCCCTTGAAATCCCCCTCCCTCTGGTAATGATATCGTTATCAAGGTACTTTTTTTTTAAAGAATTTATGTCTTTTGTTGGAAGTGATAAACAAAACTGTTTACATTTATTTTTCACATACTTTATTGATTCAAATGGAGGGGAATCAATAAAATATCGCTTTATTCAAATAACACTTAAAAGAAATAAATACTACTTAAAAATATTTTATAATAACTCTTTGTGACTTAATGCATTCAACAGTAATAAAGTCTTGTTGCGCTTGCTCCGGACGGACGAGGGATGTAGTGCAGATAGATATTCTTAACGACAAAGCACGTGGACAATATTTTTTCTCTTTTATCTATTAGTAAACACAAACTTTAATTCAAATACACTTTACATATGGTTTTTTTTCGAACCGTTATTATATATGCATACACAAATGAAAAAGAATAGGGATGTCAAACGTTGGGGTATCCCATATCTTAGAATTACATAATTTTACTAAAATTCAAAGCTTTGTATTTTCATAAAAATAGATAACAGACTGAAAAGACATACTATTTTAAACTAAAGACCATGTTACAAGTAAAAAGAGAAAATTTTGATTGGAACAAAAATGATATCGATATCATCAGACGAACTCTCTCTCCCCCCTAAGGATATTTTACGATATCATATGCCAGACCCCCCTCCCTACTAAAATGATAACGTTATTTATTCACAGCCCCTAGTATAAATGCTGTCATGGAGTTATGTGTTAAGAGTTATGTCTTCTATTGATATTTTTTTGATAAAATATCCTTCAAAGAAAATGTATGTTTTCTATATGAGGTTCGATATTGGGCTCGAAAATCGGATTCTGGTTTTGAAAAGATGGGTCAAAAACCAAACTCAAACACAAATTTTAGCACGTTACAGTAACAATTATGTTCACATATACAATCATTAGAAAAGAAAAGTCAGTAATTTAGATATTACTATGTGATTATTGTTACGTACTTTTACAGTATTTAAATTTACTGATTTTTATTATTTTTTCCTGTAAATATTTTTCGAGTATGAATTATTTTAAAAATATATTTCTATAGCAAACAGCTGGACACACTAGAGATAACACATTTTCGATAGCACTTGAAACAATTAACTATTTAACCCTTTAACGTTGATTGGTTTCTCTACGAAACCAGAAAATTTTAATTCCGACATGCAATAACAACACCGGAATTTTACTTTAAAAAAATTCATTTTATTATGTATGTGAAAAATCACTTTTTCTTATTTACAAATGCATTTGTTCGCAATTACCGGTGTCAATCATTTATTTCAACATCTTAGTAATGAAAATCCTTTTTCTCCATTATAGGGTTAAAAATAGCCAAGTCAACGAAAAATAATTGGGTACTACTAGGTTATCCCGTCGACCAAAAGATTATCGCCAAACTATAAGATTAAATGCCAATAATGGATGATCGTGAATGTCACATTCAATGACATTCAATACGATTCACGTGTTTAAAATGTCATTAAGTAATTTTTATTTCGATTTTTTATTAATATTTTTATTAATATTTTAATTATTTGTTTTTTCATTATTTAAAATAAAAATTATGTCAATATGTATAATTTGGCTATCAGTTTGGCGATTTGAATAATTTGGCAAAATTCGTCGATGGGATAACTGAGTAGTACCAATAATTGTCACCTTCGGCTACAATAGATAACAGCTTAATTTACAAAAAAAAAAAAAAAAAAAAAAAAAAAAAAAAAAGATATCCGTTCATTTAGCCCATTCCGGCATGAACAAAATCTGCTTGTAAGATGAGAAATTATCGACTGACACCAGAATTCAAAAACAAATTCTTTAGATATTTTGAAACCCCTAATTTAAGATTTTATTGTAAAAGCAAAATTTGACTATAATATTATTGGTGCCATTTGCAAGCTTGAAATTAAAATTAAGTATCCCAGACCGGACACAGTGTGCCGGAAAGGGTTAAATAGAAATTTCTGTAGAAAATATAGATTTTAAATTTAAAAAAATTAAGAAACTATTAAAATGATTTTTTTACAGAGAAAAGTTGCTTTTTTTTTTCTTTAAAGCAATCATAAATATAGATTTTATGTTTTTTAATCGCTTCCCTGACTTGCCTGTACGTCATACGGGCAACATGCTTTTGCCAATCATGATTTGTTATGTCCGTATCACGCACGGGCATCCTCATTCCAATCATGATTTACTAGTCTCACTCGTAAATTTTGCCTTATTTAATCCGAGCATTTTTTCGATTCAATTAGACAAAATTTTCAGTTTTAGAAAACCGGAGATAAAAGATTAAAAATTCCGTGAAAACATAAAAAGTTAGGCATTATTCGAAATGTTTCTTTTCTTTTCTTTAAATATTAATTAGTTAAGAGGTTTAAGATTAAACTGATTTAATGATATGATATTTTCTATAAATTAAAAATATTTCCACTGGCGCCAAAACTGACAGTTATTTTTTTTTCAGTGTTGCAAACGTTAAATACTCATATTCGGCATATAAATGTAGACGATATATTAAATATAAAATAAAATACAAGCGTATTTTATTAGAATTAGATAATTATCTTTTTAGGAGATAAATTTATTACTTTGTTTCATATTGCTTGAAATTGTATAATTCGGAAAACAATTTAAATTCAATCATAACTTCTATTTTTAATTAAAAACAAGATGCAACCTGAGATCAGTGGGGCATAAAAGGTAGCTGGAAATGAATTAGTTGTTTATTGTGAATCACAGATAGGATAATACTTTCAAAATTTATATATTTTTATTGTCTTTTACTGACCATAATGAACATCCGCAAATAGATTTCAAAAGCCTATGCAATTTATGAAATGAAGCATTACTTACTGTGAAGAAAAAGAATTGCAGTTAGATGGCGCTAAGCGCTATGCAATTTCTTAACTTCCACTTCCACTTTTAGAACACTTTGATTTTCGTAAACAAAGTGCAGCCGATTTTTGTTTTTGATTAGAATGATTGATTTCGGTAAAAATATGTGACTATTATAGTCGAAAATCGATATGAAATGGAGCATTGTGTCTCCCGATGATTTAAAGTTGTGTAAATGTGTTCAAAAAATTGTAAATACTTATTTTTTATCTTATTAAACGTTTTAGTTAAAGAAAAGTTCTTCGAAGAATTTACTGAGTTTCGATTTGATTCTGCTACGCACGTTTCTTTTATGTATTTGTTCGAAAGACAACCTTTTAAATTAGAATGATTTTATAGATTTTATGATTACATATTTAAATATGATTTACTCGACCTTGATACCTTCGAATGAGAAACCTTGATTTGAAGATAACATATTATTTTTTTCATTACATTTACTCCAAAGAATTACTTTTGGGAAACTCATTAGACTTAACTTTTAATTTCTCATTAAATTGTAAAATGTTGCATGGATTAATTTAAATTTCAACACTTATCAAGTGGTTTAAAGTAATATTTTCAGGATAAAAATTTCAAAATTTATATCTTTTTATTATCTTTTACATTCAATCTTTAAAATTAAAAAAAATCGAAAAATTTTAAATAACTTTCATTAGAACGAATATTTCGAGCGTCCGAAAGAAATAGTTCCGGATAATCAAGGTTATTTATATTCAATAAGCTTTTTTCCATTATTACATACTAAGTACACGCGAAATTTCAAGTTCCTATTTCAATTTGTTCGGGAGATGGAGCGTTTACAGACACACAGACAGACGGACGGCAATTTTTTTTTCTAAAAATATGTTTTTTGGAATCTCCAACGTGTGAAACGTGCAAATCCATTCAAAACATTTTTTCGATTTTCAAAACGATTGCAAGACTTACCCTACACTACATATGATGAGCAAGTAATAAAATACACGTGAATTTTATTAGAATGAGATTATTACTTTTATATGAGGATAAATATATTACTTTATGCTTTATATTTTTTGAAATTGTAAACCCCAGAAAATAATTTCATTCCACTTACAAGTTTAATATTTAATAAAAAACAAGATGCAACTGGAGATCAATGCGGCAAAAACGACAGTGGAAAATGAATCAGTGGTTTATTATGAATCACAGACAGGTTGCATATTAAATATATATGAAAATGATGTGCATTTGAGTTTTATCTAATATTAGTTACTGATCATAAAACTCGAATAAACTTTTATTTCTAATGAACTTCCGCAAATAGATTTCAAAAGCATATGCAATTTATGAAATAACGCATTACTTACATTTACTCCAAAGAACTACTTTGAGAAACTCATTAGACTGAACGTTTAGTTCCTCATCAGGATAATCTTTTTTTATTATAGTTTTTTATGTGAATCGTTTCATAACGAAATTCTAATAGAAAAATAAGTAATATAGTTTTATTCTTAAAGAACAATTTTACTGTTTATGGAGTACTTTACTATTAGCCGAGCCCACAGTACATTTTATTTTTAACGTGCATCATTTAGAAATAAATCTTTAATACTAAAATGCTTCAGTTTATAGTATTTGCATTTAAAATGTAATGAATAAAATGCATGTATTTTAAGATGTACGTAATATACGTATTTAAAATTAATGCTATATACACAAAATAAAACCAAATATAAGTTTTTATTTAAGGAAATCAGTCCAATATAAATTATGACATTGGTATTGATATTTGACGATGCTTTCAAAGTGCTCGGCGATAACTATGATTAATAACTGAACTATAATTTGCTGTTTTATACTATAAAATACTAGAGATATTTTATACAAGTAAAATAGAAGAAGAAGCTTTTTCTATTGGAATTTTTATATATATAGTTCTGTGTTTTTCTAAAAGTGCAATTTTAGTGATTATTGGCACTGTTATGTTAGCCGAGCGTAAACATCGCCAATAGTATGCTTTATTATTTGAGTGCGTAAATCAGAAACATTTTTTTATTCTGAAATAAAATATTTCATATTAAGGTATTTACATTTAAAATTAAATTAATAATCGAAGACATTTACAGTAATCCTGTTAAACTGTATATTTCAGAAATTAATTTAAATTCACTCACTACTTCTATTAAAAAAAAAAAAAAAAAAAAAAAAAAAAAAAAAAAAAATACAACTGAAGATCAATGTGGCAAAAATGATAGCTGAAAATGAATCAGCGGTTTATTATGAATCACAGACAGATTATATATTAAATATATGAAAATGATGTGCATTCGCGTTTTATCTAACGTTATAGCTACTGGCCATAAAATAAACTTTTATTTCTAATGAACTTCCGCAAATAGATTTCAAAAGCAAATAGATTTCAGAGGGGGAGATTTTATACGCTCATAAATATTGGACAAACAAATCGATTTTGTTGCGGTTTGCGTGGAAGTCATTCCCTTTGTAATTATTTTATTCAAAATGACGTTCAGCTTTGGTGTCCTCATTTTTTGATAGAGGACGCTTCCGACACATCTCTGACATTTCAATGGCATTACTCCTGGGTGTTTTACAACTAGACCAACATACTTCCAGGAAGTGTTAGGGATACAAAGACGACTCGTAATCACATAGGAATGTAGCGTTGGAAATGCCATTTTGTGCGAACTACGGTTAAAGGGAGCAGAGAAAAGAAGACAGAAACAGCAGAAAAAGAGCGACACGTTAATGTGACAGAAACCATTTATTTAAAGGTTTTACTAGAAGAAGGTGTTCGAAAGTACGACAAGAAGTAGTCCGGTAAGTTTGACAGCGACGGTAGATGGCGCTAAACGTTAATACGCCTGAGCACGATCACTGTGAAGGGATCATTCCCGAACCGGTTCTAAAGTTAGCAGAATGGAGTATTTGAACGATGAACAGCACGATAGGGCTCCTCCAGATTTTACCAGTGACGTTTGCCGACACTTCAAAGTAACATATGGACAGGGGTGGATAGGTCGTGGTGGCTCGGTTCATTGGCCTGCCAGATCGCCGGATCTATCATGTATGGACTTCTTCTGCTGGGGTCAAATGAAAAATTGGGTGTATGAGACTCCCGTACCATCAGTTGAAGAACTCGCAGCTGATATTTCTGTAGCTGCCAGAAAACTATCAGATATGCCAGGAATCTTTCAAAGCGTGAGGAATTCCAAACGACGCCACTGTCAAGCATACCGGACTAATTGGTCGTAATTTCGAACACCTTTTGTAGTAAAACATTTAAATAAATTGTTTAGGGTGAATTCCATGAAAATGCGACATGGACATCATTTTTTAAATTTGAACTAAATTAGTATTTTTTTGTTTCAAATGATAGAAAATAAGTCAAATTTCATGAAAATAACAAGATATAATAAGATAATTGTAAAAATAAATTTTTATAGTTAATTATTATCAAGACTAACTTTGAAATCAAAAATCTGCTATTTTTATCTCTAGTTTAATGTCCCTTAAAGCATTTAAATATCACATAGATTTTTGAAACAAATATATCTTTTAAAAAAATGGCTAACAGTATGTTTAAAAACACCAAAATTTTCACCTGAAACATTTTAATTATTTTGCTATTGCCCCCAAACTTTATATTAGTCTTCATGTCATGTCTGTCACAAAAAATGTCGATTTTTTTATTTTCAAGAAAATCTACTTGATAAAAATTAATAACACTTTATTTTCTCTTTTTACATGTCAAAAGGAACGGTTCATAAAAAAAATTGAAAGATAAATTTAAAATTTGAGTGAAATATAAAGCATTACATTGTGTCATGTCTGTCACATTTGTCATGTCTGTCACGCTAGTCATGTCCGTCATAATTATTTTTCAAAGCAACTTTACCTTAATCTCTTTCCTAGAAAGTTATTTTTGTAATTTTTAACTTAATGTTGATGCCAATAATATTTCTTTACAACTCAACTCAACAAAATGCTTAACTTTAGAATGCATGTAATAGTTACCAGATAATTATGTTGATACCAATTTCTTTGTTTCAGATATATTATCCTTCACAATTATTTTTTCAAACAGTCTTACTTTAATTTTGTGATTTGAAAGTTTATTATTATTTAACTTGGAATTGATGGCTATGGTATTTCTTGATGTGAAACGTACACAATCTAAAGTTTTCTACTATTTAAAAGAAAATCTGCCAAATAGAAAATTTCTGGTACAAACTCATTTCAGTGAAAACTATTTGCATATTTATTAGAACGAGAATAAATCTGCTCATCGACAGAATATTCCCTCTGCTATATATATATTACAATTGTATATCATTGTTATAGAGTCTCAATCACTGTTTCTTCAGAGCCATATATAGTGATATCTGATTATGGTAATTAGGACAATTATGCTGTTATAATGTTTACCAATTTGATCATTGAAAAAAATCATGATAAATAATTCAAAGTTAAAGTCAAAGAGGTTGAATTCTAATCTGATGGAGCATCTCTACACTTTAAACAAAAATATATGAAATTTTCAATAACACAAAACAAATTCCCAACAGTCTGGCATTTTTCAATGACATCACATGGAAAAGGTTGTATTGATGAGACTAATAAGAATCAGTTGCTTGATGCTACTCAAACTAGAAGTATAAATCCTAGAGCATCATGTAAGTGTGCTGAAGCTGCGAGGAAAATTGGTCCTGGAATCTATTTCTTCATGAATCACAAGAAAAAAATATAAAGAATGAAAGCAAAACTTGATCTGACATGGCAAGTAATCAAAACAATGCCAGGAACAAGAAAGTTGCATTGTTTCCGATCATGTGTACCTGGCATAATATTATTTTCAATTTCAATACTGCGCATGCACTGAAAATTACCTCTTGGAAAATGCAAAAAAGCAATATAGCCAATGGGTGAATTGCAATAAGACAATAAGGTTTATCATGGAATAATAACACAAATCGCACAGACACAGCAACAACATAAAATAAAATGCTTAGTACCAACTAAAATTAAAAGCGTGTTTAAATTTGAACCTGAAAATCATGTTGTCTGGTATGAGAAGAACCAAATATTAGTAAATGTTTCAACTTCAACACTAGTCACTTCCAAGGGATTTTATAAATTTTAAATATTTTTTATAATTTATTTTGAGATTCTTTTAACATAATATACCAATGTTATATCATATTGTAATCTCCAAGTTGTGATAAAAGTAAAGAAAGTAATATTTAAGAAAAAAAATACTTAAATTCATAGAAAATTGTACACGTGTCATGTCTATCACAAAACCTTATCATGTCTGTCACGCTGATAAATATTTTATATTTTTCTATTTACAAATTTTTCAATATTTTTTTTTTTTTCTGCTTCACATATCCAAGTCTTATTTTGTTTCCTGAAAAATTCTGGACTTTGTATGCATGCCAATTAAGAGCAAATGATAATAATATGTGTCTAGTCAAAATCTATGTCTAAATTTTGTCATGTCTGTCATGGCAGATTTTAACCCTCAATTAAATTAAGTTTTTCCTTGAATTAAAATTTTAGTGTTTTTTTATAGCATAAGGCCTATATTTACATCACCCCATGGAATTTTTTAACTAACAATTAACATAGAGGCGTAGCTACTGGGGGGGCGTAGGGGGGCGTCTCGCCCCCCTAATGTCGGCAACTTCGATGACAGTCGGCAAATTCTAGGTAGTCAGTATCAATCGATACAACTGTAAAACACCCGTTTTTTTTTTCAATTTTACATGTTTTTACTTAAAACATACTAAAAAACACCAATCCTTAGTATTTTTCTAAAGGATTTCTTCCGAAAATCCGAAGTCTGCCTTACCATTTTTCGACTTCTCGTGACTGCTGAAAATAATTTGAAAAAAAAAAAAATCGGAAAAGACTAGTTTTTCTGAGAATTTGCAGTAGATGAGTAGAGTTCTAGTAGATCAACTAGCATTAAAGATGATGACGACTTCGGTGAAGATATTCATATTTTTTCGTGTGCATGGACCTAACCCAGGAGTGGCAACAATCACACTTCGGCGACTATGTACCGTCCGAAAAAGACTGTTTATTGGACGAAAGGAAAGTTGAGTAAAAATGTTCTTCATTCTTATTGGACAGGAAAGCCACTATACAGGCCTCATTGAGTTTGTGGCTAAAATTCTAGGATTGGACAGAACTCGATTATCACATTAACATGCAACTGATCTGCCAAAGCCATAACTTGGTGGAAACAACTGTCAAAAACTCTATTTTAGTGGTCAATTGGAAGGTTTATCACTGTGTTTTCCTGCTCCCAGTCGTCTATGTTTTTCATATCTTAGGGTACAAGATAGGGACTTGCACGGGCCTGGGCTTGATCCGAGGCCCGCAGTCGGCCAGTCGAAATAAAGACAATTTTCAAACGGGTCGGGTCGGCAGAATTAAGGCATTTTTATCAACGGGCTGATAAACGAAAAATACGAGCCATGCCAGCAAATAAATTAAACGGACCAGCTAGGCCGGTAAAAAAAAATTAGTGGGCCTGCCGGCCCGATCTAAAAGAGTAAGCAAAACCGGTAAAATATTGGCTAGTTTCAATGAATATGATTTTTGGGAGAATAAGTGTAAATGTTCGTCATGAACCGATGCTAGTTTGATAAATCAATACAGAAATGTTGCATGTCCACCATAGAAGTCGGCATCAGGCATGGTGTCTGAGCTGAGTTTCTTTTTTTTAGCAGACTCGTGCAGTGCTGAAATCAAGCTTGCTTTTTTTCTCAGTGAAGTCGAGACGGGCTGGAACTGTACTTAATTGTTCTCAGGATGTATAGCGCAGACAACATGTTTTGTAAAAATATTAAAAACGATAATGTTCTGTTAAAGTAATCTTTGGAAATGTATCGTAAGGTGGTCAAATGTATTGCTAAACAGCACATTTTAAAACTACTTTTAACTGTAAAGGCTTAAAACTGACAAGCCTGACTATTGAAGCGATTTTGAATCCAATAGTAATTTATATATACAGGGTGATTATAATTAAAGTCCGAGTTTCAAAACGCTCTAAAAAGCGAACCACTCGTTAGAATGGCGTCAAAATTTAACAGTGTATTATTGAAAAAGGGGGAAAGAACATGAACCAAAAAAAAGTTCCAAATTTGAGTAACAGATGGCGCTGTAAGCGTCAGTATATGTAAATTAAAATACCTGGCATGCGCACGACAATTTCAGGTGTTTTAAAAGCGTTGGGTAAACGGCGTTTCCTCATTTCGCTTCTCAGACGTTGGCCATGAGTGTCTCAATGAAGGATCGTGCTCTGCTTGTAAAGCTTTATTACAAGAACGGTGATTCTGCACCAGTGGCTCTGCAGAAGTTCAGGACTCTCAAGGGTATGAAAAAAGGCGCTGGAGCGATGACTGTCAGAGGTCTGGTGAAAATGATGCAAAAATTCGAAAATACAGGTTCGTTTGATGTGCAGTCTGGTAGAGGAAGGAAAAGATGTGATTCGGCGGTAGTTGAAGAAGTGGCCACAGCAGTTCAGGAAGAGTCTAGCGGTGGTGAGCAACCATGCAGTGCACGGAGAATTGCCCGAACACTGAACAGGCCTGTGAGCACGGTACATAACATTCTACGAAACATCCTGCAATGCTATCCGTATAAAATTTGCCATGTGCAGGAGTTGTTCCCTTCTGACCTGCCAGCAAGAGAGCGTTTTGCTTTGGAATTTCACGCTCGCATGGAAGTGGACAATGATTGGCCGTGGAAAATTCTGTGGACAGACGAAGCCCATTTCCACCTGACGGGATATGTCAATACACAGAATTGCCGAATATGGGCAACAGAAAATCCACTCGCAACGAACCCAGTACCACTTCATCCTGCAAAGGTCACTGTGTGGTGCGGATTTACGGCATCATTTATCATAGGGCCGTATTTTTTCGAGGAGATGGGTGCTTTAGGTCCTGTTACCGTTACTGTCAATGGTCAGCGCTATGAGTCTCTTTTGCGTAATGACGTCATTCCAGCTCTGCAACAGCGTGAATGTCTGGATAGTATCATTTTTATGCAAGATGGCGCTCCTCCGCATCTTGCAAATCGAGTGAAGCAATTGTTGAGGCGGCATTTCGGAAATGCTAGAATTATCAGTCGTCATTTCCCTACAGCCTGGCCGGCCCGATCACCTGATCTTAATCCATGTGATTTCTGGCTGTGGGGTTATCTGAAAGATTTGTGTTCAGTACTTCGATTGCCAACGTAGCTGAATTAAAGGCACGCATTGCGCAACACATTCTGAACTTGACCCCGGATACACTTCGATCGGTTGTGGAACATGCTGTTTCACGATTTAATCTTGTTGCACACAACGGTGGACAGCATATTGAACATGTTTTGCGCCAGTCTCGCCAAACCTAAAAACCGATTGGATGGATGCTGCTTTTTATGCGGTTTTTGGCCTCAGGACAATTAAAAACCGGTTAGATGGATGCTTTTTATGCGGTTTTTGGCCTCAGGACAATTAAAAACCGGTTAGATGGATGCTTTTTATGCGGTTTTTGGCCTCAGGACAATTAAAAACCGATTGGAGGGATGCTTTTTATGCGGTTTTGGGCCTCAGGACAATTAAAAACCGATTTTTCCCACCCGATGTGGTACGACCTTGCCGTGGTGGACGGGCTTACGTAACTAACAGTATCACACGCACACAGTCATGCACACTGAACAATACAGTTGGTTTATATCGTGTAACTTACGCCGTAGCCGTTGTTTTACGATTTGTCCTTTGTAGTCGAAATTCTGACGCTTAAAGCGCCATCTGTCGCTAAAATTTGGAACTTTTTTTGGTTCATGTTCTTTCCCCCTTCTTCAATAATACGCTGTTAAATTTTGACGCCATTCTAACGAGTGGTTCGCATTTTAGAGCATTTTGAAACTCGGACTTTAATTATAATCACCCTGTATATATATAAGGTTGACAATAAAAGATTCTTGTTACGGCTTCAGATTTTTCTCCTTTTTCGTGATGTCAGAGCTGGAAATTCGTTTCAAAACGCTTTCTTTAACACTATTTTATCTAAGATGCATTACCTTCACCAAAAAATAAATAACGTCATTCGATTGAATAGTTTCTAATGAGAACACCTACCAATCTTATGCATTTCCGAAAATAAATGAATTCAGAATTGTGTTCAAAAAAAGCCCTTTTGTTTTGGGAAAACTTTAATAAATGTCGGAGAAATATATTCACAAATCTACTTTTTATTAGACTGCTTCAAAAGTATTCTAAACTAAATTATTATTTTTATTATTTATTTATTATGAATCCAATTTGAATGTTGAAACGTCTAGGAAAAGTAGTCATTAATGTTGCTTTTATGTACTTTCTGTCGTGCGAACGCATCGTAATATACTGTATATACTGTAAGATATACTGTAAATTTATTATATAAATATGCATACAATATTGTTAAAGGAATCTTAATAGTAGTTAAGACAAAATTGTGATTTTTTTTTTTCCTTACAGAAATTGAATTGGGCCAGATCGCGCAGGGCGGGGCTGTGTACTATAAATATAAACGGACCAAACTTAAAATTTTTACATTGGATAGGCCGGTCCAAGATAACTATCATTCGAGTCGGGACTGGGCCTGAAAATTCTGGCCCATAGTGAAATTCTGGCTCTAATACAGGAAAATTTGATGATAAACCTATCGATCATTGACGAAAATCAGGTCTGCAGGTGGCACTAAGAATGACTTTGGCAGACCAGTTGCATTTTAACATGCGAATATTGAAAATTCAGCTGTCAATTCGATGTGGTGATGATCCGTACAGCTGATTCTCAGTCTGATGGTGTTTTGTTTATCTTCTAGATATCCGCAGCTGATGTGACATAGGTAAAGTTCAATGAAATGGGTTGAATAATTGAATCTTTTAGTCGATTATTTATGTCTAAAGCCGATTATTGAAAAATTGACCTGTCTGTTGAATAAAATGTTTTTTTATCCCTTTTAGAGACTAGAGATAGAGATCCACACGGGCCATAATTTTCAGGCTCGACCTGTTTGAAAAAAATCTTAGCCCGGCCCTAAAAAGAAGTTGGAATTTCTCCCGAAACCGGCCCGCAAAATTCCAACTCAGTCCGATTGAATTTCTACTAAATAGTGATTTTTACTTGTATGGAGAAGTTCTGATTAAAAAAAAATACCTTAGAATTTTTCTAACGTTTATGATCTTCATTTATGTAGAAATGACGTAGTTTATGTTTAAAATGAACCGCTGTTTGTTGTATGTAAATGTTTCAGTTATCCTTAATACTATTAATCCGTATTCTATGTATTGGAGATATAAATATCTTAAACAGTAAAATCTTCTAAAACGGAATCGCATGGGAAAGAAAAAAATCGTTATAGACATGTTTCCTTCTTAGCAGGTATAAAAATATATTATATTTTACCCTCACATATTATTGCATTAATTTTGTATGGATGAAACGCAATTTTCAATTTAAAACATTATTCCGCCATAGGCAAATACTTTTTTATACATTTTACTACATTTTAATGAGCTTAGAAATCTACGATTCTTTAAAAAGAATAAATTTTTATATTTAATTGAAGAATAAAGGCGATTTTAAACTGTATGCTTTTTTTGCAAAAAATTTTTGGCTCAGGCCAAATTTTACTGATCTTTTAACAGACCTGGCTACTCCGAGACAATGATTTTCATATAGGCTGGCTCAAAACTGGGACAAAATATTTTGGCCCGTGAAGGCTAAGAAGAAAGAAATCAGTGCCGGCTCGGTACGGAAAAAATAAATTAGGCCCGGCCTGATCCGATCTTTCTGGAAAAAAGTAAGTCCCTATCCCAGCCCGACCTAGGAAGAGTAATGAAATAAATTTTTATTTAATCCTTTTTAATATGAATAAGTTTACTGTAAATAAATTCCAAGTAACTTCTTACTAAAAATTTAAACTTGTTTAATTAATTTGGATTCGAATTTCCTGCTGTACTATCAGCAATAAAATAAACAAATTTTCATTAATATGAAAATACGCAACTGGAATATTTATAGCAATATAACATAAGGGGTAGTATACAATGTCCATCTTTAAATCTATCTTATAGTCTCCTCAATAAGTGTAAAATATTCGATGTTTTAAAGTGAAAAATTTAACCCATTAATGCCCAAATTATTTTCTTCAATAAAAATGAAATTTTTGGGCTTCCCACCACTTTTAAAAGAAGAATAACTTTGATCTTAATTTATTGAGGTCTCTTAAAAAATAGTACTTATTTATCTTTCTATTTACTGGTGTGAAAAGTGCTTTTTTGTCTTTTTTGTAATTGTCCCTAAAAAGGGACGCTAGGCACTAATGAGTTAATCTCGGTGGGTTAATAATGTTGAATTTTATATAGAAGATACAGGGTGTCTTAAAATGAATTAACTGATTTAAAAATTCAATAACTTACAAATGGTCGCAGCTATTTAAAAAATATTTGCAGAAGGGTTAGGTAAGATGTGAGAAGTGTTTTTTACAGCGTTTCTCGACTTAAGTTTAAAATAGAAGAAATACATGACATTGCTAGCAAAGGTTGTTAAATTGGGGGCCGATATTTTGTTTATCTTCACTCTCAGACTTGTTGCGACAAAAGGAGATTAAATATAGGAAATGACTCTCAGTTACCAATGTAATTTTGTTATTAGGAGTCCACTGCATATATTTAATCATTTTCTTTCACACTAGAATTGAGAAAAGAGGCCAAAAGGGATCAGATTTAGCGCCTGTTGCTAACAGTACCATCTATCCCGGCTATTTTAAATTAAAATCGAGAATCGCGGTAAAAAGCTCCTGCTATCTTACATTCTTACATAACACTCTTGTAGGAATTTAATTTTACAGCTACCACAATTTGCAAGTTACTGAGTTTTAAAATCAGTCAGTCAATTTTAGGACATCCGGTAGATGCATATATACAAATACAGAAACATACTTTTAAAGATATAACCATATATATTTTAAGTTAGTCGGCAAAATCGTCATTTACGCCCCCCTAATGAATTCTACTTAAATACGCCCCTGCTTGATGCTACTCAAACTAGAAGTATAAATCCTAGAGCATCATGTAAGTGTGCTGAAGCTGCGAGGAAAATTGGTCCTGGAATCTATTTCTTCATGAATCACAAGAAAAAAATACAAAGAATGAAAGCAAAACTTGATCTGACATGGCAAGTAATCAAAACAATGCCAGGAACAAGAAAGTTGCATTGTTTCCGATCATGTGTACCTGGCATAATATTATTTTCAATTTCAATACTGCGCATGCACTGAAAATTACCTCTTGGAAAATGCAAAAAAGCAATATAGGCCAATGGGTGAATGTGCAATAAGACAATAAGGTTTATCATGGAATAATAACACAAATCGCACAGACACAGCAACAACATAAAATAAAATGCTTAGTACCAACTAAAATTAAAAGCATGTTTAAATTTGAACCTGAAAATCATGTTGTCTGGTATGAGAAGAACCAAATATTAGTAAATGTTTCAACTTCAACACTAGTCACTTCCAAGGGATTTTATAAATTTTAAATATTTTTTATAATTTATTTTGAGATTCTTTTAACATAATATACCAATGTTATATCATATTGTAATCTCCAAGTTGTGATAAAAGTAAAGAAAGTAATATTTAAGAAAAAAAAATACTTAAATTAATAGAAAATTGTACACGTGTCATGTCTGTCACAAAACCTTATCATGTCTGTCACGCTGATAAATATTTTATAATATTTTTCTATTTACAAATTTTTCAATATTTTTTTTTCTGCTTCACATATCCAAGTCTTATTTTGTTTCCTGAAAAATTCTGGACTTTGTATGCATGCCAATTAAGAGCAAATGATAATAATATGTGTCTAGTCAAAATCTATGTCTAAATTTTGTCATGTCTGTCATGGCAGATTTTAACCCTCAATTAAATTAAGTTTTTCCTTGAATTAAAATTTTAGTGTTTTTTTATAGCATAAGGCCTATATTTACATCACCCCATGGAATTTTTTAACTAACAATTAACATTTAGTACTTAAAGATGAAAAAAAAAGTTCTCTCAGTCATGTCTGTCACAAAATGGAATTCACCCTAGTTTAATAAATTGTCTTGTTTATGTCACATTAACTTGTTGCTCTTTCTCTGCTGTTTCTGTTTTCTTTTTTCTGCTTCCTTTAACCTTAATTCGCAAAAAAGGCATTTCCAACTTTACATTCCTATGTGATTCCGAGTCGTCTTTGCATCGCTAACGCTTTTTGGACGTATGTTGGTCTGGTAGTAAAACACCCAGGAGCAATGCCATTGAAATGTCAGAGATGTGTCGGATGCGCCCTCTATCAAAAAATGAGGACACCAAAGCTGTACGTCATTTTTAATAAAATAATTACAAAGGGAATAACTTACACGCAAACAGCAACAAAATCGATTTGTTTGTCCAATATTTATGAGGGTATAAAATCTCCCCTTCTGTTCACAGTTTAATTTTCGCTAGTTACCCGATCCCAATGTTTCCGATTTCGGGCTTAAAATTTAAGTTAAAGTCTAAGCTTTAGAATAATTTCAACCCCATGCACAAAATATTGGTAAAAAGTAGTTGTTCGTTACTCTAAAGTCTAAAGCGCTTTCTATGGACAATTTTTGAACGTAACCTTTAAAATTTTTTTCTAAAAAAATCGCTATATAAAGAATGATTTTAGTGAAAACCGCAAACGAATCGACCCTTTTTTCCATTTTTTATCATCGTTTGAAATTTTGGACCTTAAATTTTAATGTCCCCTAGCTCCTACGGAAGACGTTTGCGCCCCATGGTTTCCTATTTAATAATGTTTGTCTTCGTGTCTACTAACATCCCTCAAAGTTTGTCGGTCTGGTAGCGAAACACCCTGTATAAAAAACTAAGTAATATGCTTTTGGTGAGTTCAACTGCTTATTCACAAGCTAGATATTAATATTAAATTATTAAATTTATAAAAAGTTCAATTTGAGGATGAAAAAATTCTGAGAAAGTTCTATTTAAGAGACAAATAATTTTGTGAAGGGTCCTGTTTTAAGACAAATTAGTTTGTGAAGGGTCCTTTAAAGGACCTAAAATTTTCATAAACATATTCCTGATTGTACTATATATACGAAAAAAATATTTTTTCTTTAATTTGTAATTAATTTTTAGTTTATTTTGGAAAAAGTCTAAAATATATTTATGAATTTCGTTTGTCTGTCTATTTCTGCCACATAATACGTGCATCCTGTAAAAGCCAATTTGATTACAATCTGAGAGTTATCACCTATCATAAAAATATGACTATTTTTATCAATCAGTTACTAAATTTTCAAGAAAAGGAAATAATTTTACGAAAGTTAGAGTACATTGAGTCCGATAAGCTTCCAAATTTCAAGTCCTGATAAAACTTGTATTGTAAAAAAAAAAAAAAAAAAAAAAAAAAAAAAAAAAACGAAGGTCAAAGTTAACAAACAATTTACGTTTGAAGTAAAACGAAGTTTTAGAAATATTCTGATCTTTGTGTAATAGTACATAGCACTTCGGATTCAGTATAGCAGTCGAAATCTTTTTTTTTTTTGCCCCTGTAAATACTATCTGATTTGCGTTACACAGAATGTAACGTGTAGTAAACCTTAGGAACATATATCAATTTCATAAAATGTGAAATAGTTTAATATATAGTCAATCAGGATAACTTTGATCTATCAGAATAACTTTGGGCCAAGAGAGAGAAAAAGATTACATTTGCTATATCATTTGAGTTAACAGTAAAGTTTTGGTCTCAAAATAGAGAGCACAATTGCGAGTTTGGCAGCTCTTTAGAAATAATACGCCAAGACTCCACCATGGCAGAATGGATTAAAGTTTCGTAAAGGTCGAGAAAAGTTAGCGTAATTTGACACAAAATTACCCTCGTTGACTGTAATTAAAACGTGCCCTACTCAATGTTTCCCCCTACACCATTATGTAATGGAATACTTTTGTGTGGTTCTGTAAATTAATAATAAGTATTCTTTGCACCGCAGAATGTACAAAATATATATTTTAGCATTTTCTTCATCGATACATAGAAATTTTATTATGTTCAAAAGTGTGTAACATCACTAAAATACACTTGAAACTATTTGTTTCATTTGGCCGTAATGTAATAGAATAATTTGGATTGTCCCTATAATAAAATTATACATCTGATTTTCATAAAATTTTAAATGACTCGACTAAATTATGCAAAAATTATATATTTTAAATTTTAAACGATTCGGTCGTGTATTTTTTGCTCGGATATAAACGAACGGACAGACGGACAAATCGATGGATGGACTGAATAATGACTGTGGGTGCTACGTATTTACATAATTACGAAGGCACGTAAAAAGGATGCAAACTTTAACAATTAAGCGTTAAACGTCATTGTAGTGTTGTATATGGCGTATTACATAATCTGTTATTAAATAATTTCATACATATTATTGAATTACTACAGTAAACCCTTTTTTAGTCTGTTAGTTAATATTCTTTATATTATCAACTTCTTAAACTAGAAATAATATCATGCACTATACATAATCAAACACTAACCTACATATTCGGAATAATGTATCAAATCTTCATTGTTTTATAAAAAGAAAATTTATTTTTAAGTAAAACTAGTTGGATGTGCCAATCCTAAAACTTTCTTCTATCTCATACACTTTAATATTTCAATATTTAGTTACACATGTTAATGCCGTTAATATTATTAATTCAGTACTATGTCAACTATGATTTGCATCTTACATTTCTGCTTCTGTCAATAAAAACGACTTTCCGTATCTGTACGAGCCGATGAAAAATTAGAACGATAGTAAGATTTTTTTCAAATTCAGGGAGGATCTATTCGCCATACTCAAAAAAATAAATAAATATACAAAAAAAATTAGTTTAGTTCTATGTATAACATCAAATACTTTTTAATGGTAACATAATAAAAATTGCACGGACATCGCGATTATAGAACCTCCTTCCGGCTGATTTTTTCCAAAATCAAGAAGGGTCTTCTGGCCATAGTCAAACACTTATAGAAAAAATTTTATTCAATTTTATGCATAACTTCATACACTTTTCTGTGGCAAAATATTGAAAACAGCTCAAAAATTGCTATTGCAGCACCCCCTTCCAGCGGATTTTTTTTTTTTTTTTAATTCAGGAAAGACAAACTAGCTATAGCCAAACACTTACACAAAAAATTGGTTCAATTTGATGCATAACTTCATACTCTTTTAGCCCGTGCAATATTGAAAATGGCACAAAAATTATTGCAGCACCCTCTTCCGGCGGAATATTTCAAAATTGAAGGAGAACCTGCTTGCCATAGCCAAAAACATTCACAAAAATTTTGGTTCAACTCTATCCATATCTTCATGCACTTTTTGGTGGTAGAATGGCGACATACGAACACACAGACAGATAGACATTTTCTAACAACATATTTTTTGGAATCTCTGACCCCTAAAACGTGTAAATCCATCGAAAAAAAATTCGATTGCAATTTACTTTCTTCTATTGAAGATAGAAGAAAGTAAAAATTGAAAGTCGCATGCTTTTTCGAAAACACAGTTTACGCATTTATCATCAATAATAGGATAAAATATAAAGGTTATTGTCCAGTTAAACTGATGGCATTGAGCTCACAGGCTACGCATACTAATTGTACATTACAGCCTTATTATTTCAAGATTTAATTCGTTTGAAAAAGAAATTAATTGGGGAAAAGCTCCCTCCATTTCTCCGTTTTATAACTAATCATTGAACACCTTAAACTAATCAGGGAAGTGCTTTATCATATAAAAAAAAACATTTATATAAATTAAGGGGAGGAGCATTAGCTCACATTACCCCTCTTATACATATCCAATGAACTCCCATAACTAATCAGGGAAGCGCCTTATCATGATATACCTATATACAAAAAATTAAGTGGATCCGATATTTTTATCATGAGTTATCGCGTTACGTACGCACATACACACATAAATACAAACAGAACGGGCGGACGCATAAGCTCTCAAGATTTGATAGCCTGTGAGCTAAAAAACGTTCAAATTCTTTTGCTAATCCATGCATAATTTTTTTGTATGTACAACGTATGTTAAAATTTAACTCAGCTAGGATACACATAAAGACTAATAATAGTCACCCGTCATTACCCATAATCAAAAGTTTAATAGTAGATTTGCATGCGTACTAATTTAAATATAGAAACTAGATTTTGAGTAATAGAAAAAAAACATTCAAAAAAACATTAATATGTTTAAAGCAATAGCAGAAAACGAGTATACTCTTAGTAAAGAAACTTAGCTGCATTTTATATTTAATGCATTTTAAAAAATACGCATTCACGTTTTATCTAAAATTAGTTACTGTTCAAAAATAAGAATGAATTTGTGTAGATTTTAATGAACTTCTATCAAATAAATTTCAAAAGCGAATGTAATTTATGAAAAAAGTATTACTTTCATTTTACTCTAACTTTAAAAAACTTAATAAACTTAACTTTTATTTCCTCATTAAGATGAAAAACTTTGAAAGGATAAACTTTTATTTCCAATGCTTGTCGAATGTTTTATAATAATAATGATGATAATTATTATTATTATTTACAGTACTTTGCGTAAATAGTTTCATAAACAGATTTGCACGTGTGCTAATTCGAATTTACTAACTAATTCTTCAATAATAATAAAAACCACGCAAAAACACATTAATATGTGAAAATCGACAATTATATTATCCAGTCCAAATCCCATTTTAAAAGTTTTTTTTTTTTTTTATCTTTTTTTTTTTTTTAATGAGTATTTGCGTTTTATCTAAACTTAGTTATTGTTCATACAATCATAATGATTTTATGGACTTTTAAATGAAATTCTTTTAAATAAATTTCAAAAGTGGATGCAATTTATGAAAAAGTATTACTTTCATTTTACTCTAACTTTAAGAAACTCTAAACTTAACTTTTATTTCCTCCTTAAGATGAAAAACTTTCAAAGGATAAACTTTCATTTCCAGTGCGTGTCGAATGTTTTATAATAATAATAATAATTATTATTATTATTATTATTTACAGTACTTTGCGTAAAAAATTTCATAAACAGATTTGCACGCGTGCTAACTCAAATTTACTAACTAGTTCTTCATTAATAAAAAACCACGCAAAAATACATTAATGTATGAAGCAGAAAACGATTATATTTTCACTAAAGAAATCCAGTCAAGTCCCATCTTAAATGAGTTTTTTTATGAGTATTTGCGTTTTATCTAAACTTAAATACTGTTCATAAAATCAGAATGAATTTACGGACTTTTTAATGAATTTTTTCAAATAAATTTCAAAAGCGGATGCAATTTATGCAAAAAGTATTATTTTCATTTACTTGAAAGAACTACTTTAAAAAAAAGTCATTAAACTTTACTTTTATTTCCTCATTAAGATGTAAAACTTTGAAAGGATTAATTTTAACACATGTCGAATATTTTAAAATAATACTTCAAGGATTTTTTCTTACAGTATTTTGCGTAAATAGTTTCATAAACAGATTTGCACGTGTGCTAATTAAAATTTACTAATTAGTTCTTCAATAATAAAAAAAAAACTACGCAAAAACACATTCATATGTGAAAAGCTATAGCAGAAAACGATTATACTTTTAGTAAAAAAATCAAATCGAATCCAATTTTAAATGTTTTTTTAATGAGTATTTCCGTTTTATCTATACTTAGTTACTGTTCATAAAATCAGAATGAATTTATGGACTTTTTAATGAACTTCTTTCAAATAAATTTCAAAAGCGGATGCAATTTATGCAAAAAGTATTACTTTCATTTACTCGAAAGAACTACTTTGAGAAAGTTATTAAACTTTACTTTTAGTTCCTCATTAAGATGCAAAACTTTGAAAGGATTAATTTTAATTTTAACACATGTCGAATGATTTAAAATAATACTTCGAGGATTTTTTTATTACAGTACTTTGCGTAAATACTTTCATAAACATATTTTAATATAAATGTAAGCAATATATATGTTGAACTATTATATCTTGCAATATATTCATGTATATAACTAAAACCTATTCTTAGAGCATTTTTTTGTATTTTTTTATATATATATTAATTCTAGTAAAGCTGATAACTCTTTAACAAGAATACATTCTAAATTTCGAAAGATATCAACTGTTCGTGAATCTTATTCATTTTTTAAACTAGTTTTTTTCTTTTTTTCTTTTTCCCTTTTTAAGGAGTTAAAATATTTGACCTGGATTAAGTTAAAACACATTTAACAGAAGTAATATGGGAGGATATCAAATATGTTAACCCTTCGGACTCTGGCGTCTCTTACACAACAATTCTCCAACACCACTTTTTTAAAAGACGTTTCCTTCAGGTACACAATTTCAAAAATGCTCTGATTAAATAAGGCAAATTTTATTTTCCTTTATTAGTGATGACAAAAACGAATTTCGCAAGAAAATACATGTCTCCGAAGCGGAGAGAACGGAGTGCCAAGGGTTAATTAAAATTCACTATCTAGTACTTGCAGAAGAAAAAAATTAAAGCAATAACATATTAATAGGTGAAAAGCAACAGCAGAATATAATCTATGCTTTGTAATAATTACAAAAGCGTTCTTTAATAAATGTAAAAAAGATGTCTCAACTCGCATTTTTTCTAAAGTTAGTAACATGAATTATTTTTGCTCCTATAAAACTTTTTTAATGGAACAATTTTGATCAACTTTAACATTAAGTATCTCTTAGAAGAAGTACTTGTTAATTTCACTAACTTCAAAAAACTGCTTTCAGAAACTCATTATGCTTAAATTTTAGTTCCTCATTAAATTATAAATTGTTGCATGGATTAGTTAAACTTTAAACACATATCGAGTGTTTTAAAAAGATCCGTGATTAAGTATGGTAAAAATAATATCTACATAAGTATTGCTATAAAAATGCAAAGTAAAAAAAGAAGAATGTATCTTATTTTAGTTTAAAACTTATTTTCAGTAAATTCTGATTCGACCCAACCCTATTACATTAACCTTTCAGATCCGATTTTTTTTCAGTGTTTAGAAAAAAATACTTTTACGTTAATACATTAACACTAGCTATCCAAGTAGATTAATTAGTGTTTAACCAATATTTCATTGTTTGAAACACAAAGAATGTTGTTGTGTTGTGTACAGTTCAGTTCAAATTCATATGATAATAGGCTAAGCAATAGTATTTAAAAATGTTTAGAAAATATTATATTACAACAGGATTTGAGTGATAGTACAATTTTCTAATATTGTGTGCCCTTTATTAAACATGATTCTTTCAAGAAAGTAACCTTTATTTTAAATCTAAAGAGTGAAATATCTGTTTAAAATAGAAGAATTTCAAACTGTGCGAAGAGAATTGAGCAAATGTTTATTATTATTATTATTACTAAATGCCTAAACGTTAAGGAATTCATATGGTAGATGCATAAACACATGCCTTACATTACTAAACGTAACGAAAGTATTTGTTAAAACAAAATAGTACTCAATTAAAAGATATGTACTACTAATAATACACCAAACCCGAAAGGGTTAATAGTTAAAACCTTGTGTGGAAGATTACAATAATTAAAATCAACGTTTAACACACAATAAATAAAAACATGCTACAGACGTATACGTTTCACGAGCACCAGGGCTCGCTTCCTCAGTGTACAAAACTAGGAATGCGCCACGTTGTTTACAAGTACATAAAAAATGTAGATGATTTAAAGATTTCTCACGCTTTAATCTAAGTTTGTGAAAACGATTGAGATGCGACATTATAAAATAAGTTAGAACAAACAAATAGGTCCGTTGAAACCAAAGATAATAGCTAAAACCTTGTGTGGAAGATAATAATAATAATATAAAATCAACGTTTAACACATAATAAATAAAAACATGCTACAGACGTATACGTTTCACGAGCACCAGGGCTCGCTTCCTCAGTGTACAAAACTAGGAATGCGCCACGTTGTTTACAAGTACATAAAAAATGTAGATGATTTAAAGAGGAACATTAGAGATGATGATGATGAAGAGATGATTAAAATGAGGAAACGAGCCCTGGTGCTCGTGAAACGTATACGTCTGTAGCATGTTTTTATTTATTGTGTGTTAAACGTTGATTTTAATTACCGAAAGAGTTAATTACTTTTCAGCAATCTTAGCTTAACTGACTAGCAAAATTTTTTTCTTTATATACAGTCGAGTCTCTCTATAACGAAACTCCATACACCGAATTTCTCTATGTAACGAATTTTAGTAATGAATGGTCCCCTTTTCGCATGATTACATTAAAAACAGTCTCTATATAGCGAAATATCTATCTCCATATAACGACTTTTTTCATAAATTGGTCTTGATTTATTCAGTTTTAAAAAGCTTCGAAATCATATGGAATCAATTTTCCATCACTTATTTTCGATTTATCGTCAGTGTTGAGTTTTTTTATGTATATAACTTCTCTCCTCGTTCTTTAAATCCAAAGAATTCATCCCACCTCCCACACACCTTTCCACATCCTTCTCAAAACAGAGTCAATTGGATTGATACACATGCAAGAGAGGAATCAATGAGAGGCACATAAGAGAGGACTTCAAATGGAGGAAAATGTTAACTACAATTTTTCATTCCTTGCTAAAATTTAAGGTTTTTTTTTTTTTTTTTTTTTTTTTTTTTTTTTTTGAGAGCGTAACAATTTTAAAATCAAAACAACAAAAAATTATAGATTTCTTCGTCTGAAATTAATGCAAGGCTTCATTATTTGATTTTCATTAAGCTTTCATATAAATGTCTGTTCTCTTTTTTGAAACAGCTTAAATAATTAAGAAATAAAATGTTAGGTTAATATTTGCTTTTAAACATTTCAAATTCTTAATTCAAAAGATCAAAAATAATATTCTTTCAAATTTCACACATTTAATACGATTTTTAACATCATTCTCTATACATCGAATTTCTCTATATAACGAATTTTTTACTGGAACGATGGATTTCCTTATATAGAGACTCGACTGTATGTATAAAAATTAAAATAGTTTTTTTTATAAGTATTCAATTTTTATCTTAAAAATAACGCCTAACTAAATGTCTGTAATTCATGTTGTTAGGAAAAAGAAATATCCAATCGAATGTGTTAATTTCGCGTGGGCTTTGAATATGCTTAATTTACGCTTGATTTTTTTTTTTTTTTTTCATACACGAACCGGTAAATTTATTTATTCTTTAATGCTTTGTTCATTTTTTACGATATTGTAGTACGAAAGAAAAAAAGTATTAAATATACTATCTATTGAGAACTTCCAATATGTTTTTCCAGCGTCGCATACACTGACCCATTGGCTGTTTTATATGAAGGATAAAAAGGCTTAATTTTTCTTTCTTTACTTTTAAAATTTTAGAGGATTTTTTCTTTGTGTTTTTCTATATTTTTGCTTAGAAAAAATAATAAACGGTGCAGAATGTTTTCTATTTATTAAAGAACTTCCAGATTATTCCTCTGAACCCACATCTGATTATCCACATAGTTTGATCGCTATCATGCTTGTCTGTTTTTGTATTTTTCATAAAACTAATCGTTTAAAAAAAATAATATTAAAATATTCCTTGATACAAGGTAATTTTTAAGTTATACTTCCTTTTATTTTTTATTTTCAACATAGTTGGTATGTAAAATTAAAATATATCATCGCTGCAGTGTCACAGGCATTTGGTTTATTTTGGAGAATGTGGTTTTATATGTTAATGTGTTCCAGTTGAAACATTTATGCAGTTGAAACCATAAAGCACCTTTGTAAATTTATCACCTGCAGATAATTAATGGATAAATCTTTTGAAATGTACTTGGTTCTTTTTGGTTAATCGGAATCCATTATTATATATGCATAAATACACACATAAAACACACAAATGTGTACATATGCAAGGCTGTCCAATGCGGCGCCCTTTGAAAGTTTTCTTTGCGCCCTTTTGAAAATTTAATGTTATTAAACATTTTAAAAGTCAAACTCCATTACAAAGAATGCTTTCTTTGAAATCATCAATTTCTTCAATATTTTATCAGAAATATTTTTAAAATCTGTATTTGGCATGTTGTTCACTTGCCGTTGTGCATTAAAAAAGTAGAAAAATACTTTGAAATTTTAACCATGCATATTTTTGCAATATTTAGTTATTGTTTATATAGTGAAATTATGATAATTAAATTTCTTAATAGTTGGAAATAGCTCTTTTTAATACTTAAGAAATTAGAGAAAAGTATCAATTTTCACCTGTCCCCCTTCCCTTTGAATATACATGTTCATGAAAGGTCAACTTTTTTTCTTCTTACTGTTATCACACTGACCCATTGGCTGTTTTATATGAAGGATAAAAAGGCTTTTCTTTCTTTACTTTAAAAATTTTAGAGGATTTTTTCTTTGTGTTTTTCTACATTTTTGCTTAGAAATAATAATAAACGGTGCAGAATGTTTTCTATTTATTAAAGAACTTCCAGATTATTCCTCTGAACCTACATCTGATTATCCACACAGTTTGATCGCTATCATGCTTGTCTGTTTTTGTATTTTTCATAAAACTAATCCAGTCCCTCAAAATAAATCAAACTGCATTTTCACATCCTAAAACAAACCTAACAATATCTCTGATTTTCATATTTATTTGTTTGTTATTATTGTTATTATAGACGCAATTAAAGTTTCTTACGCCTTACCCGACAAACATTTTTGATACAGTTTTCTCATAAAAAAAAAAAAAAAAAAAAAAAAAAAAAAAAAAAAAAAACATAGTTTGAAATTTAATACATGTAACTCCAAATTTATAGGGGTTTTTTGTTTACCGCTGTACAACTGATTTGCATTATGTTAAGAGGCTACTTCATTCAAATGAAAAGACCCGTTCGCTAATACTAATCCTATGAAAAATATTTATGAAGATATTTAGGTTGTATTTCAATATTTTTAAATGATTATTTTTGCATTGAATAATAGATGAGTTCGATCAGTATGCAGGTCATTTTTTACATTTTTTTCAATTTTTTTACTGATATTTTTTTTATGAGGACGCTTTCATTTATGGAACCGGTTTCCAAGCGAAAGCGCCCTCATAAAAAATACCTGCAACCAAAATGAAAAAAGTAAAAAAAAAAAAAAAAAAGACATTTATTTATATGTATCTCAGCTATCCAATGCAAAAAAAGTAATTAAAATATATTGAAATACAACCGAGGTATCATTCCATAGATTGCATTAGCAAATGGTTCTTTTGATTTGTCTGAAGTAGCCGCCTAGAGCCAAGATGCGCCCCTGGTTAATGAAAGGTTCGACACGCCTGTATATATGCATATATGCAAATGTGTATAATATTGTTGGTCTATTTTAAAGTGTTCTTTTACATGTTATAGTGTTACTATTATTGTAACGCTAATGCAGTTGGAACCATAATGTATATTTGATGACTTGACTTGTTGATAGATAACTTTTCAAAATTTACTTGATACTTTTAGCAGGCCGTCATTATTATATATACATATATAAATACATGAAACTCATGTATATAGCATTATGCATAAAGAGATATATGCGTGTGTATGCATTATATGTATATACATATAGGTGTATACAGATGTCTCCAGGCCACGATACTCAAATTCTAGCAATACAAATTCTAGCAATCAATTATCTGTTATGTCTATTATTTCTTTTCAATTTAATGTAATTATTTTCTACTCATTTAAAAATTAAAATGATTATTGCTATTAAAGGCTGGATATAGCGGCATAGTAGAGAAAATTTTCCATTTATTTAACCACACATTTAAGATTAGAAACAATCGCTTTATTTAATCGCAGAACTTGAAAGATTAAGTAAATCAAATAATGCTTCTTTTACAAAAGAATGGACAAAAAGTGTAAAAATTAGCAGGTATGTGGTATACTTAAAAGCAGAAATCCCGCGTAACCTGGCCATTATAATATTGCAATATAATAGTGAGCAATAAATGAAATATATTTTTTATATTATCCCCCAACACGGAGGCACATAAAATAATAAATCTTTTTTTAAGCTGATAAGGTCATTTAGATTAATACCTCTGGAAGCTGTTATTAAATTATTATTTTTCTATATTTCTTTATTTTATTATCATTATTATTATTTTAAGTTACACTTTCGGGACTTTTGCTGAAGCGAGGAGATATTTATCTGTAAAAATAAACAATGTGTAATACTTTTTCTATTTCTGTATTTTAACGACAGAGGATTCGCAATTCAGGAGAAATCGCTGGGAAATCTTGCGGGAACTAGGATTAATTCTAACGGATGGTAAATAAACTACTTAAAAAATCTACAATATGCTGCCTTGAAATTGGCCATTAATCCAGCTTTCTCGAATTTATTCCCGTTCCATTTAAATCTAGAAACTGCTAAAAAGGTTTTATTTTTATTGAACTTTTCTTTATCACTTTATAATATTCATTACTAGTATTACAATAGAATAAATACTGATATTTCGATGGTAATTGGATTTACATAAAATATTGAGTGAACATAATAGAATGTACCAGTTTGAAATTTTAACAGTATCAATCAACTGTAAGCATGATAGCGTTTTTGTCAATATATTTTTATTTTGTTGGTACATTATTATCAATAAATTTACTCAATATATTTTTTATACTATCCTCTAAAACGGAGGCAAAGAGAATAATAAAACTCTTTTTTTAAAAATAAGTTAAATGTATAATAAGTGTCATTTACATTTATACTTTTGGAAATTGTCATTGAATTATTATTTTTTTTTTTCTTGTTCTTTGTTCTTTTTTATATTTATTATTTTAAATTATACTTTTGGGACTTTTGCTGAAGAGAAGAGATATTTACCTGCAAAATTAAACGATGTGTAATACTTTGCCGATTTCTGTATTTTTAGGATATAGTATTCGTAATTCAGAAGGAATCGCTGTGAAATCTTGCGGGAACTAGGATTAATTCTAACGGAGGGAAAGTAAACTATCTCAAAAATCTACAATAAGCTGCCGTGAAATTGGTTATTAATCCAGCTTTCTCAAATTAATTTTTATTCCAATTAAATCTTAAAACTGAGAAAAAGGTTTTTTTTAATTGCACTTTCCTGTATTACTTTACAGTATTCATTACCGGTGTTGTAATAAAACATTTATCTTTAAATGGAAATTGGATTTACATAAAATAAAGAGTGGATGTAAAGAAATGTTCCAGTTGTAAATTTTAATAGCATCATTTAACTGTAAGCGGCGTTTTTGCCAATATATTTTTATTTTGTCTATATATTACTGTCAATAAATTTAGTCAATATATTTTTTGTACTATCCTCAAAAACGAAGGCAGATAAAATAATAAAACTCTTTTTAAAAATAAGTTAAATGTATAATAAGTGTCATTTAGATATATACTTATGGATATTGTTGTTAAATTATTATTTTTCTATATTTCTTTATTTTACTATTATTGTTATCACTATTATTTTAAGCTATACTTTTGGGACTTTTGCTGAAGAGATGAGATATTTATCTGTAAAAATAAACAATGTGTAACACTTTTTCTGTTTCTGTTTTCTTAGGATAGCTTATTCGCAATTCAGAAGAAATCGCTGTGAAATCTTGCGGGAAACAGGATTAATTGTAAAGAAGGGTAAATAAAGTCTCTCAAAATTCTACAATAAGCTGCCGTGAAATTTGCCATTAGTCCAGCTTTCTCGAATTTATTTCCGTTCCATTTAAATCTGGAAACTGCTAAAAAAGGTTTTATTTTCATTACACTTTTCTGTACAACTTTACCGTATTCATTACTAGCATAGCAATCGAGCATTGCGCTTTGGCGGGAAATTGGATATACATACAATATAGAGTGGTCATAATAGAACGTCCCAGCTTTAAATTTTAATAGTATTAATCAAATGCAAGAGTTGTAACTTTTTTGCCAAAATATTTTTATTTTGTTGATACACCATTATCAATAAATTAACCAAATCTATTTTTTTATACAAATCTCCAAAACGAAGACAAAGAAAATAATAAAACTCTTTTTAAAAATAAGTTAAACTTATAGTAAGTGTCATTTAGATTTATACTTCTGTAAATTGTTATTTAATTATTATTTTTTTACCTTTTTCTTTGCTTTATTATTATTATTATTTTAAGTTACACTTTTGGGACTTTTGCTGAAGAGAAAAGATATTTATCAGTAAAAATAAATGATGTGTAATACTTTTTCCAATTTCTGTATTTTAAGAACAGAGGATTCGCAATTCAGAAGAAATCGCTGTGAGATCTGACGGGAACCAGGAGTAATTCCAACGGAGGGTAAATAAACAGCTGAAAAATTCTACACTAAGCTGCCGTGAATTTGGCCATTAATCCAGCTTTCTCGAATTTACTTACGTTTCATTTAAACCTAGAAACTGCTAAAAGGATCTTATTTTCATTGCACTTCTCTGCATCACTTTGCAATATTCATTAATAGCATTACAATAGAATAAATACTGAGATTTCGATGGTGATTGGATTTACATCTAGCCATAATAGAATGTACCAGTTTTAAATTTTAATAGTATCAATCAACTGTAAACGTTGTAGTATTTTTGCCAATATATTTTTATTTTGTTGATATATTATTGTCAATAAATTGACTTAATATATTTTTTATACTATCCTACAAAGAAAATAATAAAACTCTTTTTTTAAAAATAAGTTAAGCATATAATAAGTGTCATATAGATTTTTACTTTTGGAAATTGTTAATGAATTTTTTTTATCTATTTCTTTGCTGTTGTTTTTTTATTATTATTGTTATTTTAAGTTATAATTCTAGGTCTTTTGCTGAACAGAATTTCATTTTTTCACCACATTCTTAATATCAGAAACGATCACTTTATTTAATCGCAAAACTTAAACGTTTAAGTAAATCAAATAATGTTTGTTTTCCAAAAGAGTGGAAACAAAAAGTGTAAAAATTAGCAGGTATGTGGTATACTTAAAAGCAGAAACCACGCCAGACCTGGCCATTAAAATATTACAATATAATATTGTGCAACAAATAAAATATATTTTTTATACTATCCTCCAACAGAGAAACACATAAAATAATAAATCTATTTTTTTAAATAAATTAAATATATGATAAGTGTCATTTAAATTTATACTACTGGAAATTGTTTTTAAATTATTATTTTTCTATATGTCTTTATTTTATTATTATATTTATGATTATTATTTTAAGTTATACTTTTGAGCCTTTTGCTAAAGAGAAAATAAATTTTTCAGTAAAAATAAATGATATGCAACTCTTTTTTTATTTCTGTATTTTAAGGATAGAGGATTCGCAATTCAGAAAAAATCGCTGCGAAATCTTGTGGGAATCAGGATTAATTTTAACGGAGAATAAATAAACTCCCTAAAAATTCTACAATAAGCTGCCGTGAATTGGCCATTAATCCAACTTTCTCGAATTTATTTCCGTTCCATTTAAATCTAGAAACTGATAAAGAGGTCTTATTTTCATTGCACTGTTCTCAATTATTTTCCTGCATTCATTACTAGTATAACAATGAAACATTGCGCTTTCGATGGTAATTGGATTTACATAAAATATAGAGTGGCCATAATAGAATCTACCACTTGTAAATTTTAATAGTATCAATCAAGCGCAGCTTTGTAGCGTTTTTGCAATCATACTTTTATTTTATTGATATTTTATTGTCAATAAATTTACTCTATTTATTTTTCTATACAATCCTCAAAAACGGAGATAAAGAGAATAATAAAACACTTTTAAGAATAAGTTAAACGTATAATAAATGTCATTTACATTTATACTTCAGGAAATTGTTAATTGGATTATTATATTTTTATCTTTTTCTTTGTTTTTTTTTTAAATTATTATTTTAAATGATAATTTTGGGACTTTTGTTGATCAAAAGAGATATTTATGTAAAAATATACGATGTGTAATATTTTTCTACTTCTGTATTTTAAGAATAGACGATTCGCAATTCAGAAGAAATTGCTGTGATATCTTGCGGGAACCAGGATTAATTCTAACGGATGGTAAATAAACTCTCTCAAAATTCTACAATAAACTGCCGTGAAATTGGCCATTAATCCAGCATTCCCTGAATTTATTTCCTTTCCATTTAAATCTAGAAACCTGCTCAAGAGGTCTTATTTTCATTGCACTTTTCTGTATCACATTACACTATTCATTACTAGTACAGGAAAAGAACACTGCGATTTCTATGGTAATTGAATTTGCATAAAATATTGAGTGGCCATAAAAGAATGTCCCAGTTGTAAATTTTAATAGTATCAATCAACTGTAAGAGTTATAGCGTTTTTGCCAACATATTTTTATTTTGTCGATATATTGTTGTCAATAAATTTACTCAATATATCTTTTTTACACTATCCTCCAAAATGGAGACAGAGAAAATAATAAAACTCTTTTTTAAAAATAAGTTAAACGTATAATTAGTGTCATTCCGACTTATACTTCTAGAAATTTTTATTGAATTATTATTTATTTTTATCTTTTTATTTGTTATTATTATTATTATTATTATTTTAAATTATACTTTTGGTACTTTTGCTGAAGAGAAATGATATTTATTATTATTATTATTATTATTATTATTATTATTATTATTATTATTATTATTATTATTATTATTATTATTATTATTATTATTATTATTATTATTATTATTATTATTATACTTCTGGCTCTTTTGCTGAAGAGAAAAGATATTTATCTAGAAAAATAAGCGATGTGTAATACATTTTCTATTTCTGTATTTTAAGGATAGAGGATTCGCAGTTCAGAAGACATCGCTGAAAAATCTTGCGGGAACCTGGATTAATTCTAACGGAGAGTAAATAAAGTCCCTAAAAATTCTACAATAATCTGCCGTGAAATTAGCCATTAATCCAGCTTTCTGGAATTTATTTCCGTTCCATTTAAATCTAGAAACTGCTAAAGTGGTTTTATTTTCATTGCACTGTTCTATATCACTTTAGAGTATTCATTACTGGTGTTGTAATAGAACATTGATTTTTGGTTGGAAATTGGATTTACATAAAATATAGAGTGGACGTAAAGAAATGACCCAGTAGTAAATTTTTATAGCATCTATTAAATGTAAGTGTTGTGACGTTTTTGACAATATATTTTTATATTGTCAATATATTACTGTCAATACTTGTCTGGTATGATTTTTCAATTTCAGTGATTTTTTCATTGCGATTTTCAGTAAGATTTTCGATGTGGTTTTTAACGATATTTTGTGCGTTTAGCATCGGTTTGTTGTCAATTTTGTCAATATTACAGATTTTTGTACGCATCATGGTCTTATCTATTTTAAATTGCATGTAAAAAAGGCAAAAACCATAAAAGTAATGAATTAGCAGTAAAGGAATTATTTTGAATATCCACAGTAACCTACAATAATAAAATAACTAAACGCTCTGTCTGTGTGCATGTATGTTTTTGTGCGATGGCTAGCAAAATCTACGGTACTTACGTGGCTCAAAACTTTTTTGAAAGTACCCCAAAATCTCTCCTGATGTATCTGACCCTCAGATTTTCAAAATTCTAATTATTACTTGAATAGTTCCTCTCCCGTTTCCCATTGCAGTTCTTTTCAACATTTTTACCGCTAAATATTATTTTTTCATTTTATAAACCAATTTTTCACACAGTCAGTGGCTATGTATTTCAGACAACGTAATTTCACGTATTTCGAGTTAGAGATAAAATCACAAATTTCATGTTCTTTTAATATTATTATCTGATAACCGTGCCATGCCGGGCGGGTCAGCTAGTATAAAATGAGAAGCTAGTATGAGAAGTGCTCCGTAATGTGACCACCTTTATGTGTCTACCTGTGTAAAGTGACCTGTTACCCTATTTTCTCAATGTTATTTGAACCTGTAAAGTGTGACCATCCATTTTTCTGCATGCTGAATATTTTCGAACTAAAAGTCTAAAGTGGTCATTTTCTGAAATTTTAGTTTGATCATTAAAAATGTACAGGAATTTATCTCTTATATTTACTATTTGCTTAAGGTATAAAGATTTGTTTCTTATTGTAATGATATATGCACTTGTCTAAGGTGATTTTTACTGGAAAGTTTTTTTCGCCAGTCATAGAAACATTAACTTTATGCAATTACAATGAAAATAAAAATGCGTATAAATTACAGCGTACCTTGTACGTATGAGTTATCTAAATCAATTACTACGGAATTTCAACTGTATTCAAAAGAAATAATATGAGTTTAAAATAAATTATCCTTTATTCTGCATATTTTAAATTAATGAATCAGGTATTATTGTTAATTAATCGGTTCATTACTTAATAAAGTGCATTTTTCCTTATTTATATTTTATTTTTTAAGATGATAGTATTTTAATGTGCCATTTTGAAAGACACTCCACAGAGTGAACACCTCTATATAGTGACCATTTTAGCCTGTCCCAAAAGTGGCCACTTTAGACAGGTTCTACTGTATTATTATAATTTTAAGTTATAATTTTGGGACTTTTGCTGAAGAGAAGAGATTACTATCTGTAAAAATAAATGATGTGTAATATTTTTTCTATTTCTGTATTTTTAAGATAGAGTATTCGCAACTCATAAGAAATCGCTGTGAAATCTTGCGGGAACCAGGATTAATTGTAACGTAGGGTAAATAAACAAACTCTCTCAAAATTCTACAGTAAGCTACCGTGGAATTGGCCATTAATCCAGCTTTCTCAATTTATTTCCATTCCGTTTAAATCTAGAAACTACTAAAGAAGTTTTATTTTTATTGCACTTTTTTGAATCACTTTACTGTATTCATTACTTGTGTTATAATAGAACATTGATATTTGGATGGAAATTGGATTTACATAAAATATAGATTGGTCGTAAAGAAAAGTCCCAGTTGTAAATTTTAATAGCATTAATCAACAGTAAGCGTTGTAACGTTCTTGCAAAAATATTTTTATTTTGTCGATATATTATTATAAATAAATTTATTCAATATATACTTTATACTGTCCTCTAAAATGGAGAAAAAGAAAATAATAAAATTATTTTTAAAAATAAATTAAACATATAATAAGTGTATTTAGATCTAGACTTCTGTAAACTGTTATTGAATTATATTTTTTTATGTATTTCTTTGTTTTTTTTATTATTATTATTTTAAGTTATACTTCTAAGCCTTTTGCTGAACAGAATTTCATTTTTTCACCACATTTATAATATCAGAAACAATAAATTTATTTAATCGCAGAACTTAATTTTTTTTTTAAACCAAATAATGTTTCTTTTTCAAAAGAGTGGTAGCAAAAAGTGTAAAAATTAGCAGGTATGTATTATACTCAAAATCAGAAACCACGCGAGACCTGGCCATTCTAATATTGCAATGTAACATTGTGCAATAAATACAATATATTTTTGATACTATCCCCCCAACACGAAGGCACATAAAATAATAAATCTCGTTTTTAAATTGATAAGTGTCATTTAGATTTATACATCTGGAAAAAGTTATTAAATTATTATTTTTCTATATTTTTTTTATTTTATTTTTTTATTATTATTAAGTTATAATTTTGGAAATTGTTATTAAATTATTATTTTTCTGTATTTCTTTATTTTGTTATTGTTGTTATTATTACTATTTTAAATTATACTTTTGGGACTTTTGCTGAAGAGAAGAGATATTTACCTGCAAAAATAAACGATGTGTAATACTTTGCCAATTTCTGTAGTTTTAGGACACAGTATTCGCAATTCTGAAGAAATCGCTGTGAAATCTTGCGGGAACCAGGATTAATTCTAACGGAGTGTAAATAAACTCTCTCAAAATTCTACAATAAGCTGCCGTGAAATTTGCCACTAATCCAGCTTTTTCGATTTTATTTCCCTTCCATTTAAATCTAGAAACTACTAAAAAGATTTTATTTTCACTACACTTTTCTGTATCAGTTTACAGTATTCATTACTGGTGTTGTAATAGAACACTGATTTTTGGTTGGGAATTGGATTTACATAAGATGTAGAGTGGACGTAAAGAAATGCCCCAGTTGTAAACTTTAATAAAATCAATTAACTGCAAGTGTTGCGGCGTTTTTGCCAATATGTTTTTATTTCGTCAATATATAATAAATTTAGTCAATATATTTTTTTGTACTATCCTCAAAAACGGAGGCCGATAAGAAAAAAAAACTATTTTTAAAAATAAGTTAAATGTATGATAAGTGTCATTTAGATTTATACGTCAGGAAATTGTTATGAAATTACTATTTTTTAATATATTTTTCTTCTATTATTTATATTATTATTATTATTATTATTATTATTATTATTAGTAGTAGTAGTAGTAGTAGTAGTAGTAGTAGTAGTAGTAGTAGTAGTAGTAGTAGTAGTAGTAGTAGTAGTAGTAGTAGTAGTAGTAGTAGTAGTAGTAGTAGTAGTAGTAGTAGTAGTAGTAGTATTTTAATTTATACTTCTGGGCCTTTTACTTTAGAGAAAAGATTATTTATCTGTAAAAATAAAGGATGTGTAACACTTTTTCTGTTTCTGTTTTTTTAGGATAGAGTATTCGCAAATCAGAAGAAATCGCTGTGAAATATTGCGGGAACCAGGATTAATTCTAAGAAAGGGTAAATAAACTGCTTAAAAATTCTACAATAAGCTGCCGTGTAATTGGCCATTAATTCAGCTTTCTAGAATTTATTTCCGTTCCATTTAAGTCTAGAAACTGCTAAAGTGGTCTTATTGCGCTTTGTGTATCACTTTACAGTATTCATTAACAGTATAAGAATAAAACATAGAACTTTGGATGGAAATTGGATTTACATACAATATAGAGTGGCCATAATAGAATGTAGCAGTTTGAAATTTTAATAGTATCAAGCAATTGTAAGCGATATAGTGTTTTTGAAAATATATTTTTATTTTGTCGATATATTATTGTCAATAAATTTACTCGGTATATTTTCTATACTATCCTCCCAAACAAAGACACAGAAAGTAATAAAACTGTTTTTAAATATACGTTTAACGTATAATAAGTGTCATTTAGATTTAAACTTCTGGAAATTGTTATTGAATTATTTTTTTTTTTTTTATCTTTTTCTTTGCATTATTATTATTATTAAGTTAGATTTCTGGGCCTTTTGCTGAACAAAATTCCACTTTTTCACCACATTTTTAATGTCAGAAACAATCACTTTATTTAATCGCAGAATTTAAAAGATTAACTAAATAAAATAATCTTTCTTTTCCAAAAGAGTGGTAACAAAAGTATAAAAATTAGCAGGTATGTGGTATACTTAAAAGCAGAAACCAGGCGAGACCTTGCCATTAATATATTTTAATATAATATTGTGCAATAAATGAAATATATTTTTGATACTATCCCCCAACATAGAGACACATAAAATAATATATATATATATATATATATATATATATATATATATATATATATATTTTTTTTTTTTTTTTTTTTTTTTTTTTTTTATTGAGAAGTGTAATTTAGATTTATAATTCTGGAAATTGTTGTTAAATTATTATTTTTCTATATATTTTTTTATTTTATTATTATAATTATCATTATTATTTTAAGTTATAATTTTGGAAATTGTTATTAAATTATTATTTCTCTATACTCTATATTTTATTATTATTATTATTATTTTAAGTCATAATTTTAGAAATTGTTATTAAATTATTTTTTTCTATATCGCTACATTTTATTATTATTATTATTATTATTATTATTATTATTATTATTATTATTATTATTATTATTATTATTATTATTATTATTATTATTATTTTAAGTTATAATTTTGGAAATTGTTTTTAAATTATTATTTTTCTATATCTCTATATTTTATTATTATTATTATTATTATTATTATTATTATTATTATTATTATTATTATTATTATTATTATTATTATTATTATTTCAAGTTATAATTTTGGAAATTGTTATTAAATTATTATTTTTCTATATATGTATATTTTATTATTATTATTATTGTTATTATTTTAATTTATAGTTTTGGAAATTGTTACTAAATTATTATTTTTCTATATTTATTATTATTATTATTATTATTATTATTATTATTATTATTATTATTATTATTATTATTATTATTATTATTATTATTATTATAGTTATAATTTTGGAAATTGTTATTAAATTAATATTTTTCTATATCTCTTTATTTTATTATTATTATTATTATTATTATTATTTCAAGTTATAATTTTGGAAATTGTTATTAAATTATTATTTTTCTATGTTTTTTATTTTATTATTATTATTATCATTATTTTTTTTAGTTATAATTTTGGAAATTGTTATTAAATTATTATTTTTCTATATCTCTTTATTTTATTACTAGCTGACCGCCCGGCGTTGCACGATTCAGAGATAATAATATTAAAGGAACATGAAATTTGTGATTTAATCTCTAAGACGAAATATGTGAAATTACGTTGTCTGAAATACACGGCCACTGACTGTGTGAAAAATTGGTTTAAAAAATGAACAAGTAATATTTAGTGGTAAAAATTTTCAAAAGTACCGCAATGGGAAACGGGAGAGGAAATAATAAGTAATAATTAGTGGTAAAAATTTTCAAAAGGAATGCAATGGGAAACGGGAGAGGAACTACTCAAGTAATTGAAATTTTGAAAATCTCAATGTCAGATACATCAGGAGAGACTTTGGGGTACTTTCAAGAAAGTTTTGAGCCTCGGAAGTGCCGTAGATTTTGCTAGCCAACGCACAAAAACATACATGCACACAGACAGTGCGTTTAGTTATTTTATTAGTAATTTACTGCGGATATTCAAAATATTTCCTTTACTGCTAATTCATTAGTTTTATGGTTTTTGCCCTTTTTACATGCAATTTGAAAATAGATAAGACCATGATGCGTACAAAAATCTGTAATATTGACAAAATTTACAAAAAACCGATGCTAAACGCACAAAAAAATCGATAAAAACCACATCGAAAATCGTGCTCAAAATCGAAATGAAAAAAAAACATACCAGACAAAATCTAGTTAATTAGGCATTGAAACGATTTTATTTTTATGATTCTCAAAAATAACCTCAAAATGTGAAGTAACAAAATCGTAACAAAAAATTCGTTAAAAAATCCAAAAATCGCCGAAGAATTCCGAATAAACTTTACTGAAAAGAGAAAAAAACTACTATATCGAGTGAAAAGAAGGAAACCGTACTCTTTTCAGTAATATGGAAAAATTGTCTCGAAACATAAAAAGAGCGCTAAAAATCGCCTAAAAAGTTAAATTAAAAAATTCTAATCAAAAAATCAAAAATCGGGCTTCGAGGTGCAAAACTACATGTATAGAGGTACCTTTTCTCTCCAAATTTTGTAACTCTACATGCAGCGGTCTCTTTAGAACAGCGCTGACAGATAAACATACTTGTCTCTTTATTATTATAGACTAGCTAACCCGCCCGGCGTTGCCCGGGTCCGTATTAACAATATTAAACGAACTTGAAATTTGTATTATTTTATCATTAACTCGAAACTTGCAGAAATGCATTGTCAGAAATACGTGGCCACTGACTGTTGTTTTTTAAAAAGAACTAATCTATCGCTTCACCGGTAAAAAATATTAATTATTTTATCATATGTGTTTTAAATATCAATATAGAAAATTATTTTAACGTTTTGCTTGAAAATATAACATTCTTTTGTTAATATCTTAAAATCGTCTGCAGTCAGAAATCTATATTTTAGATTAATATTTACGAGTTGGCGCATTGCCAAGATTTGCTTCCTCTGGACCGAGTTGGCGCATTGCCAAGATTTGCTCCCCTGTGCCTCAATTAATTATCCTCGGAATTCCTTTTATTTATAGAGATTACTGTGAATATCCTAATTAATAACTTTATTGCTCATTCGTTAATTTTATGTTTTTCGCTTTTCATACGTGCAATTCAAGAATAGATAAGATCTTGATGAATACAAAAAACTATAATTTTGTCAAAAATGACAAAAAAAGCTTTTCTAAACTCACAAAAAACTTAATAATCGCTAAAAATCACATCGAAAATCGCATTGAAAATCGCATTAAAAAACACTGAACTTGAAAAATCATAGCAGACAACATTTAGTTCATTAGGCTGAAAGTTTGAATCAATTTTGCTTTTATCATTGTCAAAAAATAGCCGCAAAATGCGTAAAAACACTAAAAATCGCCTTAAAAAAATTCGCTAAAAATTCAAAAATCACCGCACGAATTTCGTATAAACTTTATTGAAAAGAGAAAAAAACTACTATAACGAGTGAAAAGAATGAAACCTTACTCCTTTCACTAATATGGAAAAAATGCCTCGAAACATAAAAAGAGCGCTAAAAATCGCCTAAAAAATTAAATTAAAAAATTCTAATCAAAAAATCAAAAATCGAGCTTCGAGGTGCAAAACTACATGTATAGAGGTACCTTCCCTCCAAATTTTGTAACTCTACATGCAGCGGTCTCTTCAGAACAGCGCTGACAGACAAACATACTTGTCTCTTTATTATTATAGATTATTATTATTATTATTTCAAGTTATAATTTTGGAAATTGTTATTAAATTATTATTTTTCTATATTTCTTTATTATATTATTGATGTTATCATTATTATTTAAGTTATACTTTTGGGACTTTTGCTGAAGAGAAGAGATATTTATCTGTAAAAATAAATGATGTGTAATGCTTTTTTTATTTCTGTGTTTTAAGGATAGACGATTCCCAATTCAGAAGAAATCGCTGTGAAATCTGGCGAGAAGCAAGATTAATTGTAAAGAAGGGTAAATAAACTCCCTAAAAATTCTACAATAAGCTGTCGCTATTAATCCAGCTTTCTCGAATTTATTTCCATTCCATTTAAATCTAGAAACTGCTAAAAAGGTTTTATTTTTATGCATTTTTCTGTATCACTTTACAGTGTAAATTACTAGTATAGCAAAAGAACACTGCGGTTTCTATGGTAATTGGATTTGCATAAAATATAGAGTGGCCATAATAGAATGTCCCAGCTGTAAATTTTAATAGTATCAATAATCTGTAAGCGTTGTATCATTTTTGCCAATATATCTTTATTTTGTCGATATATTATTGTGAATAAACTTACTTAATATATTTTCTTATACTATCCTCTAAAACGGATACACAGAAAATAATAAAACTCTTTTTGAAAATAAGTTAAACGTATAATAAGTGCCATTTAGATTTAAACTTCTGCAAATTGTTATGAAATTATTTTTTTTCTGTTTTTTTTCTTTATTTTATTACTATTGTTATAATTGTTATTTTAACTTACACTTTTGGGACTTTCGCTGAAGAGAAGAGATATTTATGTAAAAATAAACGACGTGTAATACTTTTCTATTTCTGTATTTTAAGAATAGAGTATTCGCAATTCAGAAGAAATCGCGGTGGAACCAGGATTAATTCTAACGGAGAGTAAATAAACTCCCTAAAGATTCTACAGCAAGCTTAATCCAGCTTTCTCATATTTATTTCCATTCCATTTAAATCTAGAAACTGCTAAAAAGGTTTTATTTTTATTGCACTTTTCTGTATCAGATTACAGTATTCATTACTAGTATAGCAAAAGATCACGATTTCTATGGTAATTGGATTTGCATAAAATATTGAGTGGCCATAATAGAATGTCCCAGTTGTAAATTTTATTAGTATCAATCAACTTGTAGTGTTTTTGCCAACATATTTTTATTTAGACGCTATATTATTGCCGATAAATTTACTGAATATATTTTTTTATACTATCCTCTAAAACGGAGACACAGAAAATAACAAAACTCTTTTTTAAAAATATGTTAAACGTATAATAAGTGTCATTTAGATTTATACTTCTGGAAATTGGTATTGAATTATTTTCTTTAAATCTATTTCTTTGTTTTATTATTATTATTATTATTATTATTATTATTTTGAGTTATACTTCTGGGACTTTTGCTGAAGAGAAGAGATATTTATCTGTAAAAATAAACGATGTGTAATGCTTTTTCTATTTCTGTGTTTTAAGGATAGAGGATTCGCAATTCAGAAGAAATCGCTGTGAAATCTTACCAGGATTAATTGTAACAGGGAGTAAATAAACTCTCTCAAAATTCTACAACAAGCTGCCGTTAAATTGACCATTGATTAAGCTTTCTCGAATTTATTTCCGTTCCATTTAAACCTAGAAACTCTTAAAAAGGTTTTATTTTCATTGCACTTTTCTCTATAACTTTACCGTATTCATTACTGGCATAGCAATCGAACATTGTGCTTTGGATGGTAATTGGATATACATAAAATATGAGTGGTCATAATAGAATGTCCCAGCTGTAAATTTTAATAGTATCAATCAAATGTAAGCGCTGTGGCGTTTTTGTTTAAGGTCAGAAATAAAGAGTATAACATACCAAACAGTTATACAGGGTTATTCAAAATGTATATAGCGATTACAAACGGCTATAACTTTATGACCAATCTCCTGATTTTTTCCATGCGTCAGTCATACGGGCAACGTGTTTTTGCCAATTATGATTTACCCGTATCACGTAAGGCAAATGATTTTAAATCATGGTTTATTATTCTTATCAGTAAATTTTTATTGCTTTTTCTCCATCATTTATTCGAGCATTTTTCATATTCGGTTAACCAAAAATTCTGTTATGGAAAACCGGTTATAAAAGATTAAAAATTTTGTAAAAGGCGCAACAATATAGACATTATTTGAAAGTTTTTTTTTTTTTTTTAATAAGGATTAATTAAATGGTTAATGGAAAATAATTTATCGAATAGAATTACACAAAATGTAAAAGTAATCATAGTTTCCACACATAACCCTCTGGATCCCAAACAGCCCGAGATATTTTCAGTTATTTTAATTCATATATCTTGATTCCCTCCAGAAAATTAAAACAACAATATTTGCTTAAATTAAAAACAGAACATTCCGTGTTTAAATAAAATAAAATTAGCCATTGAATTTTTCTGGTGTAAAGTTAGATTGTCCGAACTACATAATTTTTAGAACATGTTCTATCATAGGAATTAAAGGATTAATAAATGCTCTAAGGGACGCTTCTGGGTCACACGGACAACACCTAAACATCCTTTTCGTCCAAACATCAGGTATCATCTCCATATGCTGTTGGCATTTTGGAGCATTCTGCGTGTTATACTTTTACAGTTGTCATTTCTATCGTCAGTGTTGCGAAGATTTCGACAGCGGTACAGTTAAGGGACTACTTCAGTCAAACGAAAAGATCCGTTCGTTAATGCTAATCCAATGAAAGAAATTTATAAAGATATGTCAATTGGATTTCAATAGTTTTAACTGATTTTTTCCACTAGATAGCTGAGATTAATATAAAAGCAGGCCAATTTCTACTTTTTTGATTTTGGTTGCAGAGATCGATTTGCTTTCCAAACCGGCTCCGAAAATGAAAGCGTCCTCATTAAAAATACCTGCGATCAAAATCGAAAAAGTAAAAAACAGCCTGTATACAGATCAATCTCAGCAATCCAATGCAAAAAGAATCATTTAAAAATAGCAAAATGCAACCGAGATATCGTTATAAATACTTTCTATAGGATTACTATTAGCGAACGGGTCTTTTCCATTTGGATGATGTAGCCTCTTAAGCACCTCCAAATCCTAACAACCTACATATATTGTATCGGATGTTTGAACAAAAAGGATATTTTGATGTCGTCCATGTGTCCAAGTGGATTTACGTAAAATATTGACGATGTATGTAAAAAAAAAAAAAAAAAAAAAAAAAAAAAATGTACTTCCTTTTAAATTCTGTGTGATTATTATCGATAAATTCCATTCTATGAAATAGAAGTTCAAACCTTTTGTAATCGCTATATTCATTTTGAATTACCCTGTAGGCAATAACCTCAGACTCTTACTATAACATGAGAAAATCGAGTATTTACCCAGGGACCCTGGACCTCGAGGGCCTGAATCCGCATATTGAATCATAAAATAACTATACTTTTTTTTCCAATTCCAATTTTTCTCAAAGTTTATGTTATTGAATTAATTTTAAAATAACATTACAAGATGCTGAATTTACATGAAAGAGTTTTGTTGTGCGCTAAGAAAAAAGGTGTAATTTTTTTGATTAAAGTACCGTAATTTCCGGCATATAATCCGCGGATCAAACAATCACTTTCCGGCCCAGAAAATTTTCAAAATGAAATGTAACTTCTTAAATCGCCGTAGACATTTGTCTTCAATCACAAAATAAAATTTCTTGGCCCAAAAAGAATTGTTTGGTCTGCAGATTATACTCCGAAAATTACGTGCATAATTTAGAACTGATGGAGCTAATTTTTTTCTTTTATTTCAAATTCAAGGTGTGAAAATATTGTTTATGCCTTACACATATTGACTCACCAGTGGCCGAGAGGTTCTGACCTCTCAACTGGTAGACGGCGGTTGCTGGATTCGAATCCGGTCGTCTGCCTAGTCGGTCGGAATTTTCGTGGTTTTCTTCGAACCCTACGTAAATACGGTTAGGTCCCTTAGAAAGATCTCCAAGAAGGGCACTCACCCCTGCGCCTATATCCCTCGAGTACATTATCGGCGATACATAATAAACCAAATCAAACCTTGCGCATATGATTGACCATCAGTTCTATCTATATTATAAAGGCCAAACGTATCTGTGCGTAACGCATACGTCATTTTGCGAATGGCAACTTGAAATTTAAATGAAATGTCGGTTTTGCAAATAATTTAAACTTCTAAACATCCTACATTTTCAATTTTTATATCATTGTATAGGGGAAAAAATGTGCTTTTAAATGCAATTTGTTTGAAAAATGTATCTTAATTTATTTTTGAAATATTAATTTTTTGTAGTTTTTAATACTTTTTTCTAATCGTGGCAACAAAAGTATCCATTAAAAGCAAAGTGAAAAAGGGAAAAAAGTTATTACTATATCTTTATGTTGCCATTTTCTCATTAAAAAAAGAATATAAATAGTTGAGGATTTGTTTCAGTTAATAGCATCGAGACTTCAAGTTTCGAATCAAAATGATCAAATTAAAATACCATTTAAAAAAAAAGGGGACTATAAATGTGAAAAGTGCATATGTAAATTTGGATACGGTGAAAAAGATTTCGGGTTCAGATTTCATGGTGGAAAAATTCTGTGATTGAGTCAAAGTTAATAAATTTTGCTTTTTTTCATTCTTGAATATTAGCATAAGATCCTCAATTGATAACTTTATCGTAATAACAGATCTTTATTATTTATTTTACAACTTACATGTACCACTACAGTTTAATTATAACAATTTCTACAACTGAGTTTTCTGGAAATAGTAATTTGTTAACCTTAGGTTAAATATTTGTTTAAGAGTTAGACTTACCAATGTAAGGTATTTTTCATTGTAACTAATTTTGTAGGTTTATTATAAGTCAATGAAATAGTTCCTTCTTAAACATTTTCTTTCGTCGAAATTCGACGGGTTCTACCTTGTTTTAATAATGTTGCAACTATTCGAATGGTTTATCTTTGTATTTTATCGTTGTGTTTAATATCCTAATTTATCTTTGTGTAGCTCCCTATTTCGTCATGATCGGTGTCTGAAGAGCATGCGCAAATCAAATAATGCTTTGTTGCTGACTCGCTTGCAGTACGACATATGCGTAATGGCAACTCTTGAGCGTGACGCTTTATTGCTGGGATGAAGATTTAAATACTTACACTACCGGTGACCGTCATTCATTTTTTTCTTTGGGATTTTATAAAAGATTGTATCTACCTACCTACTTAATCATTTGACAGAGTTATAACACAGGACTAAATTTAATAATTGCTTTACTATTCGAAAATTGTTAACCCCTTGAGGGTCGGTGGGACATATTTTATCCAACCGAATTAGAACGAGATTCTCACCAGAAACTTATATCAAAATTTTATATTTTTAACTTTGGCGACAAAATGCTGAAGAATTGCCTTTTCTTATTATAAAATAAAATTTTTCGATTTTTCCGGTGACAATTCAGTGTCACGGAGACATTATAGCTTGGGGACAGGCATTATTATCAGGGTCAGGGTTAACCGAAGCACAGGAAAAACTGAATTTCAGACTGGATTGTTCCGTATAAATAAATGTGCACATATTAAATACTTGTAAAAAATCGTAATGAAATATTGCCTTTATTTAATGAATATATATAAATAATGTTATACTGACCAGTACTTTGCAAAATTTCTGGTATTAAACCACTTTAATTCCTTTAAATACCTTATTGCGTATGAACTCTGTTAATATATGTTCAGCGAAATAAAATATTTAAGGTCAGAACTAGGTCTTTACTGCAAAGAGTAAGAAAACTTAAAATATTTCGAATATGGCCTTTAATCCAACTTTTCCAAATCTACTTCTATTCCATTTAAATTTAGAAAGAGTGAAAGCGCATTATTATTATCACAGCGCTTTTTTTATTAAGTGATTTGTATTAACGGTTTTTTAGTGTCCTAAAAATAAGATTTTGAAATATGGTTTGAATGGGATTCACATAATATATTATATCAATTTAAAAACCATATTAACACACATGAATAGACTACTTTTGTGGAAAGGATGTTAATGTGCCTAAATTCCCATTTATACCTCAAACATGTGAAATGTTACTTAAATTCTATCAAATACGAATGCAAAATCAGATTTAAATTCCACATTACGCAGTTTAGACAAAGGTAATATCCCAAAATGCTGCAAAATAAATACCCTATTTAGCAAATAAAATAAAGATAGGTAGATAGGTTTTAGTGCAAATTCTCTAATTCCTTGCGGTTTATTTGCCTGAAAAAGGCCTGGGCTTAATCAGCTGGTAATGCAATTTTGAATTTTTTATATTTAAAAATGCAGGGCTCGTACGGGTATCGTTTTTTTCTAAGCAAAATATCCAGGCATTTTTTAAATAAAAAAATAAGTCTAGTTCTAATGTGCGAAATTTAAATGTATTTAAGTAGAGATTTTCCGTAAGAAAATCTTCATATCGAAGATTTCTTGATCTATAAATTCCAGAAATGGTAAGAAGCCTGAAATGGATTTTATTACTCATAGTTTTTTTAGTACTATAAGCACTTTATAAGACATTTGTTACAATCTAGAAATTCCTTGAATTCGCAATTCGTTTTTACTTTCTGTTATTATATTAAAGAAGATTTTTGTATGCAAAGATTTAATTTTGTAATCGATTTTTAACGCACAATACCTGATATGTTAGTATTACAAAAATTACTACCACAGATATGTATTTATGCATGGCTTTGCAACATTTTATATGTATACAGGGTGTCCCTAAACAAATGGTATATACGCTAGGGGGTGATAGAACACATCAAGACGAGTAATAGTAAATAAGAAACCAAGGGTCCCAAATGTTTTCCTAAGGAGATAGCCACCATTAAAGTTTGGGGTCCAAAATTTCAAATACACATAAAAACGGAAAAATTGGTCGATTGATTTGCGGGTTTCACTAAAATTATTCTTTATGTTGGTATTTTCTTGAAAATAAATTATAAGGATAAATTTCGAAAAACGCCGATAGAGGGCGCTTTAGACTTTGAAGTAATGAAAAACTATTTTTTGCTGTGATTTTTTGCATCTCATTAAATGGTTTCGTAAGCTTAGACTTAAACTTAAATTTTGAGCTCAAAATCTGAATAGTTGGAAGCGGTTAAGTAGCACAAACTTAACTGTGTTCAGAGGGTTTAAATTTCAAATGATTATAAAAAACAGAAAAATTGGTCGATTGATTTGCGGTTTTCACTAAAACTATTCTTTATGTCTGTATTTTATTGAAAATTAATTATAAAGATAAATTTCAAAGAATGCCGATAGAGGGCGCTTTAAACTTTGGAGTAACGAACAACTACTTTTTACGTTATTTTTTACATCTCATTAAATGTTTTCGGAAGCTTAGACTTAAACTTAAGTTTTGAGCTCAAAATCTGAATAGTAGGGAGTAGTTAAGTAGCACAAACTGAACTGTGTTTAAGGGGGGGGTGTGTTCAAATTTAAAATAATTATAGAAAATGGAAAATTTTGTCGATTCGTTTACGGTTTAAAATAAAACTATTGTTTAAGTCAGTATCTTCTTGAAAATAAATTTTAAAGATAAATTAAAAATATTCCCTTAGAGGGCGCCTTAAACTTCAGAGTAACCAACAATTAATTTTAACCGTTATTTTTTTGTTCTAATTAAATGCTTGCAAAAACTTATTAAATGTTTTCGGAAGCTTAGATTTAAACTTAAATTTTTAGGACAAAATCTGAATAATTAGGAGTTGTTAAGTAGCGCAAATTGAAGTGTCTTCAGGAGTTGAAATTTAGCACTCTCCCCTCCTCGAACACAATTCAGTTTTTCGCTACTTAAACATTCCCAAAGATTCAGAATTTGAGCCTAAAATTTAAGTTTATGCATTTGAAAGCATTTAATGAGATTAAAAAAAATAACAGTTAACAATAGTTGTACGCTACTCCAAAGTCTAAGGCGCCCTCTATCGACATTTGGTGAAATTTATCTTTAAAATTTATTTTCAAGAAAATGCTCATTTAAAAATTAGTTTTAGCAAAAACCGCAAACGAATCGACCAATTTTTCCGTTTTTATATTCATTTGAAATTTGAACCCTCTGAACACAGTTTTTTTCTACTAAACTACTCCCAGCTATTCAGATTTTGAGCTCAAAATTTAAGTTTAAGTCTAAGCTTACGAAAGCATTTAATAAGATGCAAAAATTAACGCCAAAAAAGAGTTGTTCGTTACTCCAAAGTCTAAAACGCCCTCTATCGGCATTTTCTAAAAAATATCTTTTTAATTTATTTCTAAGAAAATACCGACATAAAGAATAGTTTTAGTGAAAACCGCAAATCAATGAACCAATTTTTCTGTTTTTTATAATCATTTGAAATTTGAACCCTCTGAACACAGTTCAGTTTGTGCTACTTAACCACTACCGCTTTCAGATTTTGAGCTCAAAATTTAAGTTTGAGTCTAAGCTTACGAAAACATTTAATGAGAATCAAAAAATACCGGCAAAAAATAGTTGTTCGTTACTCCAAAGTCTAAAGCGTCCTCTATCGGCATTTTTTGAAATTTATCTTTATAATTTAATTTTAAAAATATGCCGACATAAAGAATAATTTTAGTGAAAACCGCAAAGAAATCGACCGATTTTTCCGCTTTTATGTTTATTTGAAATTTTGGTCCCTAAAATTTAATGGCGGCTATCTCTTTTGGAAAACGTTTGGGACCCTTGGTCTCCTATTTAATATTGTTTGTCTTGATATATACTATCACCCTTCTTTTATTGTAAAAAATTTTGGAAACACCCTGTATACGTAATGTTCATAGCAAATTAACCCTTCGGACTCCGGCGTCTCTTACACAAATTTTATTTGGCGAACACCCCTTTTTAAAATAAGTCTCCTTCAAGTACACAATTTCAAAAATGCTCTAATTAAAAAAGCAAATTTTATTTTCCTTTATTACTGATGACAAAAACGAATTTTGTAAAGAAAGCTTATGTCTCCGCAGCGTAGACAACAGAGTGCCAAGGGTTAATACATTAATTTTAAGGAATTTTCAGATACAGTGCAACGAATGATAAGTCGCCAAATATTCTCTATAACTCTAATTTATAAACGAGTTGAACCAAGACAGTATTTAATATTGTTTCCATAAACCTGCACCAAAATTCGCCAAATGTTTGTGAAACTGCAAGAATGAAGCATTTTAAAGGTTAGCCTTCTGATACCTATGGTAGAATACATTTTAGAAAATCCGTTATTAAAAAATATCTGAATATCTCAATTCACACCAGAAAATTAAATAATAAATTTGGCCTTATTTAACAAGGAATTTCTATCATTAAATAAAACAAACATTGCTATTTTAAATTATGCCTGGTTTTAATTTAAATTTGAAAGAATGTCGGTAGCATGTATGTGTGTGTGGGGAGAAGAGGCGCAAAATTCAATTATACGCGAATAATACGTTCTGTCCGCACCCCCATTTTAAACAAATATATTTCGTAAATATACAGGGTTGTTATAATTAAAGTTCGCCTATTCAGAAGGCTCTAAAGCCGGTTCTATGGCTCCAAACAAATCAGAATTTCACTAGTACGTAGTTGAAGACATGCGCTCTACGAAAATCGAAAAAAAAAAGAGTTAAAATTTTTGTCAGTAGGTGGCGCTGTGCCAATATTTAAGCCGATATTCGAGGATTCCTTTATTTTCTGGGGATTTTTGAAAGATTCTGTATCTAAAGACAGATGTCAGACAATCTCTGATCTGAAAGACAGTATTAGACTTCATATTCGCTCAATCTTACAGGACAGTTTACGCAATGCTGTAGAAAGTACAATTCTGAGAATGGAATGCATTATTAAAAATGGCGGAGGATTCATTGAGTTTGCGTCATGTTGTTCTTCGTTATTTCCTTACTGCTGTGCAACATGTTTTATTTTTTTTTATGCAGATTATATCACATGAAATGATATTCATTTTTCTGTATTGTTTGGAGTCATAGGTTAGGCTGTCTGATTAGGTGAACTTATTTATAACAATTCGCAGTTCGTCGAAGTTTGTTGAAACTTTTAAATTTGTGTGTTTCGTCTGGATTGACTGATATTGATATGATGAATCTGCAAACATCGCCTTAAAAATTGGCGCAGCGCCACCTAGTGACAAAAATTTTTACTAATTTTTTTTTCCATTTTCGCAGAGCGCATCTCTTTAACTATATACTAGTGAAATTTTGTTTCATCTGGAGCAATAGAACCGGCTCCAGAGCCTTCTGAATAGGCGAACTTTAATTATAACAACCCTGTATTTGTCTTGCAACTATTCTCAAAGTGTATGTGAAAGAATTTTGTTTTGAAAACGTGTTTCGAGGTAGCATTAAAAAATATTCGTACATAATTTAAACTCTATAATATTCTCACGTATATACATATTCATATCTCTTGGTGACTAAAATTAGCGTTAGAAGATTATATTTTTACATACATATATCAAATATTTCAAAAATAATTAATTAGCGATTTAACATTGAGAAATCAATTTAGAAATCATAGAAATATAGTTTAAATACTAATTAGTTACTTGCTAGTTGAAGTTAAATAATTTCACCATGTATCTCCTGATCCTCTATCTTTAAAAAATAATAAAAAGTATACATGTTTTTTAAATAAATTAACATGCTTCAGCTTTCTCCCAAGCATACAGAATCTGGAAATATTTCATAAATGAGATCGGTCACCATGGCAAATTAATGTACAGTAACAAATTTTTGGACTTGCGTTGACTTTTAGTTTTTATAAAAGTGTATATAAAAACCCTGGTTTTAATTTTATACTTTTTAATACATTGCTTCAAAATAAGGAAAATTTTGATACGTTTACATAAAGGTTACAGAATACTTAATAAAAAGAATATCGATACTATCTTATCCTGAAACAAAATAATTAACCACTTGAACTTATGACGCAAACAGCGTATGTCATGTTATTTTGGTTGTTACCGGGAATGACGTATGTAGCGTACATCCTGATATCTGACTGATCCTTTAATAAGGCAGTTTCGACCAAGTAGGGTGACCTACCACCCTACCTTAAACCTTTCAGGGACAATGCACTTGTACTCATTAAATGTCTAAATAATTGAGTGACACCAGTATTTACTAGACAATTTTTTAAAAAATATGTAAAAGGGCATTTTTCGCGCATTTACTAAAGGTGAAATTTTCTTTAACCCTTTGGAGGACGAGCAACACTTATACGTGCCACGAAAAGACTTAAAAATCCTTATATAATCCACCAGTAAGCTATCGCTGTAAAATTTGCCTTATTTAATCACTGCATTTTCTCGATTTTAAAGCACAAAATTCTGTTTTTAAAACTGGTGACAAAACATTAAAAATTTCGTAAAAGGCTCCCGTCGCGAAAGGGTTAAAAAATTCGTGTATCAAAGTGGCAAGTAAGGATTGAAATTATGCGATTCCGTGGCGGCATCATCGGCCTTCAAGGGGTTAAAGCTCAACAAACAATGCCCACTTTTAAATAAACATGGAGAATTCACCGCAAAAAGTTTTTAATTTTAATTTGCTTTACACGATAACTGATTTTTCATAAATATAGTATAACAAAATTACTCTTAAATTTTTGCTGTGTGATTAAAAAACGGGGGAATAGGGGTTACATGTGGCAACACAGATGCTTAGTGTCATACATTCGCTAACAGCTCTAATGTGCAAAAAATTGATTAATGACTTCACAGAAAGAACATTTTAGAACACATTTCAGAAAAATGTTCTAAACACAATAAAATCGATTAAGCAAGACTTTTTCTAAGTATATGTAGAGACTGATGTCGAAAAGTTAATAAAACAATCCATACAGTGATAGCGTACAGAATTTTTTTTTATTCTACATTTTTCAGTCTTTTAAACAATTTTTTAAATGTGCGTGGCATTTATTGATTAAACAGAAAATGTGTGACCTCTTGTTAACCCTTTCAGGGGCGGTGTTTGCAGTATGCAAACACATAATATTACTGTTCCAATTTCGAACTGGCACCAGTATAATTTTAGTGAAATTTTGATTTTATAATATTCGCGAAAATCAGCTCTTGATTATTTTCAAATAAATCTGTTCTTTAATTGTGGTGTGAATCAATTATTTGAACATTTTCGGAACAGAAATACCTTGCCCCTGAAAGGGTTAATGTATTCATAAGGGGGGATTTTACCCTTTCAACAATTTCGTTTATTTTCAATAATATCAATTGATGAACTCACTGCATTGTAATGTTGAACGAAAAGTGAATTTTGCAAAAGAATTAACTGCATATTTCATTTTTAAAAAATTTGAAATTACAAAGGAAATTGCATTTTGAAAAATCCTTGCTATTTTTTTAAATATTGATATTTTTGTCGAATGTTTTATTTTATTTTTAAAGATTTACAAATGTGCACTGCACAAGACTGAACATGGATATTTAGATACGCCTACTATTACATTTAATATATTTTTACTGATATATATATAGTGCAAGGGCGGCGCCAGAGGGGTGGCCGTGGGGGCATATGCCCCCCCGTCGGGCATACCTGGCCCCCCCATCGGGGTCAAAATTCAATTTCGTCGGGGAAAATATTTTGACTTTTGAATTTCAGCCCATTCAAATTGGGTCGAAATATGGAGCTTTTTTTTTTTTTTTTTTTTTTTTTTTGAAAGTCGGATTGACTAAACTAATTCTTTTTTGTACATCGGTTTCTGACTGAAGTTTGATTCTTACAATTTGAGTTTAGATAAACCCGAATTGTCGAAAAAGCATCTGAATTTTTAAAATAAAATTCTACATGGATGACAGCATAGGATGATGCATGAATGACTCTATGCATGTTTATTTTTCAACACAAAGATAAAATTTGTACTAAAAATCAATTTTATACTTTTTTTTTAACTACATTAAATTTGTGGATCAGTTTTCGCTTATTTTGGATTTACGATCGGCTTGGTAATGAAGAATTTTTAGTTCAGTTAAAATACGAAAACGAAAATTATTTTGTCGGGGTTGTCTTGGATAACAAGTAGAATGCTTCATCGTGTGGGGCAAACTGCACCTGACATGACTCGCAGTCTGGACCGGATCGGGTTGAGCCTAAATTTTTGTCGTTGAGTGTCGGATTAAAGTCGGATTAACTTTGTTTCAGGTTCGGGTTGGATGTTGATACTTATGGTTCTTGATTCGAGAAGAATTGATCTCTCAAAAGAATTTACAAAACTTATTTTAAGATGAAAAACTGTATTTGAATGTCAATGAATTTATGTATACTGATTTTTTTTACTTAAAATCTGAAATTGTTACTGAATATATATTTGTAAACATATTCTTACATAACTGCATTACAGCATGGATATATTTTTTCATCAGCTACAATTAGGGTTTGGTTGGGTTGAAATATTTCGGGTTCAGGTCGAAATGTAGAGATGTCTAGCTCAAATCGGGTTTCGGGTAGAAACCCGATCCTGCATCTCCTCGGAAAATTAAACTCAACTCGACTGGTGGTTTTAATCGGACCTGGCTAAAGTTAATTTTTTTTCGGAAAGTTTAGGATTGACTTCTATTTTTCGAGTCGGGTAATTTTAATTGTTTTAGCGTATGGGCTCGATTCTATCAGATTCCTCAAAAGTATCCCCAAAATATATTTTAAAATGAAAAATTACATTATTTGAATGTCAATGAATCAATATACAGATATATCGATTTTTCTACATAAAAAATATAATTGATACTAGATTACTTTTCCATTATTGCTTTACAAGATGGAATTTTGTTTTTACATACTGAGTTGGGATTGCGTTCGGAATGAATACTATGGATTTTAGAAGTTTTGTCAAGTTCGGGTTATCTATTTTTTAAAAACTGGTTCAGGTTGAATGGATATATAATTAATTAGCTCAGGTCAGGTGTAACCCATTCCGCGGAGGATTCCGTGCTCGATAAACAATCCGTGAATTGAACTATCCCCCCTCCATTGATTAGATTCCGTAAAAACAGAAAAAATTGCACTTTAATTTTGCCATTTCTACTCCACCTCCCGCAAAAAATACAGAAAAAACACAAAATACCTGAAATACTCACACCTAAACAGCATGTTCGTCAAATTACATGGGTATTCTGGCATCTGTGTTGCTTAGTACTATTCGTGTTAGAAAAGGAATTTAAATCCCTTTTATCTATAAATATGTAAAAATGAGAAATCTAAGATCAAAATTAAAAAAAAAATCTTATGTCAGAAGGCAGAAATTTATTAAATTAATAGAAAAGATGAAAATCAAAGGAATGCTTCGGCAATGTTGAGAGGGAAATTTTTCTCCTCGCAGACCTCTAACCCGCAGCTAAATCTCATGCATAACCCGCAGTTTGAATCAGCGATATATTTATAATTGCAGATCGCTTTTCGCTGATATTAAAATAATTCACTTTTAGATTCCCAACTATTTTACAATTTTTCACTTCATTTACATTTCTCTTGGAAATTTTGTGTTAAAGTTTTTGTTTCAGATTTAAATTCTGATCTTATCAAAATTTGGAACATCACACTTTGTGCATTTGATCAATGTACACTCTAAAACAAAATGGAAATTGAAGATATTTTCCCCCATTGTTTTTATTATTATTTCTATAGCTAAAAAAGTCTGCTTTAATTTGAAAATTTTTTCGAAAATAAAGAAAATTAATCAATTTAATGCTAAAACTACCTGAAATCCTTCAATATCTACAGATGCATTTTTTTTAAATTAAAGGACTGTTTAATTAACTGTGCAACAACGCTGTGTACTAGGATTTTCTATTATTGACTGATTTTTTACTTACCTCTTTTTCTCTCAAAATATGAAAAATTCATGAATCAAATCTCAATTTTTAAAAAAATTCTAAAATCAAAAGACAAAAAATTCTTCAAGGAATAGAAAAATCCGTTCCAACCACACGTGCGTTCCAGCAAATTACTGCTTGTATGTTTTATTTTTTGCGAAATGTTTTTTGAGAGTTTATAAAATAATTACATTTTCTCAAAAATGACTAAATTAGAAAATGATGAAAAAAGTAAAACGCGGTGCTTATAAACTCTTAAAATTTATATATTTCAAAAATTCTAGTTCGATTAATTACTTTCACATTAATTTCAAGGAAATTAGTATTTAGTACAGCAACGTGTTCAGATTTAACGAAAAAGGATATGAAAGAAATTTCAATTTTATACAGATTTTGTTCTAGCCAAGTATGTTGTTTCTTTATACTCGTATTCTTATTTAGATTTCAAACTAACGATGTTTAAACTGCAAAGAACAGCTGCGGTTCACCAAAAGGAAATGCATGACTATCTGTTTTGAGTAGTTTTCAAATTCTGTTCTGCAAGTTAATATAAAACAAACTTTTTGACTTCCAAAATTGATAAAGAGATCGATGAATATGTTGTTTAGCTTCAGCACACGTATTCTTGCTGATTGGTTGTAAAAAGAACCTTTATACATCTCTATGTTGTTGTGGGAATTACTAGAAAAACATCTGCTCTGATAGTCTTGAAGGATATTTCAGAGTTACATAAGGTGCAGTTCCCTATTATCGACATTTGTCCATTGACCACAGATATAAGGAGTTAATTCTTTTTCCTAATCTAGTATTTTTATTTTAAAATATCGAAATCGTCTATTTAATGCTTTTTTTTTACAAAAATAATATAATTAATAATACAGTAACCGTAAGAACAATGCTACAATGACCTTTTAAAGAACGAATCTGACTATAAAACAATGAAATTTATGACTTTGCAAATTTTGCATTTGAATTATTATTTCTACTAATTATAAATACTTTATGAGTTCAATCTTTTTACGAATGTGTGAACTATAATATTTTTCTGCAGTACATAAAAAGTTTCAAGTCTTTCATACGAGTAAGTTCAAATGATTTCTTAATTCTTTGCGTTTGTATGTAATTTGATATTTTTACCCGAGTGCTTTAATTTTAAAACTTCTTTATACGCAGAATTCGTAATTTTGTTGATAATAATAATTTAACTTTTTAAAGAAATTATGTAAGTTTTTCATTTGTATTTTTGCTTTCAGTAATACATACAGTTACGCCTCATATATTATAGTCTAAGAGCTAGCAACGTCAAAAATCACGTCATTTTATCAAAGCTCATTTTTTAATATGTTTTTCCCTTTTATAGTAGAATACGTTTGCAAGCGGTCTGGCAGTTGGGAGACGTTGCGTTTACCTGTGGCAGAAGGGGTTGTGCAGGTCAAAAAGCTTCAAAATCACGTCATTTTATCAAGGCTCATTTTTTAATATGTTTTTCCCTTTTATGATAGAATACGTTTGCAAGCGGTCTGGCAGTCGGGAGACGTTGCGTTTACCTGTGGCAGAAGGGGTTGTGCAGGTCAAAAAGCTTCAAAAATCCGACATTTTATAAAGGCTCATTTTCTTATATGTTTTTATCAAGCTTAAAAATTACAAGATATTACACTTTAGTGGGCAAACAACCTATAATTAATTTGCTAGACACAAATTCGGTTGCAAAGTTAATGCCAGACGGCTTTAAATATGGCAACGAAAGTGATTGTTCCTGAAGTAGTTTATAATCTAAAAATTATAAGACCTCTTTACGTCATTTTATCAAGCTTAAAAATTACAAGATATTGCTCTTTGGATAGAAGACAATCTATAATTAATTTGCCAGACACAAATTCGGTTGCAAAGTTAATGCCAGACAGCTTTAAATATGTCAACGAAAGTGCCTGTTCCAACGGTGGTTTACAATTTAAATTTTACAAGACCTGCTTACGTCATTTTATCAAGCATAAAAATTACAAGATATTACTCTTTGGATAGCAGACAACCTATAGTTAATTTGCCAGACACAAATTCGGTTGCAAAGTTAATGCCAGACGGCTTTAAATATGGCAACGAAAGTGCCTGTTCCAAGAGCAGTTTATAATTAAAAAATTATAAGGCCTCTTTACGTCATTTTATCAAGCTTAAAAATTACAAGATATTACTCTTTGTATAGCAGACAACCTATAATTAATTTGACAGACGCAAATTCGATTGCAAAGTTAATGCCAGACGACTTTAAATATGGCAACGAACGTGCCTGTTCCAAGAGCGGTTTATAATTTAAAAATTATAAGGCCTCTTTACGTCATTTTATCAAGCTTAAAAATTACAAGATATTACTCTTTGGATAGAAGACAACCTATAATTAATTTGCCAGACACAAACTCGGTTGTAAAGTTAATGCTAGACGGCTTTAAATATGGCAACGAAAGTGCCTGTTCCAAGAGAGGTTTATAATTTAAATTTTATAACCCCTCTTTACGTCATTTTATCAAGCTTAAAAATTACAAGATATTACTCTATGGATAACAGACAACCTATAATTAATTTGCTAGACACAAATTCGGTTGCAAAGTTAATGCCAGACGGCTTTAAATATGGCAACGAAAGTGCCTGTTCCTGGAGTAGTGTATAATCTAAAAATTATAAGACCTCTTTACGTCATTTTATCAAGCTTAAAAATTACAAGATATTACTCTTTGGATAGCAGACAACCTATAATTAATTTGCCAGACACAAATTCGGTTGCAAAGTTAATGCCAGACGGTTTTAAATATGGCAACAAAAGTGCATGTTCCAAGATTGGTTTATAATTTAAATTTTATGACCCCTCTTTACGTCATTTTATCAAGCTTAAAAATTACAAGACATTACTCTATGGATAACAGACAGCCTATAATTAATTTGACAGACGCAAATTCGATTGCAAAGTTAATGCCAGACGACTTTAAATATGGCAACGAACGTGCCTGTTCCAAGAGCGGTTTATAATTAAAAAATTATAAGGCCTCTTTACGTCATTTTATCAAGTTTAAAAATTACAAGATATTACTCTTTGGATAGAAGACAACCTATAATTAATTTGCCAGACACAAACTCGGTTGTAAAGTTAATGCTAGACGGCTTTAAATATGGCAATGAAAGTGCGTATTCTAAGAGCGGTTTATAATTGAACAAATTATAAGACCTCTTTACGTCATTGAACCGAATTTGCAACCCTGGATTTTTCTGAGTCTTATTGATTATATTCACTATTTTTCTGCACCTGAATTTTTTCACGACACTTTTTCAGAGCCTGATTGAGTAAATTTGTGATACTTTGTGCTTGATTGACGAAAGTTGCATTTTTTTAAGTCCTACCGACAAGCCTTTGCATGTGATGAACATTTGTGCAGCTGGAGAAAGGTTAAAGTGTAAGAATTCATATAATTTGTCAACATCGACTCACAGCTTAAATATTGAACAAATAAATTCCAGTGTGGCCAAAACCGGGGCATCCACCCTAATATTTAATAAAAGAAACTTATATTTTGATAAACCAGAGCTTTTTATAAGTAAACTTTATATTGAAAAAAAAATTGCCGAATTCGCCGAATGCAACCGAATTTGTGTCTGGCAAATTAATTATAGGTTGTCTGCTATCCAAAGAGTAATATCTTGTAATTTTTAAGCTTGATAAAATGACGTAAAGAGGTCTTATAATTTTTAAATTATAAACAACTCTTGGAATAGGCACTTTCGTTGCCATATTTAAAGTTGTCTGGAATTAACTTTGCAACCGAATTTGTGTCTGGCAAATTAATTATAGCTTGTCTTCTATCCAAAGAGTAATATCTTGTAATTTTTAAGCTTGATAAAATGACGTAAAGACGTCTTATAGTTTTTAAATTATAAACCGCTCTTGGAAGACACTTTCGTTGTCATATTTAAAGCCGTCTGGCATTTACTTTAAAACCGAATTTGTGTCTGGCAAATTAATTATAGGTTGTCTTCTATCCAAAGAGTAATATCTTGTAATTTTTAATCTTGATAAAATGACGGAAAGAGGTCTTATAATTTTTAGATTATAAACTACTCCATTAACAGGCACTTTCGTTGCCATATTTAAAGCCCTCTAGCATTAACTTTGCAACCGAATTTGTATCTGGCAGATTAATTATAGGTTGTTTGCTATCCAAAGAGTAATATCTTGTAATTTTTAAGCTTGATAAAATGACGTAAAGAGGCCTTATCATTTTAAAATTATAAACCGCTCTTGGAACAGGACTTTCGTTGCCATATTTAAAGCCGTCTGGCATTAACTTTGCAACCGAATTTGAATCTGGCAAATTAATTATAGGTTATCTGCTATCCAAAGAGTAATATCTTGTAATTTTTAAGCTTGATAAAATGACGTAAAGAGGTCTTATAAAATTTAAATTATAAGCCACTCTTGGAACAGGTACTTTCGTTGCCATATTTAAAAACGTTTGGCATTAACTTTGCAACCAAATTTGTATCTGGAAAATTAATTGTAGGTTGCCTGCTGTCCAAAGAGTAATATCTTGTAATTTTTAAGCTTGATAAAAACATATAAGAAAATGAGCCTTTATAAAATGGCAGATTTTTGAAGTTTTTTGACCTGCACAACCCCTTCTGCCACAGGTAAACGCAACGTCACCCGACTGCCAGACCGCTTGCAAACGTATTCTACCATAAAAGGGAAAAACATATTTAAAAATGGGCCTTGATAAAATGACGTGATTTTGAAGCTTTTTGACCTGCACAACCCCTTCTGCCACAGGTAAACGCAACATCTCCCGACTGCCAGACCGCTTGCAAACGTATTCTACCATAAAAGGGAAAAACATATTAAAAAATGGGCCTTGATAAAATGACGTGATTTTGAAGCTTTTTGACCTGCACAACCCCTTCTGCCACAGGTAAACGCAACGTCTCCCGACTGCCAGACCGCTAGCAAACGTATTCTATCATAAAATGGAAAAACATATTAAAAATTGAGCCTTGATAAAATCAGGTGACGAAAACGTTGCTAGCTCTTAGACTATTACGTACGACATGGATTAAACATTAATATTCCTGGGCCCAACATAAACAAGGTTTAAATGAAATTTCAGTTTTACAATTTTCGGAACTGCGAATTTTTAAACTTCTAAATATCGCACATTTTAAATTTTTACACAGTGACATAGAGAAAAAAATGCTCTTTTAAATGAAATTTGTTTGCAAACTTTACCACAATTTGTTTTCAAATTATTAATATTTTAAAAGTTTTTATTACATTTTTTGTCATCGTGTCAACAGAAGTATTCCATTTTTGGACATTAAATATGGACCAATCACAAAACGAATAAAATAAAATAAGCTCCGGAATTCAACCAATAAAAAGATTCAGATCTGCTTCAGATTTTCCAGTTCTCCACCGAGATCAACAACTATTTTCTAAATAGTTAAAAAAAAAAAAAAAGATTAATTCTTTTTGATCAGAACTCTTCGTGTAAAACAGTTTATAACAATATCGAAGTAAAATTCATGTTTTGTAGAAATAGAGTCAAGTCGGGTCGAGATTTTAACTTTTTTTTGGAGGGGGGGGGAGGGGGAAGGGGCTAATATATATAATACTTGCTAGATTATATAAGCAGGACAACTTTTTAAATTTTACTCAGACCGAAACATTAATTTATTTTGTACGAACTGGGCCCTTGAAATTTTTGCCCACGCAATTTTTAGGACCTGCTCTAGCACGCGGGGACCTCTGATATATGTTATGAACTTGGCCCCCCTGCCGGGGATACAGTGCCCCCACGTCGGGCAAATTCTGGCGCCGCCCTTGATATAGTGAAAAAAGAATGAAATCTAACTCATCTTCATATACTTTTATTTGAAAAAAATAAAACGCTAAGGTTTCATGGACAAATGTACGCTTATATAATAAAGAATATGTACAAAAAAGTTTAAAATTCTATCTGAAGTAAGAAAAATTAGACAGAGAACTAAGTGACAATGAGTTTAAAACTTGAAAAAGATTAAAATATGGAAATGCAGAAAAACATTTAAAGTTTTAATTTGTATACGTAAAATGATCCGAGTAGGAATTAAACAAGCTTTCATTTAATATGCCGGGTTATTCAAAAGTCAGGACGAACTTTAAAAATGAATAATTCGAAAACCAATCAAGATACAAAGATACGATTTGCACCAAACGAATGCAAAAGAAACCGGGTTTTGTGTGGCAACAAAAAAATAGATCTGTTGGAATTTGTTGCTTTTGCAACAGCCAAAAGTTACAGTCTGGTGTGGCTTCGATGTTGATTTCATAATTGGTCCACTTTTTTTTTCGAGGAAGTCACACAGACGGGTTTCACACTCTGTGACTTCTTGCTGTGGAGATTCTTGAAGTCAAAAATGTATCGCGACTAATCGGCATCACTAGCAGCTCTGAAAGGTGCCATCCAACAAAATGTGTCTGCCAAAATACAAGAAACGCTAGTAAATGCTCTGAACAGTGTGATGCCTCGTCTCACAGCTGTACTTCTGATTGATGGACATGATCACATTGAACATTTATTGCAGTACTGATTAACTGTAACTAAGCCTGCTTGTAAGTTGTCAACATGTTTTCATTAGTAAAACGGAATTACTTTTTTCCTGAAAGGGTTAAGTAATTAAGAACTTTTTTGATAAGAATCACTTTTCAGCAACTCATGATTATACAATGTGTGTTCAAAGTCAATATTTAGAAAATGTTAACGGGAAGCAACGGTTCTATATATTAATGCATTTTTTAATTTTTCTTTACAACTGTTCATGAGGCTCTTTCGTGTTGTCAAATAAACAGCGTAACTAGTCCATAATCGCTAGCAGTTGATTCCGCAAGTGAAGTGGAAGTAATATACCGATATTAAGATTCCACGCTTTCATTATAATATTATGTTTGATTTCTCCTTTTGGGATTTTATTGAAGGAGGAATTTTTATCAGACTAGTTGCTGATACTGAAACATTGAAGATTAGAATAGATGCTGTATTTAATGTTACAGAATATCTATACAGGGTGAGTCATAAATATCGAAACAATAGGCTATCTCCTTAAATATTGCCCCTAGACTCATACCTCCAATTGCAAAAATTCATAAAACAAGGTGAAATTTTTGATAAGATAAATTGCGACTCCATGGGGGGTCTAGTTGAAAAAATACGAACATTAAATTTTTATACGACCTCCGTAGGATAAAAATCCCAATTAGGAAAACTTTCCTTATTCATTCCTGAATAAGACACAAAAAGTTGCATCTTCATATCTTCAAAACCCGCAAAGTTATAGCCGTTTAAAAAATTCATCAGGTTTTAAGGGATTAGACACAAATTGAAACGTGCGCAATTCAAAAAACAATGTTATTTAACAGCGAAAAAATCTATTTTTTTGAGTTAGAATTTTGATTTTTTTTTTCTTTTTTTTGTGATGATTAGCCTTATAATTTGCTTAGAAAATCGCATTCTAAAATTTCTCATCTAATTTATAAAAGTTTCATGTGGTTAGTCCTGGTTTAAATAGGATAATTAAAAATCGTTATAACCCACAACATTATTTATCGGACTTCAATTTCTTTCGATTTAATTAAAGGTGAAAATCTGATTTTAGTTTTGTTCCAGGGTTTTTGTTTTTTAATATTAATTTTAAAACTATTAAAAATATTTATTGAAAAAAATATATAACTTTTTAAAAAAATCATATTTTCAAAAGTGAATATTTTTTCAAATTTTCCGAAAGAAAACTTATGTAAAAAAAAATAAAAAATGACGTGTTTCAGGTTCTTTTTTTCTTTAAAAATTCTTTACATTTAATAATTTAAAGACAAGAAACAGTGGGGGGAAAATGCATTATGCAGAAAAACGAAGTATCAAACAAATTCTGGATCAAACAAATTCTTCTTGCCATACGACGTACGGGCAAATCAGAGAAGCGGTCAAAAATTTGTACAATTATATTAACCCTTCGGACACAAACTGCCTCTTGCACAAATTTTATTCGATTAGCACCACTTTTTAAAAAGAACTTTCCTTGAAGTAGACAATTTCAAAAATTCTCTGATTAAATACTATTACTGATGCCAAAAAAATTTTTTGGAAGGAAAGATGATGTCTCCACAGTAGAGACAACGGAGTGGCAAGGGTTAATTTAAATAATGCTTCACTTGCAGTGAAACTTACAATTTAATGGACGGATTCACTACTTCGCGGTGCTGAGAAGGCTAAAATGTCTAGTCTCATGAATTAGAAAACAGTATTTCAATTTGCAAAACTAATGAAATATCGCTAGATATAACGGTTTTTAAAGACTTTTTGAGACAAGGTAAGAACTTTATACATCCTATATCACAAAGCAGCTTTAACCCTTCGGAATCCGGCGTCCCTTGCACAAATTTTATTTGGTCAGCACCACTTTTTTAAAAGAAGTTTCCTTTAAGAACACATTTTCAAAAATGCTCTGATTAAATAAGGCAAATTTTATTTTTCTTTATTACTGACTAGCTGTTCTGCCCGGCGTTGCCCGGGTTCATCAAAAAATAGCAAGAATTGCGAAAAAACTTTAAAAATCATAAGAAAAACCTCGAAAATTTTTTTAAATGATGCACGAATTTCGTCTAAACTTCGTTGAAAAGAGATGGGCTAGAAAATTGAAGTTGGATTATTTTACTAATGTGGAAAAATCTTACAAATCGCAAAAAACATTAAAAATCTCATAAAATATAAAACAAAATTCAAAAATTGTGTTTCAAAATTCGAATAAATTTTGCAGAAAAGAGATCAAAATTAATAAATTCGGCCAAAAATTGAACCTCTAAAAAATCGAAGCGGGTTGCGAAGAAACGTAAACATCGCTTTAAAAATGGCAAAATTTTCAAAAATCACGGAACTTTAAATTTACTCTACTTGGATAAATGTTTTGAATCTAATTAATTTAATAATGTAAAAAGCATTGAAATACGAAAAAACTGCTAAAAAATCGCAATAAAAATCTTTAATCGCACAGGAGAAAATTTATCATATTAGCGAAGAAATTAAAAACCGAATTCCTTTTCCGTATCTGAAAAAAATCGCCGTGAACTCAAAAAGAAAAAAAAGAAAAAATAAATAAAAAAATAAAAAAACATACTGCATTAAAAATTGCTGTAGATCAAAATAAGAGAGGAAAACAATTGCCGTAAAGGATAAAAGTTTGAAACCAAACTCTTATTAGTCTAGAAATTTAAAATCGAATTCCTTTGAATAATGTTAAAAAAAAAAAAAAAAAAAAAAAAAAAAAAAACTGAGAAAGCCCAAAAATTGCATTGAAAATTGTAATGAAAGTCGTGAAACATTAAAAAATCTTTTGGGTAAAAATTCACTGTTATAATATAAAATATTGTAATCAAGAAATTAACCATATTAACCAAAAAGTTTGAAATCGATTTCTGGATTTAAAAAAATCGCCACGGAACTTGAAGAATGGCTAAAAATTACATTGAAAATTGTATTAAAGCTAAATATTTGGAAGTCAATGCTTAAAAAAATAATATTAAGGCAGGGTGGGGGTGGGGGGGGTTATGATCGAAATCATTCATAAATTACAAAATGTAGGCATGGAACGCCAAAATCATATTAAGAGATAAAATATTGCATTCGAAACATAACTACATTAAACAAAATGTTTGATATCAAAATTGTTTTCTGAATGGCAGAAAATCGCCAAGGAACTTAAAAAAATGGCTAAAAATCGTATCGAAAACTATATTAAAAATCACTGAATATTTAAAAGTCATGGCTTTAAAAATTTAATATTCTGTCGAAAATATTGTAATCGGAAATCGTTCATGAATAAGGAAAAGTCAACACGGAACACCTAAAATCCCCCAAACTAACTAAAAATTACATTAAATATCGCATTAGAAATTGGCAAAATTCATAAAAGCGTGGAAAACAAATTGTACTATTTATGCAAATATTAGAAACCGAAATTCTTTTACCGATGTCAACAACTGTCACAGAACTTGAAAAATCACTATAAAACAGATTAAAAATCAGTAAAATTCAAAAATCCGGACAAAATTTGCCATAGTAAGATAAACATTTATATTAAATTCCTGCGGACATAATTTATGATAATGGGACAAAACAGTGAAATCTGAACTCTTTCATTAGTTAAAAAATATCGACACAAAACTTGCTAAACATTTTATGAAAATACACAAAAAAATCTCAATCATTGATGTCAAAATTTACTACATTAAGCTACAAATTATTTAAAAATTTCTTTTCCGATTGTGAAAAAATCGCCGTGGACTCGAAAACATCTAAAAATTGTATTCAAAAATTCATTACAAATCGTTTCAAATTTAAAAATAGCGGGGGACAACATTTACATTAATAGAGTAAAATAGTGTAATCTGAATTATTTCTTAAATACGAATGAAAAAATCGGCGCAAAGCGTGAGAAATAATGAAAACATTGCTAAAAATTGCATTAAAAAATCACTAAATTTCGAAATTCGTAAATGAAGTGTAAATGTTTGAAATTAATTTCCTTTTCGAAATTTCAAAAAATAGCCGTGAGATTCAAAAAACCAATACAAAACCATTGAAAAATTCATTAAAAATTGCTAAATGTAAATACATCTCGTGAATAAAAAAATATTCTAGTCGTGTAAAACGTAGCAACCATTCTTTTTTACATGGATTACAAAAAAATCGACGCAGAACACAATATATCAAAAATCAAAATACAATATATCAAAAATATAATATATCAAAAATCACATTGAAAATCGACAAAATTAAAAAAAGGTAAATGGGGAAATTTACTATATTAGGCTAAAAGTTTGAAACCAAACTAATTTTTTAATTGTTAAACACCACTGTGGTGGGGATCGAAAAAAATAGTACTAAATCGCATTAAAAAGTTCATTAAAAACGCATTTAAAAATGCACTAAATATCGCTAGTTATTTTTAAAATCGCAGTAATCAGAATTTCTTCAAACGGATAAAACATTCTTATCGGAAATCTGAACTATTTGATTATCCGGTTGACCAAGAAACTATCTGGGTCAAACCATAAGATTAAACTACAATAATTGGCGGATCGTAAATTCCATATTCACTTGACATTAAACATTTTACATATGTTTGTTACTTCATCAAGTGGTTTTTACTTCGTATTTTAATATGTATGTATTAATGTTTTTCTAAATTATCTCTTCTTTCATTATTTAACATAAAAATTACATCTATTTGCATAATTTGGCTTGTTTCACGATTGATATATAATTTGGCGAAATTGGTCGACATGATAATCATGTAGTAAAAGGAAATCCTTTATAGATAATAAAAAATCGACACGGAACACAACAATTCTTGAAAAATCGCGTTAAAAATCTCTAAAATTAGATTAAAAGTTTGAAATCAATTTTTACTTCCGAATATCAAAAAATCACCATAAAACTCGAAAATTTTTTAAAAATTGCATTGAAAAGTGCATTAAAAATCACTAATAATAAAAAATCACAGGGGTCAAAATTTTCTCTAATAGGGTAAAACGTTGTAATTGGAAATATCTCATTAATGACAAAAATCCGACATCAAACGCAAAAAATCTCGAAAAATCGCATTAAAATTAGCTGAAATTCATAAATCTTAACAGCTAAAATTTAATACATCAGCCTGAAAGTTTTAAGCAAAATTCCTTTTACTAATGTCGAATAATAGCGGCAAAATTTGCATTAAATAATTCACTAAAAATCCAAACATCGTTGCACGAAATCCAAATAAATTATATTGAAAAGAGAACAAAATTCACTAATTTAGGTCGAAAGAATGAAACCGCTTTCCTTTTCGCTAATGTGGAAAAATTGCCTCGAAACCCACTAAAATTCGCATATGAATTAAATTAAAAAAACTGAAAATCGTCCTTCAAGGTGTAAAATTTCATACATAACTTCGTGCAGCGGTCTCTCCAGAGCATCGCCAGTACTTTAAAAATTTTAACATGCGTTATAAACTACCTTAAAGTGTAAAACAGATCTCCTTATTACATTTCCTAATTTTGTTCGCGCCCCTCCTTTCACGCACCCTGAAATGTGTCACACCATTCTTTGTTTACATTTTTTATCATGTATTATAAACCATTTTAAAATTTAAAATAAATCGCATTGTTATATTTCCAAATTTTAACAAAATCGCGTTCTGTTAGTTCCATTTTTCACCACCAGCTAGCGCACTCTATTCTTCAAATACTTTATCAAAACGATACTGTGTTAAACAACCTATCAGGTGATATATTACTGGAGGGGGTAGCGGTCTTAAGCAAGAATTTAAGATAGTTTATGAAATTGCTATTTGAAAATAGTGGTACCTAAATTTTTGACATTTTAGGCAGACTTCACAAAAAAATACTACTTATTGCATTCTCAACAGCTCAAGTTTTTGATAGAAGAACTATAAAAAAAATAGATGCTAAACGCAAAAATCTTTAAAAAACGTTAAAAATCGCATTGAAAATCGCATTAAAAATCGTTCAAATCTAAAAATCGTAACAAACACACAATTTAGGGCATTAGGCTAAAAGTTTAAAACTATTTTCTTTTTATCAATCTCAAAAAATAGCCTCAAAATGAGAAAAAACACTAAAAATCGCATTAAAAATTCGTTAAAAATTCAAAAATCGCTGTACAAATTCCGAATAAACTTTGTTGAAAAGAGAAAAAAAATGCTATTTTGGGTTAAAAGAATGAAACCGCATTCCTTTCACTAATGGGATAAAACCGCAAAAATAACGCTAAAAATCGCCTAAAAAATTATTTAAAAAAATCTAAACAAAAAATCGAAAATCGGACTTCGAGGTGCAAAACTACATGTAAGAAAGTACCTTCCCTCCAAATTTTGTAACTCTACGTGCAGCAGTCTCTTCAGAACAGCGCTGACAGACAAACATCCTTCTCTCTTTATTATTATAGATAGATAGATAGATGACAAAAACGAATTTTGCAAGGAAAGATTATGCCTCCGCAGCGGAGACAACGGAGTGCCAAGAATTAATGTATTCTTGCATCGATCGAGGAGACTACCAGATGTTGGAGTCATCAATTTTCCTAACGAAATACCAATTAGTAGAAAAGCAAAAGTAGAAGAAAACTCAAAAAGGATTAGCCTGCAAATCTCAAATATAAAAAAACACGATTGGTTTATAAATATTGCAGATGCAACTTATTAATATTTCTAACATGGAACCGTGAAATTTCTTAACGAAATCCCAATTAGTAGAAGAAAACTCTGTAAGGATTAGCCTCCAAATCTCACACATAAAAAACATTATTAATTCAAATATATTGCAGTTAATAAGGCAAAATGATATTCCGGTGGAGATGTGGGGCGTGTCTCGCACAAGTCTCATATATAAAGTCTAACAAAAATTTCTGTCATATAATGTTATTTCACGCCTTTTTAAACTACCGTTTGAACTAAAATGTGAGATTTGTGATAGACACGCCCCCCCCCTTCGTCTCCGCCGGATTATTATTTTGTATTTTTTTAATATGATGCACCCTACGTAGAAAGTTGAAAATGATAGTGAATATACATCATATCTCATGCAAAAAAATTAAGGTGGTCACTCAGAAATTTTAGTAGATTTTTAATTAAAATGTTCATTTAAAAACAAGAAAAATATTAAAAAAATTGCTCTTTTGTTAAAAAAAAATCTGAAAAAATTGTGACACATTAGTATTGTGGTTTTATTCATCCCTTATTTTTTTCGTTGAAATCCGCTTAGAAGTTTCGACATAATGCACTCTTTCCCGAAACCGGCATTTAGGGTCATTACCCCCCGTGGTCTGGAGATACAAACTTGAAACTGGGGAGAAATGAATTCCTTTTTATGAACTATCGATTCATGTAGGACTGGATGTGGTTGACTCAAGGGCATATTCTACTAAGAAACCCTTTTACTGGTGAGAATAAAAAAATATGATTGAGGTATAGATGTCCGTGCGTAGTTCGGGCAAATCATGGTTAGCAAAAACACGTTGCCCGTATGACATCCTTTCAAATCAGGGAAGCGGTTACTGAGATATTAATTAATGCGAAAACAAGAGGAATTTTAGTATTCAAAAAAAGTGGTGTTAATGATAAAATCTGAATTTAAAAAGTGTCCCACTAGCACAGTGGATAAAAATAGACGCCAAACTGACAGCCCTGTTGTTAGGTAAATGTTTTGGGTGCTATTACTTAAAACTAATTATTTTCGTGTTATCTAATGGCAGGATTATCAGAGATTAAAGATGGAGAAATAAACTGTAGAAAAATAACAGTGCCCGAGCATTTGCGACACTAATTTATGCTAAACAACCGGAACAGCATTTTCTTACGCTGACAATTATTTAGGGGAGTGCTTTCCCGACCATTCGGTGACGGAGGATTGAAGATAATAACTTTCTGCCCCACAGCCAGGTAAAAAAACTCGTTAAGCTAGGCATATTGCCCGGCAGGCAGGGGCCTGGTCTGCGGTATAATAATAATAATAATAATAACTTTACTTTCAAACTTACAATAGGCACCAATAATATTTTAATAAAATTTTGCTTTTACAATGGCAACTTAAATTAAGGAATTCCTAATTTCTAAAAAACGCATTCTTAAATTCCAGTGACAATCGATAGTTTCTCATTTGACTAACAAAATTTGTCCGTGCCGGAAAGGGTTAAGGACTTGAATTCAGCAATGAAACCCGACCTAATACCCAACTCGTTTTCCGGTTTTATTACCCAAGTTTCCTTTCGAATTAGGTGTAAGAATTTTTATGTTGAAATGTGCAAATTCAACTCATTTTATTTCGAGGACTAACAACATTGTTTCTATAAAATATTTTTGCTTTACATTTAACTTGTCCTATTTAATTTCAATAGCAGATTGTAATATCGCTAAATATTTACGGACAATAAAAGTAACATTCGTTCAAAAATTATACGTGATGCGAAACATTTAATGTAATTTTCAGATTCATGGTTGAAAATTCGTCGAGAAGCTCTAAAAATATAGATATTGTCTTCCATTAATGACTATCGTAATGTCTCCTTAATAGCTTTATATTTCAATAATATATTAAATGCTGTTAAATATATATATATATTAATAACACATATCTATTTGTATCTCTAATAGTAAAATAAAATGTTTATTTAAATACCATAATGTAAGTTGTTTGCATTCTACTTTAATTTCACATTACAGAGAATTTCAATACTTAAATTTATATTTTAATAAAAATATTATCAAATAATTTTAATGTTGAAACAGATATAATATATTAATTTAGCGAAACTATTCAATAAGCAAAGTATACTTTTTCGAGGTAATTTTTAAAGGAGTATTTGAACTGTGAATTACTGTAGAGAAAAGAAAGCACAGATTACATTATAAAGTTAAATTGAAATATTAAATAAAATGTTAAAGATGTAATAAAAATCCTACTAAATCACCATTTTATTTTTAAACAAATGCATTTATGGTAAATTTTAAATAGTTACTTGTGGTTTACTTTTAAGCTTTAAAAAAGATATTAGAATGTTAATCATTTGGCAGATAAAATAAATATTTTTGCATACTGGAGTGATTTTAACTCCTTGGGAACTAGCGACATGTATATGTGCCGCAAAAAGCAGGGGTCGGAACATACAGAATAAATTTTATTCTTCTTACCAATATCTTTTAATATCAATAATCTTCAAGAGACATTTTTTAAAGATGTGAAATGAAAATTTGAAACAGAAATATATCATGCGGACTATTGATACAATATGGTGGTATGAAGAATAAAATTTGTCCTGTATGCTCCGCCCCCAGTGGCGCAAACTTATATGAGCCCACCCAATAATTTTTAATAATAGCATACCCAATTTTCATTTTCTAGTTATTTGTTTCATTTTTATTTTATTATTCAATTTTCACTTTGGAATAACATTTATTTTGCCAATGGCCATGTGTTTTAATTCTCTCTCTGACACCCATGAATTCCCAATGACTGAAATGTTGTGCTCCATGTTTAACATTCTGCTAATTCAATTTGTAGTCATGTTCATGATATGATGAAATTACAATAAATATCAGTATATTTATTAGAGAAAACGCATGAGAATATAATTTAATAAAATTGCAACTTTATAAAAACATGATAATTTGATTTAAAATTCTCAATTTTCTCCGTCTGTCAACCTTTCAAAGAAAACTAAACTGGTCACACCATTTTACAAAAGCATTTTTGAGCCCACCCAATATTTTTTAAAGTGGCGCCACTGCGCCCCCTGCAAAAAGGCTTAAAAATTATTGTTTATCCCCACCAGTAAAATATTACTGTAAAATGTGCCTTGCTTTATTGAAGCATTGTCTCGATTTAATAACACACAAATTTCTGTTTTTAATAACCGGTGACAAAGCATTAAAAATTTCATAAAAGGCTCCGTAAAAGGAAGAAATTAATATATTAAAACTAGTGCCATTTTTTTTCTCTAATTTATGGTAAATATTATTTTTTGTAGTTCGTGTGTTTTTCAAATATGCAATCACAATACACAAATGCATAGACATACACATGTTTTAACCCTTTGCACTCGATAAGTGATTCTCACTGACCACTAGTATCCTGCGTTAATCGATGCCCAAACGCTCTAGACAATTGAATTCTAAACTAATTTTTTTCGATTTAAAAATCTACTACCCGAATAAACTGCGATAAACGCTAAGCACTAAGCCCTAAGCACTAAGCTAAGCTAAGCACTAAGCTTAATAATAAACACTAAGCTATTAAAAGTTTCCTAAACATTTAGAGTCCCGATTGACGAGAGACACCAGACAACATTAGTGGTGAGTGAGAATCATCTCTCCAGTGCAAGGGATTAACAGGATTCCGACTAAACGAAGAAATTCTGGGATTTTAATTGTTTATGAACAATAAACATCATAAAATCACTACATGTAAAGGTAGATTATTATTTATTTATTTGTTTACCGTCTTGGCATGCGATCTGTTTTGAACATTGAACAAATATCTTTAGATTCTCTTTTAATTTAAATTAATTTAAATTAAATTTTTTATAACTACTCTATTTTTCTCACTTTTCTTGTCTATCCATTTTTTTATTTTTTTTTTCTTATAGTAGACTTGTTCTACGGTTAAACATTTACTGGCTTAACATTACGATGTGCTCTATGGTCACTAATAAACAGGGCGTGGAGTTGCTCCGCAACTGGAAAGCCCCTGCAGATGCCTCATCATGTTCATGTTCATGTTATTTATTTATTTATTTTTTTTTTTTAATGGGTGAAATATTACCTAAAAATCTTTCTGGTAGGAAATTGTCTCAAATCCCATGAATCCCTTAACCCCTTTGTGACGGGAGTCTTTTACGAAATTTTTAATGTTTGTCACCGGATTTTAAAAACAAAAATATGTGCTTTTTTAAATCGAGAAAATGCTCCAATCAAAGAAGGCATATTTTACAGTAAATTTTTACTGGTGGGGATAAACAAGGATTCTTGAGCCTATGCGTGTCGCTCGTCCCCAAGGGGTTAATGCCAATGAACCTTAACTAAAAATTATTCTGAAAATTCTTTCAAGGTATTCGACAAAAGTCGAAAATCAAAAGTTCCCGAGTTTTCCGATTATTTAATAGAAGTCTATTAAATATTTGATAAAATAAAAGCATTTCCATAAAATAGATTTTAACTCCGTAAAATAAAAAAAATTCCCAATTTATTATCCAACTATCTAGAGCGACTCATGTAAAATCCTGGTCGAATATCTTCAAAATTCCGAAATATATTATTTTTGACATAAATTGAAGTGAAAACTAATCTACAAAACATTTTTTCTCCATTCTTATAATCAAATACTGCCAATTTTCTCTACTTCTTTCGAAAAAAATTTGGCTATACGATGTTTCATATATCGTCGTGGTAATATATATGTATATATATATGTGTGTGTGTGTCTATTTTAACAAAATGATAATAAAATACTGTTGAGAAAAGAGACTTTGTTGTATTGTACTTTTCACAAATTTATTTTACTAAATCTGATCCCTGACTATCACTTAATGAAAGCTTAACAAATTTAATTATTATTATTAATTTGCGCTCGGTTGCCGGTCAAAAGCCGCCCAAATTTTGTATTCACAATTTTACGTTTATATTCTATTTGAACAACAACTATATTTAAAAAATAAATTTTACTGTAAATTTCTTTTTCTCTTATTGTCAAAATACATGCAGCAGTTTTTATAACTACATTGGAATTAACGCTTACAAATCATATTTTTTTAAATTGTTATTTTATAAAGTGGACTACTATGGTTAAAAAAAATTAAAACGTTGGTAGTCATGCAGCTTATATAAGTTTGACATAGCTTCACTTATTTGTGGTAAAAATATTTAATTCATAAATGACAAATATAGACTTAATCGATATTTGAAAATTAATTTTTATCGAAATGCTTAGGAGTACTTTAAAGCAGATGTGTGGGAGTTAAAATTTAATTCATGTCATTGAAAAGAAAATGTCTTCTAAAGCAAGTGCTTAAGCACGTATTAGATTACGAATGAAAAGATGTTCCTTAATTTGCACTTTTTTTTATTTAAACATTTATAATTAAGACCTAATTAAATTTCTTATATAGCTCTTCATCAGTTGCTAAATTTAAGTTATACCTAATCTTACTCTTAAAAATTCAAATTTATTTCAGTCTTAATTTAAAATATTAATTTTCAAAACATTGGCATTCATGAAAATATTTATAGTACTTTCGTTATATTTAAAATGTCACAAGTTCAAAATGTTTTTATAACAAATCTCGATATAGTGAAATCTCAAATGAAATATAAAATCAACACTAAAATTCAGCATGCTCGATTATCGCCATTACCTCAATTTTAAGATTATACGCATGTTATAAGAACAATTCATCTGCCATTGATTGCATAAGTTGTATTTATATTATAAAAGCCAAATATATCTGTGCGTAACGCATCATTTTGCGAAGGGCAACACATTCCCCTGTAATTCCGAGTTTGCAATTTTCGCTACTGCAAATTATACACTTCTAAACATCCCATATTTTAATTTTTACACCGCCGTACAGAGGGAAAAAAATGTACTTTTAAACGCAATTTGTTTAAAAGCTGCATCTCAGTTTGTTTTTGAGATATTAATTTTTTAATAGTTTATAGTAACAATTTTGTAATTGCGGGAACAGAATAACTCCATTTTCTCGGTGTTAATCGTCAAAAATCAAGTTTTGAGAAAACGCTACCTAAAGTTGAAATTATGTGGGTACGGCTATGAAAGTGTTGATACATAAATGCTTATAACTCCGTTAAAAATGCAAATATCTTTATGCGGTTTTTTGCAATGAATTGAGAATTAATTGAATAATCAAACTAGATCATAAAAAAATCGATTTTTTAAAAAGTTTTCAACACCTGAGCCCCTTTAACATACCTTAAGCTCAAGGGTTGAGCCCTCAGACATATCTTTAGCTATTTGAAAAAATACCTAAAGTCAAATGCCTTAATTTCTGAGTATAAGTGTAGTAAAAATCATGATATATTAAATAAGACGATTTCTAATATTTGGGATTTATGTTCGAAAAAGAATAAAAGAATGCGATAAATTGGAAACATTCGTTACATTATAAGCTCCTAAACGGAAAATCTTATTTTTTATGAAATAGTATTCAATATTAAATACTTGACGTCTAAATACGATGCATACATGGTTGAAAATGCGCAAATTTTGCAAAGGTCATATAAATTCAAAATTACAATTTTCGAATAACTTTGTTGCATAATAAAAGCAATTCTTTAAATAAACTAGTCATATATTACTATTCGGAAATGACGATACCTTGAACTGAGAACCATGGGAACCTTCTTCTGGGGTTTCAACCTCGACAGCAACATACTCAAGTGTATTTAACTCCTTCGCGTCAGAAGCCTTTTACGAAATTTTTAATGATTTGTCACTGGATTTTAAAAACAGAAATTTGTGCCTTATTAAATCGAGAAAATGCTCGATTAACCCCAAGGGGATGAGCGACAAAGACACGTACACGTGCCGCAAAAAGGCTTGAGAATCCTTCTTTAACCCCACCAGTAAAATTTTACTGAAAATTTTGACTTATTAAATCGGAGCATTTTCTCGATTTAATAAAGCACAAATTTCTATTTTTAAAAACCGGTAACAAAATACTAAAAATTTCGTAAAAGGCTCCCGTCGCGAAGTGGTTAAATAAGGCAAATTTTATCGTAAAATTTTGCTGGTGGGGGATAAACAAGGATTCTTAAGCTTTTTTGCGACACGTATACGTGTTGCTCTCCCCTAAGGGATTAACAAATGAATGATCACAATGCTAACTGAGCATAGAACCAACAGAGTTAAAAATTCAATTATTTGGGGAGGTCTACGAATTTGCTTGAGCTCATATAACCAACAGAGTTAAAAATGTCAAAGATGGGGATCAAACCCGGACCAGAGCCGTAGTTAAGGGAATACTTGAGGGGAGGGGGCTTGGCTCCCACAAAAAAAGATATGAAAGTCACTAAATCATTTTTTTTAAATTTGGTGACTTTGGAATCTTGTTCCGAAAATCCAAACGAAATTTTGTTATAAAATTTAATTTAGTTTTGAGGACTTTTCACAGTTTTGCAGAAATACTAAATTGTATCTATAATAAGTGTTTCAACACTCGTTCACCCTATTTGCGCGTATGAATGAAACATGATGCTTTATTTTGCACTAGATATACACTCGAATTTTTCATCATCATACATTTTTATCAGCATAAAATGAAATTATTAGAGCAGCTTAATAAGAGACATAGTACATAATAATGTGAATATACAGTACTTTATCATTCTGCATCAGAAAGAGAAAGAAAATATGACTCCCCCCCCCCCCCATTCGTCACCTCTAACTACGACCCTGCCCGGAACCCTTGGAATAGAGCTCCAAGTGTTCTACCATTTAATTCACGAGGACGGTATCAAGCTTAGTATTTCTCACTCACATATGTTGGTAAGGCTGTAGCAGTGGCGTAGGAACTTTGAAAAAACAGGGGGAGCTGGAGCATCAGCGCCGTGCTGAAGTAGGGGGCCGAATGGGGCGGTCGCCCCGGGCGTGGAATTTTAAAAGGCCCCAAATTTATACTACCAACTCCATTTTTTTGGCCTGTCAGAAGAAAAATTTGGGGGAAAGCAGCTCCAAATTGAAACTTTGTCCTAAGCGCAGTTTTCTTTTCGCACAACCCTGCGGAGCATATTGTTAAAAGCTAGTGGTGAGGATCATTTCATTCAAAATTTCATTCATTTTAGAGGGTTTCTTGTGTTGCACTTTTCACAAACAAAAGTATAAAATAGAAGCATATCAAAAGATTACCGACTTTTTAATCCAGTTTAAATAATTTTTATTCGATATACTTGATGACACTTAATTTATGGACGGTACCGAATAAAATATTCAAATTTTAGGCTTCTCCCACTCCCATTTACCAAAAGTTAAAGTTTTATTTGTGTTGTTTGGCTTACAAATTCTTATCAATATTTTCCAAATCAATTTTAAAGGCTTCTTCTTTATAAATATGCAATAGCATCAAGTGATTGAGTCTATATTGATATATTGTTTTCGGCGGTGTGTCTGTTTGAAGAAGAGCATTGAAAGCTCTCAGCTGTCAGGCTGTCACAAATGATACCGGAATAACAAAATAAATTCTGCCAAAAGGTAAACTTTAGAAAAAAATTTGTTTACTAATTCCTGTGATGACATCATTTTAATTGTGATCGACAACGTATTTCTGTCAGTTCCGTTCGGGACTAATATTGGTAGAAGTGTCAACTTTGCAGAAAGATTTGTCAAATCAGAATCATCAGCATGTATTCTAAACTTTTGTTTGAGATCTTCTGGCGTGGTTGAAGCTGTATTAATGAATATGGATTCGATCTGTATGTGAGAATCAAAAGTTTTTTGATTAAATCTTTTTTTTTTTTTATGCATTAGTATGTTCAAGTGCTTCGCTAAAAACTCAATTTTTTGTATTGTGCTGGAGCGGAAGGATAGCTTGTCTGTTCTTATCTTATTAAAACTATCTTTTGTTTCGAGACACTCGTCCTTTCCCCGTGAATTTTCTAGAAAAAGCAAACTTTATTTTTCAATTTCTCTCGAGGGAGCTGAGCCCGTCTGAAAAATCCCAGGGGGAGCCAGAGCTCCCCCAGCTCCCCCAGCTCCCCCGGTTCCTACGCCCATGGGCTGTAGCTGCTGAAATCGTCAACATGAGTACACAAACCTGCCGCGTAACATGGGACCCAAATAAACCCAACATTGGTCTAATAGTCAAGTGTTTTGGTAAATAGTATTTAAAAAATATCTAATAAAAAGTGTCGAAGTATTTAAAAAATAAATCTATGTCTTTATCAAAAAATCTTGCAGAATAAAATTTATACGTTTCGTCGCAATGAATACCTCAACAGTTTTTGTAAATTTATTTGTAAACAATAGTACAGAACAAAAGCAACCTTCTATATTTGGTAATGTCTATAAAACATTAATACAAGTTCCTTTAAAATATTATTTCATTCCTGAAAATCATATTTTAGGCAATATAGTACATTACTCTTCCATTAGATTAGAGTTTGGTCATAGTATAAAACTTTTAAAGAAATTTATTGAACTGGAAATAAAGCGGAGAGATAAACTAATGCTCTAAACCTTAGACAGCTGTAATAGTATATTATGAATTGGATTTCCAAAGCAATCTATCAGGGTGAAGCACTAAATAAAGTTATTTAGTATTTGATGAAACTTCAAGTAAACAAATGGTAAATTTAGTTTTATCCCACAAAAATTATTATGTATTTTTCAATAAAATGTCTTTTTCATATGTAAATTGCACTATCTAAATATTTATGATGCATAAAATACAAATTATTATACTAGTGAAAAATGCTCCAAGGAGCAGTGCAAAAGCAGAATATGATTTTAATTGAGCATTAAAAAGTAATGGACAAGTGCTTCTGTTAATTACTGAGCATGAGGAAGGATAAGGGATCCCTTCTTGGCTACAACTCACTTCAATGCCAACTTTGAAAAAATCATATTTGCGCTTTTTCCATATAAAAGAAATTTGCGGTTCTTTAGTAGAATTTTCCACCGTGCTTTAGATGTTAACCAGGGGTGTAGTCATAAAAATAACATAAGATATATGCTCTAAGCAGAGGGATATTCTAGAATGTGTATACTATAAGCTTTCTTGAAAAACAGAGGGTATATGGTGTTCTATTAAAAAGTCCAGAAGGTGTGCGGCGTATAGCCTGTACTATATCTCTGATGTTAACTGCACTGTTCACTCTGCACTATACTACAAATCAATTTTCTGTGCAATTATACACTTAGGGTATGCTTGGTGGCAGTGCATGAATGTGATACCTGCAGGAACTAGGTATCTGGCATTATGTCGCCTTCCTTTACATTTATGTCTAATTAAGCTGCATCTTTAATGGTTACGTCTTTACACTATACATTTTTATAGTAACTGCGACTGATTTGTTTTCACGAAAAAAGCGCAAATATGATTTTTTCAAAGTTGGCATTGAAGTGAGTTGTAGCCAAGAAGGGATCCCTTATCCTTCCTCATGCTCAGTAATTAACAGAAGCACTTGTCCATTACTTTTTAATGCTCAATTAAAATCATATTCTGCTTTTGCACTGCTCCTTGGAGCATTTTTCACTAGTCCTTCTATTTTTCCATATTCCATAGGGATACTGCACAACTTGTTTTGTATTTTATATATAGAAAACAAAATCTTATTTGTATTGAAATTAAAAAATGCTACATACTCTAATACTCTGGTGTTACAAATTAAAATAAAAATTTAAACAGGTTTTTCTATACCAAAATTCTACGGTGGTTTTCAAAAAAAAAAAAAAAAAAAAAAAAAAAAAAAAAAAAATCAGTTTTTTACTAAAGTGAATAAAATAATAAATCCTTTCAAAGAATAGATTTTTCATTCAAATATCCATTATTTTTGCCAAAAACAGGAACTTTTTTTATGCAAGAGTAAAGTTTGATACAAAAACCATGCTTCTTTGTTTTCTTAATCCGTATTTATTACGGACTTATTAAAAACGTACTCCACCGCTTTTATAGGAAACGATTGCTTTACTGTGTTATGGAACATTCTCATTGGCCATAAAGAGACATTCTATAAAAGCTGTGGAGTGACTCTGCAACAAATGGGTCAAATTTTTAACAGTGCACTGTTAAAAATCTGCTGCATTTTGCTGCAACGCCCTCCACCACTTGTATATAATATCTCTATTCCAACCAATGAGAAAGCGCCATTTCACGGCCAAGTAACCGTTTTCTATACAAGCAGGGGAGTGCGTTGCAGCAAAATGCAGCAGATTTTTAACAGTGTGCATATCCTTGGCACTATAGTTTACAGGAGTGGTACATTGTTCAAAATTTGAAACTTTTGCTGCATCGCCACTCCATCGCTTTGATAGAATATCTCTATTTTGATCGATGAGAATCCTCGATAATGCATTTAAGTAATCGATTCCGTATATTTATTTTTTCAATCAGCACCAAGGTGCGCACTTTATTAGAAGACGCGCTCTATTAGAGGGCGCATTCTATTAGAATAAATACGGTATATACTTATAGTAAATACACTTTGTTAAAGTACAGGGCCCCAATATTTGACAGGTATGCCAGGCATTTTTGCCATTGATGCCATTGTGCTAAAAACAAAATATAAATAAATGAAAAAAATGGATAAAATATAAATTTGGTATGGTGCAAAAAATTGCCTAATTTAAAATTAAAAATCAAATTTAACAGCCACCAGGGCTAGACACCGTGCATAATTATTCAGTAAATGATTCATTAAAAAATGACAAAAATCAGCATGTCAAAAATTTCAAAAAAATTCATAATTCGTTAAAAAATTAAGTTAAAAATAAAAGAAAAAAAAGCATTCTGTATTTTTTTATGCTTAATCGAATGGTGTAACTGGTTTTTCTCTCCGATGATCACAAGTACCTTAGATTGATGACTGCCATTCTTTTATTTCATCTTGTAAAAAAACTGTTTAACGTAAAGCTATGAATTTTTGCAGGATTAATTAGCATCGCAAAATCTTTAAAATAAACTTTACCGCAACATTCTATCTGCAATAGAACGTTAGATATACCCATTTATGACCAAGTTTGGAAAATACGCAATTTCAGAAAAACCGCCCAGCGAAATAACGTTTTCTCGATGACTACCCCGGGATAAAAAGTTTGTCTTTTGTTAAAAAAAAAAATTAAGTTTTTATCTTTAGTAGTTTTCGAGAAAAGTGCTGTGACACAAAATTTTTGTCCGATTTTCAGAATACTCTACAGTACACCTACAGTATGCCATAAAAAAAAATAATTTTTGTGCTATGTTGTGCTTCTTGGTCAGACGAACAATTAAAAAAAAAATCATCAAAATTGGATAAGTATTTAGTTAGTTATTGCAAAAAGAAAAATTGAAAAATCCGTGTGCACCATCGCTCAATCATATTATTGTAGCGCGCTGCCGCGCGCACAATGATTTTTATTACGTATTCTACGTTGTCTATTTAACCCTTTACGTTGCGACAGTACATTTAATATAAAAAAATAGTTTACAAAATTTCTGATAAAAAAGGCTTGAAAGTCTTCGAAGCAACTGAACCCGGTAATGCACGTGCTTTTGTAATAGTTTTACTGCTATCGGATCGCAAAAGCCCGAACATTTATCTGATTTATTTTACGCAAAGATCCAGGTGCTCACAAATAAAAATCTCGGACATTCGAAACTTATTTTGTGCATTTAAAAAAATCAAAACACCAAACGGGATTTTTTAATTGTTTGTTTCCTACCAGCAGGACCTGTTTAACGTACAGGTCTACTAGGCTGTGGCCTTGGGTCCATTGTTGCTAGGGGTCCCAGTTATTTACAAATATTAAATAAGTAACTTATTTAGAAAAAGAAGTCTTAAAATTGCAGTTTTTGAACTGTTTTCCCAAAAGCCAAAATATATTTTGGTTAACATTGCACATCCATCGTAATATTTAATACTATTCCCTAATCTATCCCCTTTAAAAAATATTCCAACTATTTCGCTGCCGGGGGCCCTCGAAAAGGTACTGGGTCTTGGGCTCTGCATAACCTTAATAGGGTTCTGCCCTCCAGCTGTATAAAATAGCAAAATTGGCTTTATCCTAGTATCATTTTGCTTATTTGTTTTGCTTGAACCAAAAATATATTACTAAAATTTTGCTTTTGCATTGAATGCTTAACCCTTTGGGGACGAGCGACACGGATACGTGCCGGAAAAATGATTAAGTATCCTTGTTTATCTCCACCAGTAAAGTTATGCTGTTAAATTTGCCTTATTTAATCGGAGCATTTTCTCGATTAGATAAGAAACAAATTTCTGTTTTCTAAAGCTGGTGACGAAACATCAAAAATTTCGCAAAAGGCTCCCGTCACGAAGGAAAACCTTTTACGAAATTCTTAATATTCTGTCAACGGTTTTTAAAAACATATATTTTGTGTTTCATTAAATCGAGAAAATGCTCCGATTAAATAATACAAATTTGGAAATAGAAATTTTCTGGTGGGTATAAACAAGGTTTCCTCAGCCTTTTTGCGGCACGTATACGTGTCGCTCGTGTCCAAAGGATTAAATAAGAAAATTTTTTTGTAAAAAAGTAGTGAAAATAATCATTCTGAATTTTTTAACCGTAATTTAATTCGCAGCTGAAAGAGTTAAAAACCTTTATAGATACTTTTAACAAAAGTGTTTGTTAAACTAACAAAATTTCTGACCGATAATATGTTTAAAAAGTGACAGCAATAAAAAATGAAAAGTGAAAGATAAACACAAGACAATGGATATGATTTCAAAAGTTATCCACGTCAAAAATGTTCTATGAAATATTTGACAACGTGATATATCATAAATAAACATTTCGTGGCAGATTATATAAAATATTTTCTCACGTATTCGAAATAATCCTCAAAAAATATGCTGTAAAAATATTCACGCATTCGGCATGTCCCCAGCGTTGGATGATAATATTTTACTATTCAAAATATTTTCTTCCAGGATTCTCGTCCCTAAAGGTATGTATGAAAATATTTTACTTTCAAACGAGTGTAAAGTTCTATCCTTATTTAACTTAAGCACGGATTTCATGATTTCTTTAAAATTATAATTGTCACAAAGAATAGCTATGTAAAAATTAAAATGCAAATAATCACTAAAAATACGAAATAAAGTTTCATTTCGATAATTTAGCTACTTTGCACTCAAATATCAACTCAGACTTCAATTATTGTCAATTATGCCCAGAGTTTCATTAGTGCAGGGGAAATTTTAATCACTCTTTACGAATATTAATTCTAATATTAAATGCATCAAAGATAGACGTTACAACATTGATTAGTATAGTGGGGTCAGAGCATAGAGGATAAATTTTATTGTTCTCACCAGAATAATTTATCAGTAGTGTTTATGATATATTTCTATTCATCTTGTGAAAAATGTCAATCGTAAATTATTAATAAAAAATACAGGTGCGAACAATAAAATTTGTCCTATATGCTCTCACCTCTTCTAATATACAAATTAAAAGTACAAACATTGCATGATTCTGTATTTCAGAGCCAATCTGCCGCAATTCGTATTCCATTCATTTTTCAAAAGAAGCAAAGAAGCATTAAATTACAATGAGAATTATTACAAATACAATTCTCTTTCTTATATTAAACAAACCAAGATCAGTTTAAAATTTCGAATTAAAGAACACATCCGTTATGTTCAGAAAGAATAAATTAACAAATCTACCGTCGCTAAACATTGCTTAAAAATGAATCATATTTTTGACTTTGGCTCCGCAAAAATTATCTCAAAACCCACTTCCATTCAAGAACTTGACTTTCTTTGAGAATTCCGTATTTATAAAGATCTTAAAAATATTTTTAATTTTGATTTTGCTATTCCTCCGTTTTCAGATTGCTGGAGAAATTATATAAAAAACACTTGTTCATAAATTTCACTTACATGTTTTCAGATTACATTCATTATATCTTATTGATTGCTCTCTAAACTTTTCTAAAATTTAATTGGCCAATTAACTTGATCATTGAATCCGCTTATATGTCCCGTTGCCTGAGATCTCTTGCCGCGATTCTATTGGCTGAATGAACTTTATCGTTGTATTCACTTCCATTTCTTTGTTTTATCCTAGGATTTATTGTAATTTTATTGGCTAATGAATTTTGTCAGTAAAACCGCTTCTCCAACATATATTTCGCAAATTTTCGTTTCTGAACAATCATAATTTGCACTTATAATAATTTGCACTGATGACGGCACGCTGTGGCTACCGAAACTAGTTTTCAATAACAAATAAAGTATTTTGCTGCTTTAAACGTTGTTTTTTATTTATTTACAAAAATAGGAATTACCTATCAAGACAATACTATTTTAACTAGTTGATATAATGTTTGTTTATAACACAAATAAATAACCGATTTGTGTATAATTAAATTGTGAATAAATAACCAAGTGTAGTGATATTTTGGCTCGAAAGAGAATTTTTTTTAGTTTAAAAAGCAGTTAAGCAGATTTGTACCTGAATTTTTGAGTTTTTAATTTCGTTGCTCAATTCACTTTAAGAGGTTGCAAAATGAATTGGAAAAATACTAAAAAAATCTTAAGTTAAAAATTTTGTATAATGTTTTGAAAGAATATAGATGTACTAACTATGGGTATATGCATAATATCTGTAATAATATAATATGTATATTTATCTGTTTTATCTAAATTTATACAAAATAAGATTTTAAATTATATATTATGTATTTCAGTTAGTATTTTTATAAATTACTAAGTAATATATTTATTTCCTTAAACAGATTAATAACTTTATATCTTATAGCAATAATAAACTAAAAATAATCGCACTCGAGTTTTAAATACAATTTGCTTAGTATTAGATTAATTTTGAAATACGATTATTCAATCGGTAAATTACTTATAACAGATGTAATTTTTCCAATCCTGGCCCGGACTTTTTTCACCCAAAAATCTAAAATGGAAAAATTACATCTGTTATAATTTGCTTAGTAATCAACTTGAAAAGGACTTTACAAAAATAACTATCCCCTAAATGGCTGATAAAAATATGTATCTTTTCGTGACAAGCTCCTTTTATTTTGTACAATACAAAAATGTACACAAAGTAAGCTTGAACATATAACTTCTCAATTTAAAAAAATGCGTATTTCGTATATTTCTACGAGCTGTGATTATGAATTATTTATATTCTTGGTAGAAATATCACAAATAAATTTACTTTTTATGTTTCGCCATCTTTAACCCCTTCAAGGGCGATAGTTCATTTTTGCATAATTTTGTCGAGTCATTTAAAATTTTATGAGAATCGGATGTATAGTTTAATTACAGGGAGAATCAAAAGTATGCCTATGGTAAAATGTAGTTTCAAGTGCATTTTAATCATGTTGCACTCTTTCGAACATAATAAAATTAATGTGCATCTATGAAATATATGCTATTATATATATTCTGTACAATCTGTGGCGAAACGAGCATTTGTTATTAATTTACAGGGCCATGCAAAAGGATTCCATTGCATAATGGTATAAAGAAAAACATCGTTTGGGGCATGTTTTAACTATATTAAATTATTTCAAACTTTATGAAATGACTACTAATATATACGTTGCTGATGTTTATTACAAGTTACTTCCTGTTTAATAAAAATCAGATGGTATTAACAGGGGCACGCAGAACATTTTGGCTACTAAAGTCTATCCGAAGTACTATATACTATTACACCAAGATCTGAATATTTAAAAAAAATGTGTTATAATATGAATGCACCTCATTTGCTACGCTTGACGTGTAATTTCTGACTTGTTTCCTTTTATGATGGACTAAACAATGTTTCATAACAGGCTATGTTTCATGGGTGTCTTATGACCGACTATGCTTCATAACAGGATATTTGCAAAAAAAAAAAAAAAATATTCTGTGAAATCTTTGGGGGAAATTTATTCCGATAATCCGCCTATTTCGAACAGAGTTCAGACGAAATAATCGATTTTTTAAATTTAAAAACAGAAAAATTTTAAAAGACGTTCGTGAAAAAACGGTACATTTATTGTTATACAAAGGAATCAAATTGAGACATATACAGAGCATAAGCTTCATGGCACAAATTGCGATGAAAGCTTGTTATTTACAGTACATCTCGGATTCATTTATATAATTCTGCAGAATCATTTTTAATCACTGCTGAATACAAAAAATAACTAATATACGCACACTTTACAAGTAAAGTAAGTATTTTTTTTTTCCTGACGAAACGGTTTGAATCGACAAAGTAACTTGTTGACTCAGATTTAGGTGTAAACAAGTGTTTTTATTGCTATGAAAATTCCGTCGATGGTTTTATTTGAAGAGTCAGTTATACATTAATAACAAATTTTAAATTAAGTTATTAGCAATAGCGGAATCCGTTTACAGGCTGCAATCGAGTTGTCACGAGTATGCACCATCGCTCTTAATTTAATTACTCAATACACTGTTTATTATTAGTGAAATTCACCTATTATAAATTCCCGCTAAACATAACAGTGTTCGGTTTCAATCAGTTCGGAATAGCCAAGTGACCATACCAAGTCTACTGTATACTGTTTTACATTCTTCACTGTGATTTATTTTGAGGTATGAAATTACTTTACTAAAAAGAAAATACATTTTGCTGATATTAACCCCTTGGAGACGAGCGACACGTATACGTGCCGCAAAAAAGGCTTAAGAATCCTTGTTTATCCCCATCAGTAAAATTTTACTGCAAAATTTTCCTTATATAATAAGAGCCTTTTCTCGATTTAATGAAGCACAATTTTCTATATATAAAATCCGGTGACAAAACATTAAAAATTTCGTAAAAGGCTTCAATTGCAAAGGGGTTAAACATTATGCATAGTTTCTATATATCCCTAATTTTAAGCATCATAAGTATCAATATTCAGTATAAATATTCTCTTTATCTCTTAAAAACTCCTAATTAATCTCTATTCGTCAAAAATGGCACTCATAAAATCAGGTAATATGGAAACTCTGATTGTGTAAAAATAAATGTTGTTATTTTTCTCTCTGGAATTCCGAATTTCTTCCGTCGGAAACTCATTTAGAAGAATTTTTACATTATGTAACCACGAAATGTAATTATGATAATCAATAAGCGAAGGAAGAAGTACTAATTAAATTTCTGATATGAATTCTAAATTTCGAAAAAAAAAAGGAAGCAGAAACAGGAAATTTCTGTATAAATGAAATATTAAGGAATATATCGTAATTCTGACGGTTTATATCAAAAAATTAATCCGAAAAAGGTAAGACTACTAATGTCATTTATCGAAATTCTTTAGGAATGTCCATACCAGCTTTCTTAGGGACTTTTTTCTAGTTTTATTTTACATGTTAGTAGTGAAAAAAACACAAAATCATATACAGCCCTTTAACCTTTTCAGGGGCAGACGTTTTCTGTACGTAAATTAACGAAATAATTGACTGATGCCAGTATTTAAAGAACTTCTTAGAAAATAAAAATCCGCTATTTTACGCTTCATTACAAAAGCAAAGTTTCATTATGCCATTTGTCAGTTTGGAACAAAAATTAGGTGGCTAGATCTTCTAACCACCGCTCTTGAGAAAGTTAAACATATCACTAAAACAATAATGCAACGTAGAGGAATTCCTGATTTTATATTAAATTTTGCAATAAAAACAATACTTATATTTTAATAATTATTTGTGCTAGCGGTTCCCAACTTGAAGTACGCGTACTCCTGGGGGTACATAACGGGCTTGCGGGGGTACGTAGATATACGTACACCGTTCCTAAAATTTTCACACGTTACTACCAGTATTTTAAATCAAAAATCTTCATTATAACATCTACAATAGAATTATATAATAAATATTACTGTTTAAAATTTGTGGTAGGAAAGCACAAAAATTTTAGAAACAGTGCGAATCCTGTATATAATATCGCTAATCGCGAAAATCGCAAAAAATGCTATAAATGATAATGTAAATTGTATCGGTTTATTAACCCTTTCAGGGGCAAGCAATAATGTCTCTATAACATTGAATTTTCGCTGTAAAAATCAAAAAATTTAATTTTGAAATAACGAAAAGCAGTGTTCCAATATTTTACCGCCAAAGTTAAAAATATGAAATTTGGTTAAAAGTTCCTGGTGCGAATCTTGTTTAAATTAGGTGGGATAAAATATGTAACACCGGCTCCCAAAAGTTTAAACAGATGTGATAAAAAATTACTAATGAAAAAAGACATGTTTGCGTTATTTAGCTTTATATTGGGTGGAGGAGGAGAAGGGGATATTAATAAGAAACGGAGGTACTCCGAAATGAATAAAGAAAGGGCTCTGTAAAAGGCTGACAAGGAAGGTCTCCATACGGGCATACTCAGAAAATTCTGAAAAAATTACTGAATATTAGTCTCATGTGGATATATATGTTTATAAAAAATTTTGGCAAAACCCCGATTGTTCGTTCGCAAAAAAATAATGAACATTTCTTGTATTTGGCAATTTATCACCGGTTGGCGACGAAATAAAAATTTAAAAAAAAAATGCCAGATACTTTTTAAGGAAAAAATGTGTCATGTTAACTATTTCTCAAAATATTTATTTAAATAACTTTATTTTTTTCCGTTTTAATTTGTTATAATTATAGTTTTTGTCATTAAAATTAGCTATGAAATTTTATGAAAAAAAAAGTTAATTAAGTTTGCTTCAATCGCAAAATTAATTCCAATTGAAACTGCATATTCAGTTTCGTTGCTATGGAAATAAAAACTTTAAATGTATTACTGCAGCATTCTTCATTAAGTCTTTATTTTGGAATATGCTTAATTATATGAAAATATATTTTTCTATATGAAAATATTTTTACATACATAATTATTTTTACAGTATTAAAATTAAATAGCTGCTTGAACAATCAATATATATTTGCAATAAAATATAATATATATACTAAATTATCTCATTGTTCAAGTTTAAATTCATCAAATACCATTTACACACATTCTAAAAACCTATTAACAAATACTTTTCAGTTGCATGAAAATCGTTTGCTTTTGGCAAGGAAAAATTTTATTCGCCAAATCGCGCGACGCTTTCGTCTTTTTACGTCAAATATTCCAAAGTATTTTATTTTTTACAAAATTTCTATTGTTATTCTGCCGCTAAATTTGACTGATCCTTTATTACATTCAAAATATTCAAAATATTCCGAATATACTCAGTATAGAGACCTTCCTTGTGAGTAATAAAATGCTAAGATGTCCGTAACACATTTCTAAAAACATAGCTGACAACTTCACACCTCCCAGACAATAAATATATTTTAAACATACAACTACATATTTTCAACACACGCATGTTTTTTTAATCAAAATTTATTGTTTTGTGCCCTGTTTTTCTCTCTCTCAATCACTTTTTTTTCGTTTTGGATTTGCGAAACAAAAATTTTTATTTATTTATATTGTCTGTGAAAAAGATATTCCCTGTTTCAATTTTTACGAAAGCTTTAAAAAGTACATAAAATAAAAATAATACGATTTAGTACACTTTTTTAACCTGCCTAGAGGCAAAGTACTTTTGTTGCTAGGATGTTTTGATGATTGAATGATACAAGAATTGATGAAAAAAAAAACATATCAAAATAAATATCTTTTGTCAAGCATAGGTCATGGAACACTTTCCTACATTTCAAGAATACTTTAACATATCTTCGCTTTTCAATAACATTAATAAAATTTCTAAGTGAACATTTTAGAATACGGTTTAAAAATTTGAAACCAAATTTCCGCAGTAAGCATCCATAACCCAAAAAGTGCTAAAATTTTTTCCTGCTGCCCTGTGTATGACAATTAGAGCTTTTAACAAGGGCCTGACTAACACGGGGCATGCGGAATAGTTTCGCCGGGACGCATTTTCAGAAAGAATCACGTTTTGAGCACCTTATCGCCAGAATAACGATTGGAGTTCAGATGAAGTCAATGCTATGCACCCTTTCTTGTTTGTGACGTCAAATGCCTAGAGAATAGCAACCCTTCCTTCTGCAAAGAGATCGTGCTTATTGTTCATTTGTTTTTCCGTAATCGTTATCAAGCAAAGAATATAATATGACTAAATGTTATTCACCGTTGTTTACAATTAAAACATAGTTTAAAACAAAGCTTTATCAGATTAAAAGGATTTCGGATTTGAAAATCAAAACAAAACGACGATTGGCGTTTGGCGATGCAGCTAGCTGAACGTTCTCGCTTTCGCCAACTCGCCAAGGCTGGTGCTCAAAACGTGATTCTTTCTAAAAATGCCACCGGGACCCAAATTTGAGACTCCCCTCCCCCTAAGGGAAGGTGTAAGTTTCCTTAAAAGTGAACCGAATGATAAAAAATGTTCAACAATAAACAGATTTTAAGTGTTTTGCATTTGCGATAGTTAATTTCTTCCTTGCTAATTTCTTAAAGTTTATTGACATAAATTTCATTTAAATATAACTGTAATCTAACACTTCCTTATCTGTTACTTTCTGTTTAACCCCCTGACCGCCAAGCAAAAGGGCAGAATTTTAATGTTGTTTTCTTTGCAATTTTTTAAAAAGTCTAAAAAAAGATTTTTTTTTTTTTTAACATGACATAAAAAATTTAATTATGCATTGGAGTATAAACCTTAAGAGTTTTAATCATAACAAAATATTTTAAAACTGTATTACATTAGCACAATCATGTTAATTTAAAGAATGCTTCTATTGCTGTGAAACCTGCAGCTTAGTGAACGGATATATCAGTTCCCAGCAGTCAGGAGGTTAAAAGAATTTGTCATAGTAGGAAATTTTATACCAAAGTACTTTAGGAGGAATGCAATAACAACATAACAAGCATTGAAATTTGTTGCTATTATTATCAGAAGCATACCACCACATGCTTTTCCATATGATGGAATCGCCCAAATACATGCATTAATGCTTGAAATAACTGTATTTGTACATGTACTATAGAACTGTATTCGTAGATGTGAATAATACTTGGTATGGAATTTATGTATGCGTACAACAAGTATAAAGTTTAGTTTTAGTCACTTCCGCATAATTTACGAAATGTGTCAAAAGATAGAATCCCCTCTCCCCCAAATAATGTTTGCCCCAGGGCCCCCCCACTGTCTATGTCAGGCCCTGCTTTTAACCCTTTGCACTCGAGAGGTGATTATCACTCTCATTATAATTATGAGATATAATCTCATAATATAAGATAATATCATAAGATCTCATTATAATTATGATTATTATAATTATGAGATTTTGGCACCTCAAATTCTGAAAGCACGCTAATTTGATAAGCTTTAAAAATATTAAATTATATATACATATATATAAACAGGAGCAGTCGCGCTGTAGACTGATTTCCATTCACATTAATTTGATTTGGAATTTTGATGGCCAAAACAGCTGAAAAGATACATTGTCTTTTTTCGTCTTTCATTAATGGGTCTAGTACCTTTTAAGTACCTTCTAGTACCTTTTATTCCAAAAATTCGACTTTTCAATTTTCATTACCGTAATTTTGAGTGTATAAGCCGCGGGTCAAACAATTCTTTTTCGACCCAGAATTTTTTAAGAAAGAAATATAACTAGCTAGATCGCCGTAAATATTTGTCTTCAGTAACCCAAATAAGATTTCTGGGTCCAAAAAGAATTGTTTGATCCGCGGCTTATACACCCGAAAATACGGTAATTATTATAAAATAATTCATTAGAAGTATTTTAAAACAAACCGCGTGCAAACATTCTCATAAGTTATAGCAAAAATAAGACGCTGATTTTGTTTGGTAATTAACTTAAGTTACAACTTTGTACAGGTTTTTGAAAAACCGCATTTTAGACATTGTGCTCATGATAATATCTTGAGAACATACTTATGAAGTATTATGATTTTTTTTTAGTTAATAGGCACATACGTATGCTTAAAATGAACTACTTTTATGTATTTATAGCAATAAAATTTTTAGTTAAAATTTTGATTTTTTTTTAAATTTAGAATTTTTTTACAAGGTAATGAAATAATTTTTATTTAAGAGTAGATCATTTTAAAAATATATTATTCTTCTTTACAGAAAAAAATATATATGCAAAAATATTGATTTATATGGTCGTTAGAATGCGCGCAAAGGACGGCGAAGCAAACAATAGAAGTTTTTTTAATTTCAGTAATGCATAAATTCTATGAATGACTATTAAATGTTTAATGACAGTTTTTTAAAAAGCATAATCTTTTCTATTGAATGGTGAAAATTTCATGTTAATATGTATAAAAGTTTTAAAGATACGGTGAATCGAACTTTGGATGTTTTCGTTGTTTTCCAAAGATCTTAGGTCTTTGGTTTTTCATCCCATTTAAAAGGTACAAGACCCCTTAAAAGAACAAGAAGACCCCTAGTGGCCCGCGTAAATGGGTGCTTCAAATACTCTGGGCACCAGCAGTGACGTAGTCATAGAAAAAACAGAGGATATGCCTTCTAGGCCGAGGGCATACGCTCAAGGCAGAATGTATACCCTAGATAGGGGCGCACAACCGGTGGGCTGTGGGCCATACTGATACCACTATTTTTAAGCAGAGTAATTTTCTTCAAAATAATAACAGAAATGTTGCTATTAAATAAAACAAAAGTCACTTTTCAAATATTCTGGTGGTAAACGATTTTTTGGGATTAAGGTTGAGCATCTCTACCCTAGAGTGTATAAACTATAGCTTTCTTGAGAAAAAGATGCTATACGACATTCCTGTAAAACATCCAGAAGATATACGGCATATACCCTCCACTACATCCCTGGACACCGGTATTTTAAACAAGTTTTCTATGCCTTATCTAATGGCCGAATAATCTGTGCCAAAAGATGGCGAAATAAACTATTATAGATATTAGTGCTGTCCAAACCATTTGGTATCCCGTGCTACGAGGGACACCTGAAAATACTAGTGGTGAGTAAGAGTAACTTGTCGAGTCCAAAGGGTTAATATGCTACACAGTATGCTAAAAAATAGTTTAGTAACAAAACACATAATGTCAGGTTTCGCAAGCATCGAAAAATATCCTGGGATTTTACGTACTTTAGTACCAAGAATTTTCTAAAGTACTGATTGTTTTAAATGAACATAGAACCTTATTTCATTAACCATTAAACTGATCGACATGTTTGAATAAAACTTTCAAATGATGCCAGTTTTTTCTTGTCTTTTACTGAATTTTTAATATTTTATCACCGATCTTTCAAAACAGAAATTTTGTCTAGTTGTATCAGACAAAAATTCGGATTAAATAATGAAGAAATTACAATAAAAATGTACTGGTGAAAATAATAAATAACAATTGGACTACGGATGCCCGTACGTGGTACGTGCAAATCATGGTTCGTAAAAACACGTTGTCCATATAACGTATGGGCAAACCATGGATCTTATTTCCAGAAATAATTATTCCAAGTTGTCCATGTATCCGGTGTTTTGGCTGACACTGAATATTTTTATTTATTTTCAACAAATCTCGTTTGCTTTAGAGTGTCTAAAAGTAAATTAACTTTCCACCTCAAAAACTAGCAGTTAGAATATGGTTTATAATTATTTTTAAATTATTAGAAAATCCGAGCTTATACCGGAAATTCAGAAAGAAGAATTTTAAGAAATGGCAAATAAAGACTGTGCAAGAATATTAAAATGTAAAAAACCAACATTTAAAAATACACAAATAGTGTATTCATGTGAATAATGTAAAAATGTTAACAATGAATATTGTTACAAAATTAGCCTTATGTTTAAATTCCAGAAGTTACACTGAAAATGAGGGGGGAAAATCTCGCTATTCCTGATAATAAGACATTGATATGAGTCGAATAAGACATTGATATGTGGATATTTTTTTCAGACAAGCTAAAAAATGTCGTGTCGTCAGCCCTGAATTTTCTACTCAACCGATTTTGATAATTATTTTTTTAAATGAAAGTTATTTATTTGTAGTTGTGCCCATTTTAGCTATTTTTTAATTTATTTCCATTTTTATATTTTATTTTTAATTTTAAATGCTTTTTACGATAGTTCTTCAAAATGGGGGCAACTCAGTTTAGCTTTTCTCTCGATAATAAAAATTTATTTTCCATTATCACTTTCCACCGGTCAGAATATTTCATCAAGGAATATGTCCTCGCATTTAAAAGAAAAAAAGTTAATTATTTTCGTAAAATTTAACCACGTAAATATTTTTTAATTACTTGAAATTTACATTATATTTTTGTACATGATTTAATTATTAAACTGTGAGTACCAAAATAATTCATTTATAGTGCTTATGTTAATATTTTTCTTTTTCTTTTTTTTTTCCTGTTTTATGTTCTTTTTTTTTTTTCAAAAAATAATGAATGCTTTTTTTAGAGCTTCTGGTCATAATGCCTTTCATTAAAGCATGTAGAAAAGCTGCCGTTATTTGTTTTTCGAATAGTTAGAGTTATATTACAAGCATATATTAATAGAAAAGCTTCCCTCATTTTCATAAACATTTAATTTGAAATGCTTACTTATTATTCGAGTGATTTTGTTCCTTTAATATTAATTTTTGTTCGTTTATATTAACTCCTTGGGGATAAGCGACCGATATACAGGGTGATCCAAAAATCAGGACGGACTTCAAAAATGAATAATTCGAAAACGAATCAAGATACAAAGACACAGTTTGCACCAAACGGTTAGAAAAGAAACCGGGTTTTGTGTGGCAACGAGAAAATATAGTTCTGTTGCGAGCAACGGCATCACTTGCAGCACTGAAAGATGACATCCACCAAGATGTGCCTGCCATAACGCAAGAAATGCTACCAAATGCTGTGAATGGTGTGGTGCCGAGTCTCACAGCTGCACTTAATAATGATGGACATCGCATTGAATTAAAATAGCAAATAAAGCCTTTGTGCAAAAATGTTTAAAGATAGAAGACCAACGATTATAAATGGACAAATAAAGTATGATAAGGGAGCAAACAGCTGTTTCGAATCTACTATCAAAACACCTTTATTTTTTATTTCATTATTATTTTATTATTATTATTTTCCCTTGATTTTTAGTTTTGTTTTGTTTACTCTCCAATAGATGTCGCTACTTGTCCACCCAGTTGTTCAGGTTGCTTTCTTCTCATTTGTTGCTTTTCTTTAGGCGGGATCGTTCCCTTAGCGGGTATATAAGCCTGCGTCTCTCTGTCTTTTTGCTCAGTTTTGCTTTGTCTAGCTCGCTGAGCTTTTGCACTGATGAAGAATCTCGATAGTAGATTCGAAACAGCTGTTTGCTCCCTTATCATACTTTATTTGTGCATTTATAATCGTTGGTCTTCTATCTTTAAGCGCATTGATTATTTACTGTAGTACTAATTAACTATAATTAAGCTGACCTGTAAGTTGTCAAAATTTTTTCATTTGTAAATCATTTTACTATAGCACCATTTATTGGTTCCTCGCCGCGAAGAGGTTAAACATTTTTTAACCCCTTAACTGGTTTGACCGAACGGCGTTCGGGCAAGACGAATTTGCTTATTGCATCATTTAAAGCTTTATGACACCACTATTATTTTTAAGAAAATTTTCATACTATTGAAAGGTGGAAATGTTTTGACTAAATTTTACGAATATTTTATTTAAATAATAGTGGTGTGAATACGTTATTTTCAATTTATTGAACGAGAAAGAATTTGCCAATTAAGTGGTTAATGCTATATTGATTTTCTTTTATTGCTTTGATACTGTTATAAAAAAATATTAACTTTAACCAGCAAGATTTAAAAAAAAAAAAGAAAAAGAAAGGTACAGATGTCAAAGCAATTTGTATCGGTTTATAATATGATTGTGATAAAAGGACTACTACTAAAAAAGAATCATGTTTGCGTTAACTAGTTGAGTGTATAAATGTGTATGTATATAAAAAATGGGGGTACTCCGAATTGAAAAGCCAAAACTTAGGTACGAGTTCGAGAAAAAGATTCGAGAAGATTCGAGAATAAGATTCGAGAATAAGAAAAAGTTCGAGAAGCGGTGGTCTAGTTTACCAAAACCTTCCGTTTTTTCTGAGATAAAATTGGTAACCCTAGAACAAATTAACGCATTAATGTCAAAAACACTTTAATATCTGAAAGGTGACAAAAAAAATGTGTAAAATATCGGTATGCTTAAATCTGTGCACGCAAAAGAAAAAAATGAAACTCGACCTTGGCTGAAAATTGTATTGATTGAGTGCAAAATATATGTTAAAAAACTACCTATTAGAACTGTATTAAATATACATTACAATCGTTATATTTTATTTTCTTCTTTTTAGTGAGTAAAACTTTCCTAGCCCGTTGTTATATTTTAGTAAACGGGGTTTGGTGCATAATTAACTCGGTTGTTATTGTAACTTTTATACACATATAATCATAAAAGATACTACGCGATTGACAAACTGCATTCAGCTAACAAACAAAATTTCCAAAATTAAATTATTAACCTTTAATTCATTTATATTTTCTTAAATATACCATTGCCATAGAAATACAGCTGCATACATAATTTGTAATCAGAAAATGAGCAATAAATCTTGTACAAATAAAACTTCTTTGCGTCAAGATAGGTAATTGAAGGAATGTAAAAAATATACACTAATGCCATCCACTATGCAGTAAAATAATAAAAATATTTGCTAAACCAGTTTTTATTTTTCTTATAATTCACAAAAATTGAACATAATCTCTTTTGAGCTATTACGGTTCTTTGAGAAGCGTTTTTTTTTCAACAGGAACCTCAAAACACAATATAGTTCCGAGATTTAAATATATATACGTATTTACGAATGAAACAAACATTTCTATTGCTGTCCAGAATTTTTGAAATCGTTTCAAGTACATTTTACTATTAATCAACTGATCAATTAATCAATTTTCAATTAATTAACAGTAAATTAAGGAATTTTCTTAGGCTCTATTATAAACAGGAAGGAATAAGCTTGAAAGAACGGAACAAGCTTCAAAAAATATTAATAAATAAAATTTCTTCAATGATTTGTTAGCTTACGAGGCAAGTAAAATATTTTTCCTCGAATATGTTTGTTTTCTAACATTAAATTCCTGTTGAATTATTTGCCTTATAAACCGAAAAGCGGTAGTACAAACAATCACCTCATCGGCTTCACAGTTGCAATTTTAGAATTAGTTAAAACTCGATTCGCGTACTAAAATGGAAGCGGTCTGTCAAGTCCTATCTTGGAGGAAATCTCTTAACTCCCGATTATAGCGGTTAACTCATAGATTTATCATTGCGTTTTCCTGCACCTAAACGTTGAAAACAGAATGAGGATTTCGTCTGCGTTTCCGCCTCTATTAGTTTTCTGGACGTATCAATTCTCAATAAACTTTTAAATGTTCCATAAATATGTTACATTAATCTCTTGAAAGACAAGCAATAATGTCTCTATAATATTAAATTCGCACTGGAATAATCGAAATTTTGTTTTAAAATAAAACAGAGAATTTTTCTAACATCTCGGTATCAAAAGTAAATATATATTGTAAAAATATTGTTTAAAGTTTCTGGTGAAAGCTTTGTTTAAATTAGGCGGTATAATATACATCCCAACGCCCTCAAGGGTCCTTCTAATACCGATAGTAGCACATACCCGCCTACAGTGCCCACAAATTAGTGAATTTTTTTATTAACCCTTCGGACTCCGGTGCCTCCGGTACACAAATTTTATTCGATTAGCACCACTTTTTTAAAAGAACTTTCCTTGAAGCAGACAATTTCAAAAGTTATCTGATTAAATAAAGGAAATTTTATTTTCTTTTATGACTGGTGCCAGAAACAAATTTTGGAAGGAAAGATGATGTCTCCACGGAGGAGACAACGCAGCGGAAAGGGTTAAAACATTCTGTATTCACACGAGAGAATTAAAATATTTTTTCTTTGTTTTGATATAGAAAAAAAATATTACGTTATTAAATAAACTGAAATTTACTATTTAGTTTTTCTGGTGTGAATTCTTATTCTCCGGTTTACGCAATTTCTGGAGCGTATTCTGTTATGGACATTAAGGGGACACAGTACCTAAAAATCAGCCAAAATTTCGATTTTCTTTTTTTTATATTAACTGAGAACTTCCTTAATTGCGAATATTTTGACATCTCATTTTTACCTGTACGACAATTACACCGCGAGATATTGTAATCGTTGTTAAGAGGCTACTTCAGTCAAATGAAAAACCAACCCCGTTCGCTAATACTAATCCTATGGAAGATATTTATAAAGATATCGCGGTTGCATTTTAATATTTTTAATTTTTTTTTTTTTTTTTTTTTTTTTTTTGCATTGGATAGCTGAAATCGATCTGTATGAAGGCCGTTTTTTATTTTTGGATTTTGTTCACACATATTTATTAGGAGGACACTTTCATTTTTGGAACCGGTTTGGAAAGCGGAAGCATCCCCATCAAAAATGTCTGCAATCCAAATCGAAAAAGTTAGAAACGGCCTGCATACAGATGGGTCTCAGCTATCCAGTGCAAAAAGAATCATTTAAAAATATTAAAACGCAACAGAGATATCTTTGTAAATTTCTTCCATAGGATTAGCATTAACGAACGGGTCTTTTCATTTGACTGAAGTAGCTCCTTAATAGATACAGCGCAATTAACCACGCAAATGGAAATTTTTAACAGGTTTTTCTCCCTTTTCATATTTTTATAGCTTATGCTCGAAAAATTCTAAGGCTTTTTTGCTAATTTGGATAAAGGTTTGAATTTTTTTTACTTGTTATCCATGGAGTATTTAATATTGTTGTTCCTGAATTTACATTCAAGTATAAGAGTTATTTTTTTAAAAATATTCAGATTGAGAATTCGTTTAACTTTCTTTATCTTTTAATGTACACGAGAGAAATAAAAAATCATATTAAATATAAAACCCCACACATAAAAAAACCCATACACAGTTGTGTGTAGTATATTCTAATGAATGAGGAAAAAGAATCGAAGCAAAAAATATTCATATTTAAAAAAGTAGCAGGGCTTTTAAAAAAGTTAATGAAAAAAAGAATTAAACATTAGTAAAATACACTGCTCGACTAAATATTTTCTTTAAAATTTATATAATTTTTAGTATTAAGTATTGTATCACTTCAGATTGGGACGATCCACCTCCAGATGACATTAAAGATGAATGGCGACGCTTTATCAGCCCGTAAAACATGGTGACGTCACTGCAACGTCGTTGTGAAGTCACATTGTGACTTTGTGACCATCGATTGCCGATGTGAAGTCACAGTGACTAAAATGTGAAGTCGTTATGGCCGTTTTAGAGCTCTTTTGTGACGTTTCACAAAGTGGTCACAATGTGACAAATTTGTGAAAAATGTGTCATTTGTGACTAATTTGACATTAAAATTGTGACGAAACTGTGACAAAAGTGACGATATTTAAATTGCCAGAAACATGTTTTTAAAAGTAAATAGCATGTTTTGAAGGATATTTATAAATTTCTAAATATTTTTAAGAAAGTCACATCTCAGTCACAATGTGACGTCACTGAGTGGTGGCATTTTGGTCACAGATGTGATGTGACCAAAGTGACTCACAGTGACGTCACTGTGACCATGCATGCTATTAGGGGGAACACTTCAAAATATAAACAATTTAAAAATAAATCGTTTTGTTTTAAACGAATGACATTTGGAAATTGAATTGCACGGTTTTTAGCTCACAGGCTATCATAGCCTGAGAGCTTATGTGCCCGTTTGTTCTGTATGTATGTTCGTACGTTCGTGCGTAACGCGATAACTCGTGATAAAAATATCGGATCCACTTGAAATTTTGTATATAGGTATATCCTGATAAGGCGCTTCCCTGATTAGTTTTTGGAGTTCATTCGATATGTATAAGAGGGGGAACGGGGGTCGCATGCCCCTCCCCTTAATTGATATAAACGGGATTTTCATACAGAATTAACAGTTTTCGTTCAAAATTTAGATATAGGATCATTCTGATGAGGCGATTCCGTGACTGTTATTAGGTGTTCATTGAATAAGTATAAACAGGGGGAACGGGGGGCTCATGCCCCTCCCCTTAATTGATATAAACGGGATTTTCATACAGAATTAACAGTTTTCCTTCAAAATTTAGATATGGGATCATTCTGATGAGGCAATATCGTAGCTGTTATTAGGTGTTCATTGAATAAGTATAAACATGGGGAACGGGGGGCTCATGCCCCTCCCCTTAATTGATATAAACGGGATTTTCATGCAGAATTAACAGTTTTCGTTCAAAATTTAGATATAGGATCATTCTGATGAGGCGAGTCCGTGGCTGTTATTAGGTGTTCATTGAATAAGTATAAACAGGGGGAACGGGGGTTCTAATGCCCCTCCCCTTAACTTGTATAAATGGATTTTTCAAGCAGAATTGTCATATTTCGTTCAAATCTCTGAATAGTTTTGGAAGTTTAATGGTTAAGTATAAAAGAGGGGAATAACTCCTCTTAAATTATATAAATGCTAAATGGGTTTTTATTAAGAATTATCCAATTTGCTCTGAATTTTGGATATAGATTTTTTATATGATAAATCATGTCCTTGATAGTTTAGGAGGTTAAGTGATTAAGTATAAAAAGGAGAAAGGGAAGGCTGTTTCCCCTTTTTAATTTTTTTTCGAACGGAATTAACGAAAATACAAGGTTGTAATGTACAATTAGTATGAGTAGCCTGTGAGCTCAATGCCATCAGTTTAACTGGGCAATATTCTTTTTATTCTGATGCATCCGAGCTCGCATATGGATTGGCTATTTACCTACGCTGTTTCACAAAATTTAATACGTCTTTAAATTTAATGTACATCAAGTCTTAGGGTAGCACCATTGAAACCTTTGACGATCTCAAGATTGGAATTGTTCGCAGCTGCCTTATTGTCTCAACTCCTGTCTAAGATAGTGAATTTACTAAAGTTGAACATCAGTAAAATAATATGCAGTATTATTCAAAACTGAAGAGATAGTTTAAAAAGTGTGTACTTATAAATTGCTAAACTGATAATTTTATCATTAATATAAAAAAAATTAATTTCTTATTAATTGAATGTGCGAATTCTTTTATCAATCTGAATCAATAATATTCCAATTCCATTAAAGCGATTGTCATCCATTTTCTCAATCTAGCGGAGTTTTTTTAATTCATAAATTCATATTTTGACCAGCGACTGAAAATATATTAATTGATGATTAACCCTTGGCACTCCGTTGTCTCCGCTGGCATCGTTTCTTCCAAAATTTGTTTTTGCACCAGTAATAAAGGAAAATAATGTCCTTATTTAATCAGAGAATTTTTGAAATTGTCTACTTTATGGAAAGTTCTTTTTAAAAAGGTGGTGCTAATCTAATAAAATTTGTGTAAGAGGCACCGGAGTCCGAAAGATTAATACTAGCATACGAAAAACCGATATTTCAAATAGAGAAGATCAATCAATACACTGTTAAAACTACTTAGAAAATTTTCGAAAGTTATATGCAGTAAAAGAAACCTTTGTGTCGGAAATAATTCATTAATTTTGCAAAATCTATTGTTTTTATTTTCTTATAAAAATAAAGAAACGTTTTTTAGTATTGCGGATAACAAGGAAGTGGTTACATTATATTTTGTAACGTTCTAAACTTTGAGAGAAATAAGAGCTAAATTAAGAAACATCTGCCTTTATTTATTTATTTTTTTTAGATTTTTTCACGAAGATTAATATACTTTTTATATTTATGAATGAAATCATCTGATAAGGCTACCTTCCAATTTTTATTGTTTTCAGCCTGTTTTTTTAAACCTTAATTTACCCTCTATGCAAACACGTAAGATAAAATGAGGGTAAAGTAACACGACAGGCACGTGAGATAACACGCAAGCTTAGATTGAAATTTATTTTGCAAAAAAAGTAAACCGAAATATTTCTGTTGATAAGAAATATGTCATAGCCAGACAAAAGCTGCATTTTAATACAGCAAGATAGCGCTATTTTACTTTGAAACCGGGAATCATAAAACCTAATAATGCGGAAATGATATTATTTACTTTAAGGAGTGTTTTGAAGTTATGTGCCTGAATATGCCATTTCGATTAGGATAAAATTTTGTGTTTAATATTTTTGCAGACTTTGTAATCGTCTGTCTTATTTATAGATTTCGTAGGATTTTTCTGCATTGAAATTAGACCAAAATTGAAAATTCAGCGTTGCCAAATCTGGCAGATTTTTATTTCAGAAATTCTGAATTCATACTAGAAATTCTTGACAAAATACTTTTTTTTTTTTTTTTTTTTTTTACACATATTTAACAAATATTAATCACTGATTAAAATAAAGCATCGACTGCAGCAAGATGTAACATTCGATCAACTTCAACGATTGTCAATCGATACCATAACAAAAAAATCTTATGTGCCTCTGTTGTATCTAGCAGGTTTTTTATTTATAAATTTATAATTTACACCAGTATATTTATGAAAATTATGTTGAATCTTGTAAAGCAACAATCAGAGCTGCCAAGTCTCCGGCTTTTTGGATACCAGAATTTTAATACAGAAAATGTAGTTTTATTTAATTGGAACATTTCGACGATTTTAAATAACAAAATTTTCTGTAAAATAATACTGGTGTAGAAAAAGCCGGAGACTTGGCAACTCTGAACAATAAGTATTTAAACTGATTAATAAAAAATCGGATGTATGAAAAAGAAAAAAAAAACCAGCTAAGTGCTTTCTATTCTTGTGAACAGTGGCCAAGTGAACACCGAAGTGTATACTGGTAAGTACTATTGTTACGGTAATGGTTCATCGATAGGTTAAGTTAAAATGAAAAAAATAGTAAAGCTTTATGGTAAGAAATTTTTAATAAAAAATCTGCCATATTTTACAATACTGTACAGTGTACATAGCTCGTAGCACGCGAAAAAAAAAAAAAAAAAAAAAAAAAAAAAAAAGATTTGAACATTGATTATAATTTTAGTTTTAATATAAAAGGAAAAAAGGGAAGGTAAAAGGAAAAGTAACGGTTCAATTCGTATAAAACTCTTTACGAATTCACAGCAAAAAAGTTTTACGAAGTTCTTCTCTTTAAAAAATGAAGTTTGTTATTGACATTAGTTTGTCTTAATTTTATCAAACTGTCGTCATTTTATAATTTTACACATCTCACTAAACTATATTTTGAATGTCTTCTTTTAAAACGTCTTCTTTAAAAATATTTTTCTTTAAAAATCATTAATAGTTATAATTGAAGAGCTTACAAGGAAGGTCTCCATATTGGGCATACTCAGATTTTTTTGGAAAAAAATATACTAACTATGTAAGCTACTCATGTATGTAATAAAGGATCAGTGAGAATTAACGGCGGAATTGCAGTAGAAAACATGTAAAAAAATAAAATACTTTCGAATATTTGGCGTGAAAAGACGAACGTGTCTCACGATTTGGCGAGCAGCACTTTTCCCCGTCAAAAGCAAATGATTTTAATGCAACTGAAAACTTTTGGATTTTTAGAATACGTGTAAATGATATTTTATGAATTTAAGCATAAACAATGAGGTAGTTTAATATATTATTTACATGTATATATATATATATATACACACATTAAATTGCATAAGTATATATTATTTATTGCTGTAGTTATTTATCTCTGGAAAAAAATATTTTCATATATAAAAAGTTCTTATCCAGTAAAATTATTTTCATACATTTAAGCATATTTCGAAATAAAAGCCAGATGTTTCCATAGCTACAAAGTCGAAATGACAATGCTCAACTGGACATTGAACTTAAAACAATTTTAATTAATTTAAATTTGAATTTTTTTAATCTCAGATTTTGATGGTTATGCATGTAAATATCAATATAACGAAAATATACTTAAAACAAACTAAAGCTGACAAAGCCAAAGATATTTAATTTATCTAAACAAGTTGAACGTGAAACACTTTTTGTTTAAAATGCATTTGACATTAAAAAAAAAAAAAAAAATTGAAATTGTTTTTTATCGCTAACCCATGATAAATCGCAAAATAACGAAATTTTCATTATTTTTTTACGGACAGGTTACGGTAGTTCCGCCGAAATTATTCTTATAAACGTATATATCATCATAGGAAGAACACTCTGTAATTTTTTCAGATTTTTCGAAGTATGCCCGTATGGAGACCTTCCTTGTTAGTGGTGTGCTGATTATATATGACGGCCTATTATCTACACGAGAGATGTAGGAGTTACATTACATGGGAGTCTTTCGGAGGCAGCATAACCCTTATCTAAGCAAGGGAATCAAGTTTCGATGAAAACCACGGAAAAATCCGAACGATTTTTGTGACAGGCGCGATTAGGTTTATACCCAGCACCTCCCATTTACCAGTTTCGAAAACAAAACCTCTTTGTCACCGGTGGAGCCAAGAGCTTACAGAAGTAGCATATTATGATACAATTCCTCGAAATTGTTTTATTCTATGGACGACAATCATAACTGCCAATGTCTTATACTTTTTGGATCGGAAAATATTTCCAGAAATTTTTACATTTTTTAAGTCTCTTGAGAAGGTAGTCTTTTTTTTGGGTCTTTCTAGTTGCATCCAACTTCACGCCCAGTGTACACTTGAAATGTCTTGCTAGTTGTGAGCAATTGGGAATAAGTATAACTGTAGTATATAATACTTAAGTTAAGGGGGGGATTAAATTTAGGAAAAATATTGAGAACTGAGAAAGGAAAGTAGATAAATTACTTTTAATAAAAATAATAAACAAATAAGTAAATTAATAAAATAAAAAGTAAATAAAATTGTATTTATAAAAACTATGGAGTAATCGAGGTAAAACTGATCTAAAAAAAGGGTTAAATTAAATATATACAGATTAAATAAGAAAAAATTTTTTATTAAATTTTTCTGGTTAAAGACAAAAATCGGAAGAACTGGCAGTTATGGAAAATGTTATGATATACAATCATTTCATACATCTTTGATTGTAGGACATACACATGCGCGTATGTTACGCGTACGAGTAAACCACTAGCGGTATTAATTTTCGAATTATCCGCCACTTCACTTTGGCCGACATGGATCATTAGAGTCCCGCCTCAATACTTTTCAGCTGTAAAGCTAAAATAATAATACAAATATTTATTCATTGGTTTCTTCCAAACAAAATGACATTGTAAATAACAAAAAAAAAAAAAAAAAAACTTTTGATCCGATAGGAGCTTATTAATTTAGGCTAAACATATAGATCTAAACTACACACCATCTTAAAATATCAATTTTATAACCATTAACATAAATTAACGCAATCACAAATTTAAGAACTCTAAACAAGTTATAACGGTAAACACACGCTAAGGGCCATTTGTAACGTTTGGGTGCTCGTACTGGGTGTTGAATGCAGACATAACTCAGAACGTAAGATATAAACGGTTTATTTAAAACAGTAAGGGCTGAAGGACAGTGGAGTAGTTCCTAATTTTAACAACTGGTAACAATGCTAAAAGATTAAACTCATACTCACAGCTCCGGCACTAGCTCATTCGGGGCACTTCAGATTACTTCTGCTTTAACTTCAGCTAAGCTGCTGGATAAAACTTTATTAGACAGCCCGTGGCTGTATATATTTCTTTATTAACTTTGAACTAGGCAACGTAATTACTATTAACTTCTTACCACCGGCCAACTTCTCGAGTCGAATTCCAAAACTCCTTGTCAACTCACTGGAGGCTCGCCAATACTTGATATCGCTTGCTCTAGATTCACTACTAGCTGTCCAGTGCCGCTAGACACACTCTTAGCTGGCTAATATCGCTAGACCCACTTCGCTAGACACACACTGCTAGACGCCACTAGCTGGCTATGCCGCTAGAGACACACTCTGCTAGACACCAGCGGGCAATCGTCGCCAGAGACACACTCAGCTGATTAACGTCGCTAGAGGCACACTCAAACTCCAAGCTTTTATATGCTGCAAACTGAGATATTACAAATTTACATATTACTACTAACCGAGACATAACTGTAGAATCCGAAAGAGACACACACGCTCTAGAAAGTTAAAGTAAAAGAGAGGATAGATATCGCTTTCACGCTTACACATGTTAAATCATTGACGTCACGAGCTCAAAAATACTAGAGTGCCTTTATTACAAAGGTCACTCCCTCACAAAGTAAATAATCAACAAATACGCAAGAAAAATGACAAAGATTAAAGTTAAATAGTTATAAGAAATTATCACTTTCTTGGTCCCTCTGTCTTGTGGGCATTTTTAGGCATTTTGCAAACTCAGATAAAATAAAATGTATTTCATGAGAGATTCAGCTTAGATTTAGTCAATTATTCGTTTGCTTTCTCACGCTAAAAACATCCAGTTATTAAGAACAGATGTAAAAATGTAAAAAAAAAAAAAAAAAAAAAAAAAAAATCAGATATTTATTTACAGATTTTTATAAGTAATAAAGCACAGGTCCCAGAAGACCTAAAACGATAAAAAAAAATGTTTTTCTTTTCTTTTCTTGTAAGTAAGGTTTTTGTATTTTCGGCTCTTGGACTATTAGTAAATGAAGTCCATTTAAAAAAAAAGTTCATTTCGAAATTACACTGTTAAAAATCTTGCAGCATTTTGTACAGTCATTTCACCGCTTTCTGAAAAACCAGTAACATAACCGTAATTTAACTCTATTCTGACCATAAAATTGGTAATAATAAGTTCAGAATAACGTAAAAAGACGGTTTTACTTTTTTTTGTAGAAAACGGTCAAGTGACTCGATAAAAAGCTGCAGATTTTTAACAGTGTACGTAAAATCTGTTTTATCCTGTTTATTATGAACCAAGTCTGTTTTAACACGCTTACTCACCTATACCATCTGTTTACAGACTTGGTTACTGTGGAAGAGTAAAAAACAAATTTTATACATTTTCTTAATAGATTACATCCCTTTTTTCTTTCTTTACTTACCCATCATACGTAGTAACGGGTAAGTCTTGCAATCGTTTTGAAAATCGAAAAATAATTTTTGACGGATTTACACGTTTCAGATACTAGAGATTCTGAAAAACATATTTTCAGAAAAAAAAAAAAAAATGCCGTCTGTCTGTGTATCTGTCTGTAAAAGCTATACCTCCCGAAAAAATTGAAATAGAAACTAGAAATTTTGTATGTACTTAGTGTATAAAAATGGGACGAAGCCTATTTAATATCAGTGACCTCGATTATCCGGAACTATGTTTTTCGGACTCTCAAAAAATTCGTTCTCATGAAAGATATATAAAAATTTTCGATTTTTTTTTTTAATTTTAAGGTGTGGACGTAAAAGGAAATAAAATAACACAAATTTTGCAAAAAGAACGAAATCAATCAGATTATTAGTTGTCAAGATATGTTTAATCCTGTTTTCCACATTCTTTGATTTTTCATGACCTTGTATTTCGTTCAAATTTCAATTCAGACATATATTTTAATTGGAAATGAGACGCTTAATAGGACGCAGCAAACTGTTAGTTAATATGATTATTATTTTTGAGTTATAAGGATGTTTCTTTTACGCAATTCGCAACTATTTGAGTAGTTTGGCGTTTTATATAATTGTCGAAATTCGTTTATCAGCCATTTATTAGTAGAGCATTACTATGTGTTAAAAATACTTAAATATAAATTTTAATTTTGTTTTGGAATTGTAATGCGTTTTATAAATAGTTTATAAATGTTTTGTTTTCATATATTATGCATGTCCATGATGGGCAAGTATTATGCCCCCCCCCCCTCTTCCCCCAACGACTAGTTTCGAACTGGACTTGGTCTACTTTGCTTGAGAGACACTCACACATAGTTCTCAACATTACTTTTTGTTTCAAATTGAATAAAAAAACCCAAAATTTTACTAAATGAACTAAGTCAAAAGCGTTGCCGTTAGAAATAATATATATTTCAATAAATAATTATCCCAGTTGTAATTTGATTTACGTACTTAGCAACCGGTATACGTGTCGAATAATCTCTTCAGGTACCAGTGTTTATTTATTTACTTATTTTTGACTTTTAGTTTTTCAGTTTATATTAACAAACTGATAACTAAGAAAAGTTGAACAGCGACAAAAATTGAATTTTATTTTTTATCCATGAAATTTGGTGATACCTAGGGATTCAAAAAGTACATTTTTTTTTAGGATTTTTATATTCTGTTTTATCTTTTTGCACTGCAAAAACATTGAAAAACATAAAATGAATATATATTTAAAACGTTTTTTATTATTTATGGATGCTACAAATGCATAGTAAAATTATTTACATTTTCATTTTTGTGCATTTTTTCTTCAAGTAATTTTTATACAAGAAGTTCGTTAAAAAACCACGGTAAGAAACTAATTACTATTTTGTTTAGTTCTGCTACTTGTTAGGCTCCATTAATACCAGTTTCTCTTTTTTTAACCCTTGGCACTCCGTTGACTCCGCTGGGGAGACATAATCTTTCCTTCCAAAATTTGTTTTTGGCATCAGTAATAAAGGAAAATACAATTTTCCTTATTTAATCAGAGAATTCTTGAAACTGTCTACTTCAAGGAAAGTTCTTTTAAAAAATGGTGCTAATGTGTGTAAGAAGCACCGGAGTCCGAAGGGTTAACATTATTTATATGCATGAAAAGAAAATGTATGTGTTTCCTGTAAGATACATCAAATCTCAAGAGGCTAAGGTGTTCAGAACCCTTGGTTATTCTCACCAGTAAATTTTTATTCTAAAACTTGCTATATTTAATACGGTAGCCTCTCGATTAAAAAAAAAAAATTGCTTAGTTTCGAATATCCGGTGTCGAATATCCGATTAAATGTTCTGTAAAAAATACTCTTTAATAAAATATTTTAAGATCTGCAGCTATTAAAAGAATACAATGAAAGTATTTTTACGATTTAGTATAATAGCTTGCACATTTAACTAAATCACCACTTTTTAGTTACATATTAAATTAAATTTAACTGAATAACACTTTTTAGAAATTATTAAAAGAAAAAATAGTAGAAACAAAGCATGGCAAAATTAATTCATAAAGAAGTCATTTAAGCCTGTAAAATGAATCATTAATGAGCCCGATCTATACACCCATAGAAGAGAAGACGTTTGCCGAGCGAAGAGCGTTTGCCGAGCGAAATTATATATTAAAACTTCTTCTACTATTTGTAGTTTAATTTTTTTTTTAAATCAAGTCACAATATAAATAATATTTAATGTTTTAAATGCTTTACACATTGTTTCATTTTTATTTTCTCGAAACTTTATAAGAATATAATCAAATATATCAGAAATTTAAAATACCATTGAAGTACATTTAGAGTAAATTTTTAAACAAAAACTATCCAAAATATACTATTTAGTGGGACATAAGTGTAGGAAAGAGTAATTATTACTAATACTTCAAAGTTTTTAATTTTAAACATAGTAAAATATTTATTTTTCATTTGATGGTAAAATCTAATTAACCAGTGGTAGTTAATTTTATATTAACTAATTATAGTTAATTCCTTTTTTCTGAATTTATTGCACTGAAACTTTATGTAACAAAGAAAAACTATTTAATTTTTTTTACAACTTTTAAATGTTCACTTATCATATCCATGTCCTTCTATTATTATTAAATATCATAAGTTAGTCGCATTAAAATAAAACCGTGAAAATCGCTTACATGGATTTTAAGCAGCAAGCAACCACATGTTGACATAGCACAATAAAATTCAAAGCTTTAAATGCTTTACATGGTGTTTCACTTTTATTTTTCTAGAATCTTTATAACCATACAATCAAATGTACCAGAATTAAAAAATACCATCGAAGTATATGTAACGCAAATTTTTACTATAAATAAATAAATAAAAACTATCTTTAGTGTACTATTTTATCAGGCGTATGTGTAGGAGGAATTATTATTCATATGTCAAAGTTTTTTATTTTAAACTTACTAATATATTTATTTATCATTTATGGTAAAAACTAATTACTGGTAAGCAGTGGTATTTAATTTAATTTTAACTAATTATAGTTAATTCTTTTTTTTACTTATTTATTACTTTAAACCATCAATTAACGAAGACATTTTTTTAGAACTTTTAAATTTTTACATATCACTTTCATATGCTCCTATTAATATTAAATATCATAAGTTATTCGCGTTAAAATGAAACAGTGAAAATCACTTATCTGGATTTTAAACAACACGCAACCACATGTTCACATAGCAGAATAAAATTCAAAGTTTTACATGCTTTACATATTGTTTTATTTTTATTTTTCAAGATTCTTCATAACATACAATCCACAATTAAAAAATACCATTGAAGTTTGTGTAACGCAAATTTTGACAAAAAATAAATAAATAAACTATCCACAGTGTACTATTTTGGCAGGCGTATGTGTAACAGGAATTATTACTCATATGTCATTTTTGTTTTTCCAGAATCTTTATAAACATATAATCAAATATATCAGAATTTTATAATGCCATTTTATAATGCCATGATCTAATATAAATTATTACGCAAAAATTATCCAAAATATACTATTTAGTCGGGCATAGGTAGGAGGAATTATTACTAATACTTCAAAGTTTTTAACTTTAAACATACTAAAATATTTTTTTATCATTTGATGATAAAATATAATTATTGATAATCACTGGTATTTAATTTTATTTTAACTAACTATAGTTAATTCCTTTTTTATAAAAATTTATTACATTGAAACTTTATTTAATGCAGAAAAACTATTTATTTTTTTTACAACTTTTAAATTTTCACTTATCATATCTATACCCTTCTATTACTATTGAATATCATAAGTTAGTCGCATTAAAATGAAACCGTGAAAATCACTTACCTGGATTTTAAACAGCACGCAACCACATGTTGACATAATACAACAAAATTCAAAGTTTTAAATGCTTTATATATTGTTTCATTTTTATCTTTCTTGAATATTTATAACCATACAATCAAATGTATCAGAATAAAAAAAAAAACACCATTGAACAGGGTTCGCACAGTTCTACCACTACATTTTAAGAATATTTTCAAAGTGTTTCATTGTAGAAAACTGTGGTAAAATCTGTGAATGAAGGTGGGGATTACTAATGTTGTAGTTTAAAACTTGAATGTAAATTTTCGTAATTTTAATCGTGGTGCAAGAGTCCTTGGAAATTCCAAGAAGTGTGCGAATTTTGTTGAAGTATATGTAATGCAAATTTTTATAATAAATAAATAAATAAAAACTATCCACGTGTACTATTTTGTCAGGCATATGTGTAGGAGGAATTATTAGTCATATGTCAAAGTTTTTTATTTTAAATATACTAAAATATGTATTTATCATTTGATGTTAAAATATAATTATTGGTAGTCAGTGGTATTTAATTTAATTTTAACTAATAATAGTTAATTCTTTTTTTTTCTTTTTTCTTTCTTTCTTTCTTTCTTTTTTTTTTTTTTTTTTTTTGTAAGTTTATTACGTTAAACCGTCAATTAACGAAGAAAAATTGTTTATTTTTTAGAACTTAAAATTTTTACACATCATTTTCATACGCTCCCATTATTATTAAATATCATAAGTTATTCGCATTAAAATGAAACCGTGAAAATCACTTACCTAAACTTTAAACAGCACGCAACCACATGTTGACATAGCACTCACGTTCCGCAAAAACGCAATTAAAAACGCATCTGAATTTCTCCGCGCACTTCAGGAGAAAGTTACCACCGCTGAACAATCAGCGCAAGTGACATTATTGTTCAAGAGTGTGGCACTCAAAAGGCGGTTCATATTGCGCCATCTATCGATCGATTTCCACACTTTTTTCATGAGAGACTAGATATTTCTCTCTCGCAGATGCCATGGAGAAATAATGGAGTTATGAATAAAAAGGAGGAGACATATAGTCTATTGTCTATCAGTGGCGAGTGAAGTAACTGAGTTGGTTGTCACAATATGACAGGTGTTTCATTTAATCAGATTTACAGTTTCTCATTACCGTCTGTGAAATTTCCCACCAGTAAACTTAACTAGAAAATTTCGCCTTCTTTTAGAGCCTTATTGACTAAAAAATTCTCTGCGAATTCTGCTAAAAAAATTCCATTTCTTTTAACTGGTGTCAGTTTGGCGAAGTGTTGTAATCTTTTTACTGACATAGTTTTGGTTGTCACAATATGGCGGATCTATTACTACAGAAGTAAACTCCTACCAGTAAAAGTGAATATTAGTTTTTGTCATTCTTTTTAATTGAAAATTTCTCTTATTGAGACGTTTAAATAAAGAGAAGTTTTCTGCATAATTTTATTGGTTACAATTCGACGCGGTAGTAATGAATCCCTGCGAAAGCGGTTACAGTTGAAGCTTCACTATTTTAAGGCTATGTCAGTTCCTCTTCCTTAATAGTTCCATGGGAGAAATCGAGGTATGAGATATCAAGAGGTGCTTATATCAGCTTAAAATTAGCGCAATAATCATGATTGAAGATTGTAAATATTTCCACTCGGGGCTAAATATCAGAAATCTGATGACGTAAACACGCTTTTCGGAGCAATTAGTGGAATTAGTTTAAAAGGTAAAAGCGCAGTTTTGGGAAGATTTTGGGTGGTTTGAAGTAACGCGCAAACTGTGAGATATATGGGAACATTCAACATTTGTTCTCATTAAAAATGGTTAAATCATCGTTAGGATGTAATTGTTTCAGATGGTAACGCGCTGTAATTATAGGAATTAACTGTGAAACATTAACGGCGCGTTTATTATATGAGAAAATAATGGTTTATGTATAGTTATTGCTTCCAAAATAACTAACTTTAAAGAAGATATACTGTAATTTAAATTTTACTAATATCATATCAACTTGTATTTTCAGTGATTATGCGAAATTTTAATATTTTTAAAATGTTTTTTATAAGTATATAGTACATATTAAACTATTTTATTGTTTTCCTTCCAGATTTTAAGTAGAAATCCACTTTGGTTTAATATTTTATAATTTTTATCTTTAATATATATACATATATATGTATTCAAAATTTCTCGTGTTTTAGGACATTTTGGGACTTGGAATTTGTCCTCTATTCGCATGTGTCTAATGCAAAAATCTACATATAAGTGATAGTTTTTATGCAGCGTTCGCTAAAACAGAAGTATCCGGTATTAAGGGGGGGGGGGGTAGGGGTGAATAGGGAGAAATGGGTCAATTTTCACAAAAATATTTTTTAACTAAACATGTTTCGTCAGTAGAAGATAAAAATTTACAGAATAACATCTTTAAACATTTTCACATACTTAAAAGCTGCAAATTTGATGATAATAGTTAAAATTATCGAAACCAATTGTATTAAACCACTAATATAATATAATGTAACCAATTATATTAACAAGAAAATATCCCATATCTCCAACATGTTTTTAAAATGAAATTTCATATTTAATTTTCAAAAAAGAAATATATATATATATATAGCAATGATAATATGAAATTTACATTCCTAAGGTTCATTGTAAATCAAAACATTTATTTTATGTTATATTATACTTCGTAAAATCCAATAAAAAATATGGTTGTTCCCGACTAGTGCTGCCAATTAATTTTAAGGACTATAAATTTGTATTTATGTCTTGTTCATCAATGATGGAACAGTCGGTTTATTAACGTAAGGTAGAATTTCTTTTTTCATTCTTCCTCAGAAATAGTGTATTGAAATATAAAAATAAAAATTTGCAGTTTGACAATAATTATTTCAAATCAATAATATTTTATTTAAAAGTAATAAAATTGATATTATAGAAATAAATGCAACTATTAATGGTTGATAGTGATAGACAGTGCATGAGTAATAAAGAAAAATTTACAGTGCTTTCATTTTTCATTTTTTCTTTTTTTTTTTTAAATTGCAAAACAACAACAGGATGACGAGTAGTCAGGGAAAACAGTAAAAAAAGTACAAAATACCAGTATTTTGTTAAAGAGAATTTTTCATTTTTTAATCCCGTTATATTATTTGAGGTATTTTCTATAAGAAAATACCGGTATATCTCTCTCTCTCTCTCCTTTTTTTTTTTTTTTTTTTTTTGAGTACGTTTTTCTCTGACCATTCGCCCCATCAATAAGTTTTATTTCTTACATTATTCCATTTCAAAACATAATAGTCTTATAAAAATAAACTATTAAAAAATGTATATAATTAACCCTTTCTGGCACACTTTGACCAGTACAGGATATCTATTTTTAATTCCAAACTTTCATACGGCACCAATAATATTTTAATGAAATTTTTTCTTTACAATAAAAGCTTCAATTAAGGGATTCTTAATTTTTCTAAAAGTTACTTCTAAATTCCGGTGTCAGTCGATAATTTCTCATTTTACTAGTAGAGTTTGACCGTGCGAGAAAGGGTTGAAGATAATTACTTGAATAGAGGTATCATTTGGGAACGATAAGACATGTTCCATCCCTTTATTAGAACAACATTTAAAAAATAATAATAATAAATGTTTTTTTACAAGAATCATGTGGCTTTTACATTTAAGATAACTGTTCATTTATAAAAGTCAATTTGATGAAGTTACAAAATATTAAAAACAATTAAGTTAGCAACAAAGAATCAGATTGAAAATTTGAGATTGAAAATCTATGTAGTTAATTACTTTTCCTTTTTATAGTATTTAAATAACCTCAGGTGTACATACAATCCCTGCATTTTTATTTCAGATTGTTTTAAAATATGTTTAGCAATAATTATCTATGCATAATAATTTACTAAAAACATATTTAGTCCATATTAAGGATTAAAGTAATATAGATTAGGAAAATAAATAACTTTCTAATTTCAAAAGAATGATATCACTGATTTTATTGTTAAAATTTCGTTTATTAGCATATTAAATCTTTGCTTAATATTTAAATTTCATAACCTGAACACTTAATCAAAAATACATTAATACACGAAGATCAACTTTAATGAAATATTTTGCATAGTTTTTTTTATTATTATTAAATATCCATATTAAAATGCTTTTCACAAAGTTCACAGTATTAATGTTGCTTCAATGTTTTTTAAAAAATTACCACATATTACGTTTTGATTAAAAATACAAATAGAGATGCATAATCCCAATCAATTTACTGTATTTAAATTTTATCCTCTTTCGTATATTTCTCATCATGTTTTATCATTTCAAATAATGTTATCAAATTTTGAAAATTAACATACGTATTAAAATTACATATCCAATTCCATATCCAATTATATTATTCATAAATATGGAGGAGTATATTTTTTGAATGTAACATGAAATTCGGAAAAGATAAATATGAAATAATTTCAATAAATTATATTTTAGAAGTCGAATTCTTCCCTGCATATTTAACACTAGAACGCCGGACGGTGTCATTTCGACACCGAAGCGTGTAAATTTAGATGTAAAATCTGTAAATTATAAAGGAAAATTTTTATATCTCTCGACTTTTATTAAATATGTGGGTAGAACTCGCATCGAAATTTTTTTGGAAATCTATTTATTCAAACTTGGTTTACAGGCAAATTTACCTAGAACGCCGGACTGGTGTCAATTGGACACCGCAATAATTTCATTTCCCCTAATTTTAATTTTGTTCTTCTGTGCGATAATTCCACACACTATCATAGTTCAGGGGGATCTCAGAATGTTTTTTCAATGTTTTTTCTCAGAATGTTGAAAAATCCACTAAAAGAAGTAGGAGAAATGAAGAGCTGAAAATTTTTCTAAGCGTATTAAATGCGAAATTGAAAAATGTCATGGAAATGTCACAAATAAAGTATGTTCTTTTTGTAATAAAATGGCATGCGGCAAATGCACAAAAAATGTCACCCATAAATGTATTGACTGTTAGTAATGTAAGTAGTTATTTCACTTATTTATATTTTCATATTATCTTGCAAACATATTCTTAAGTTAGAGACATAATAATTATTTGTGTGCGCCATATGTATGTTCTTATCATCTAGCAAAATTTTTCTTATAGTATAGATAAAATATAATTTGTGTGTGAAATATATTTCTCTATATCTCGAAAAATTAAGAGTATTTTACAAATATAATAATATTTGTGTGTACTTTAAGCATTTTAATTTAATCTTGTAAAATTTTTCTTTTTTTTTTATAGCTTTAACATTATTTATGTGTTCTATATGTATTTGTAAAAAAATATTAAACTGTACATTTTTTTCGAATTTTTTTTGCATAATATCGACCAGTGTCAAAATGACACCTGCCGGCGTTTTAGGGGGTAGCAATATTTCAGGCGTTCTAGTGTTAAAGTAATTTATCAATATTTGCATGCTCTAGTGTTTTTAACGAATATATTAAGTTTACGAAAATATATTTAAAAAGAAAAGATATTGACTCATGAATCTCCATATAATTATTCAGAATGTCGTATTTTTGAAATAAACTTATAATACCCAGGGACGTGAAAACAGATATGACGAACTTTTTAAGAAATGGAGTTTTGATAATCATACACATTTTATTTATCAGTCTTTAACTTTATTTTTCATTGAATTTCAGTTTTAAATTTAAGTTATTTTTAGGAAAGCTATCGTAATTTCGCACTTATCCGCCGCAGCTTAGATAATTCGGTTTCCTCCCAGAATTTATTTTAAATAAAATGCGACTTACTTTTGCTTAGCATTTATCAGACTTTTTTTTTACAATAAAATTTCCGGCCTGAAAAAAACTTAACTTAGCCGCGGCGTATATGCACGAAATTACGGGAATAAACAGAGATATACCGAGTGCTGAGAATTTTCTTAAAAATTTAAAAATCTATTGTAAAACAATGAATGAAATATGGATATTTGAAAGAAAGAATGCAAAGTTCTCACCAGTCCCCCCCCCCCCCGCTTTTTTTTTTTTTTTTTTTTGAAAACCGGTATTTTTTTTTAATACATTTGTGGAGTGATTCTGCAAAAATTACAAGAAAAACGCTCTTTTTGGAATGTTTCTACGAAATTTATAAAAGCATGTTTTCATTAAATAAAAGTGGTTGGTCAAAAAGCAGACTAACTAGAGAACTGCAAGAAGTGTAAGTCACCGATTTTAACGAAAGTGATATCGTTGGAAAGATCTCATCGAGAACAGTAAAAAACTCAATGGAACTACCCGTCGCAAATCAGCCATTTTCGAGATATCGTCAATTTATGTCACGTAATTAGTGCATACTTAATGGGGGACCGCAAAAAATTTTAGTCTAGATTTTAACGAAAGTGTTATTGTTTAAAATATATCATCACGAGGAAGAAAAACTCAATAGAGTTACCCATCGGAAATGAGCCGTTTTCGAGATATCCGATAAATTATGTCACGTAGCTAGTGCATACTGTTCTAGTGCATATTTAATCGGGGACCGCAAAAAATATTTTTCCCGATTTTGATGAAAATGGTGTTGTTGCAAAGATATCATTGTGAGAAGTAAAAAACTCAATGGAAGTAACCATCTGAAATGAGCCGTTTTCGAATATCCAACAATTTATGTCACTTAATGCAGTTTCCCAGCAGCGTGTATTTGCAATGTCACACAAATTGTCGGATATCTCAAGAACGTCTCATTTCCGATGGGTGATTCCTTTGAGTTTTTTAATCCTCACGATGATATCTTTTCAACGATACCACTTTCGTTAAAATCGAGAATAAAATTTTTTGCGGACCCCCATTAAGTGTGCGCTAGCTACGTGACATAAATTGTCAGATATCTCGAAAACAGATCATTTGGGACGGATAGTTCCATTGAGTTTTTTACTGCTCTCGATGAGATCTTTCCAACGATACCACTTTCGTCAAAATCGGTGACTTACACTTCTTGCAGTTCCCTAGTAAGTGGAAGCTCTGAGAATGGGATAAAAATAATATATATATATATATATATATTTTTTTACAATAACAAGGAAATTTGTAATTAAAAAATAGAAGATAGATGGCATTGACGAGGAACATCTGTAGCACATGTGTGAAAATCAAATTTCTAACAAAAGATTTGTTCCTTCCAAGCATCCGTGTGCTTGAAACGGAAAATTTCCTCTGCATGAGTCGATTTGCTCCATTGAATTTTAACAATGTGCCAGTTGCTGATTCCCTGTCTTTTTAACCCTTTAACGGACAAAGCTTTTTCATTTCTAAAACTTTGAAATAAATGAATGACACCGGTAAATAAGAACAAATATATTTGTAAATTACAAAAATTTGTTTTTCACATACATAATAAAATGGATTTTTTTAATTAAGTTTCCGTCGTCGAAGAGCATATCGGAATTAAAATTTTGCGGTTTCCTACAGAAATCAATGAACGTTAAAGGGAGAAACTAACATTATAATCAACAATGCCTTATTGGATTACTATAGCTTAACCAACATAATGTGACCCGGGTACGATAGCATAGTCATGGCATCGAATCAAGAATGGTCTAGAATAGTCAAGATTAGTACATGGAGTCATATTACTGAGAACCTCATTTACACAGTATTGATTTATATATGCTAGCGCCATCTATCAACAATTTTATTGATCACAATACTTTTTTTTATTATTTTTTAATCCCTTAATTCTCGCTCCCCTGTATTCACGGGCTGAGAGTTTCGCGACATTTATTCAGAATTGTTTGATTTCCGCCAGTTTTATAGTAGTGAAATTAGCTTTATTCTGGTGTCATTTTGCTTTTCATTAAATAATAATAGAGATGTGTCATTTGTTGAGGAACGAATCCAAAAGAACGAGTCCGGCAGTGAAACTGAAGGAACGATTCATTTCTGTAAAAAGGATTCGTTCCTTTTTGGAACGACTCCGCGTAATCGGTTCTTTTTGGAACGACTCCGCGGAATCGGTTCTTTTTGGAACGATTCCGCAAAGGACCGAATCCTCGGACTCGTTCCGAAATGAAACGATTCCGAAAAGGATTGAATCCTCGGACTCGTTCCAAAATGAAACGACTCCGAAAAGGACCAATTCCTTGGACTCGTTCCGAAATGAAACGACTCCAAAAAGGACCGAATTCTCGGACTCGTTCCAAAATGAAACGACTCCGAAAAGGGCCGATTCCTCAGACTCGTTCCGAAATGAAACGACTCCGAAAAGGACCGATTTCACAGAATCGTTCCGAAATGTACAGACTCCGAGGAATCGGTCCGAAATGCACCGAATCCAAAAAGGACCGATTCCTTGGAGTCGGTTCGAAATGGACTGATTCAGAAAAAATCGGTTCTTGTTCTTGTAGATTGGCTAGTTTTAACAAATAAAAATACGCTATTTTATTTTAAAATAACATATTTTCGTTTTATTAAAGCAGAGTGTATTGCCCAAATACTCTTCGAATGTGTAGGGGGAAAAAATGATGTTGTGGGAGGTGGAGAGAGTTTGATAAACTATAACTGCGCATTATATCCTCTTAAAGTTTATGTTTAGAAGAATAGAAGTATATTATTTTACTTCAATTAAGATATCGCCCGTTACAAATTATTTACTGTCATCTGTGACTTACCATCTGAGACTTAATTACTTTACTATTTGACTTTTTTGTGCTAAATTATTCTAAAAGGAATAATTAAAAGACTATTTTATATGAATTGATTTTTTTCCACCTGAGCGAAAAAATGCCCCAGCTAAGATTCGAATCGAGAAACTTGGATTGCATTCCCGGATCCGCAGGTAATGGAACACCATATAGATATACATACACTAATACTTTCTACTAGATACTAGGTACACTAATAATATGGTAAATATATCATACGAAAGGATTTTTTCCAAATGAATTCTTAAGAAAAACAAAGTAAAACAAGGTTTAAAAAATCGGATTCGAAACAGTTTTGAATAATATGAGAAATACATGATTATGTCATAAAAACTGCATTTTAATAGGATAATAATAACTGATTTTTGATTATTTTAATAAATATAGAATTACGCACTTTCATGTATATTTCAGTTTCATGTCCCCCTCCCCCCCTCAAGCATAATTTGAATTTGCGAATCCTCTTTGTCAAAAGAAAAATAAGACCAGCAACGAGCGTTTGAGTATCACTTTATTTCCACTGTTTGGCGCTTTGTTTTTCTCTCCTGAAGAAGATGATTAAAAAAAAAATCTCGAAACTCTCGAAGACTGTTTTAATCAACTTCCAACGAGGTTTGTTACAAAAAAGAAAATGGATATACCGTATGTAAATCTCTCATCATACACTCTCAAACCTGAAGAGGAAGAACTCCTAAGAAAAGGCCCTAAATATACACTTAGTAAGGATATAAATTTAAAAGAAGCAATTCCTAAAATTGAAAGAGTTCTTAAACTAATCCCTCAGGATGAAGCAACCAGAATTAGGAATTTAGCACAAAATGAAATTGTTAAACAAGAAAAGGAACAATAAAGAGAAAAAAATACTAAAGGATTTGAAAAATAACCAAGATTTAACCTTTTTACATACGGATAAAACGGGAAAATTAGCTATTATGTATAAGACTGATTATATAAATAAAATGGAAGAAACTATAAAGGAAATGAATACACAACTTGTAAAAAAAGATCCCCTGAAGAAATTGACGAAAGCATCTGATGATTTAATAAAATCAGAAGATTGGCCAATTGATGATAAACCGATGAAATATAACTTTGCACCTAACATTCCAATGATTTTTGGCAAACTAAAAGATCATAAAACTCCACACAGCCTGAGGCCTATAGTAAATAAAATCGTAAGCCCAACATATGATTTGGAAAAATATATGAAGAACCAATATATGAAAATTATCCCCCCCCTCAGATATTTCTATAAATTCAACAAGGAATTTTATACAAAAACTAAAAGAATATAAACCAAATCATGACGACTTTATGATGAGTTTAGATGTTAAAAATCTATATCCATCAATTAATTTAAAAGAAATGACAAACGTAATTAATGAGTCTATTAAAATCCATTATACAGAACCTAAAATTAATACGAATTTACAAAGTGCAACAAATCTTATCCTTAATGAAAGCTATTTCCAATTCAATAACAAAATATATAAACAAAACAAAGGTGTCCCTATGGGATCACCAATTTCTAATGTAGTAGCTGAATGGAAGCTTAGAAACCTTGAAAAAATTATTATAAATGATCATAAAACCGAAATCCGGTTATGGCTCAGATACGTAGATGATATCTTCATTATAACAACCAAACACACTAACCTAGATAACCTCCTAAAAAAAGTCAATTCATACGACAAAAATATTCAGTTTACGATAGAAGAAGAAGTGAATCATACAATATCATATTTAGATGTAAAAATAACGCATAAGTATAATAAAATAGACACTACAGTTTATAGAAAACCAACAGCAAATTTGAATATAATTTCTTATAAAGATAACACTCCCTTACCATATAGATTAGCAGCCCTCCACTCATATATAAATCGAGCGCTATATGTATGTTCAACAAAAAAATCCTTAGAAGAAGAATTTAAAATAATTGAAAAAATTGCTGTCTCGGGCACGACAGTTAAGAGGTTAATGTAAATGATATTCATTTACTAATTATAGTATCCCATGTCTGTATTATTTTCTTTTGCGTAGTTCAAATTAGAATTACACCACTATTTTCTTAAAATATTGAAAATCGGAATTTAAAATAATAAAAACTGAATTTGAAATAAGGATCCTCCATCTTCGTAAAGACTTTCATCCATTCATTTAGTCGACAGGCACTCGAGTTTATTCCACTGGTAAATAACTTTTATTGTGCACAGATACCGCTGTAAATGAATATTAAACTTTTTAAACCCCTTTTGATCGCATTAAATAACGGTTTAAAAATTCAAATTGATTATTGCTACCACTTTTTTGAAAAAAAAAATATTCATCTTATGTTATGATGAGTAAAATGATACCAGAATAAAAACAATTACGGTATATTAATAATTACGTTATAATAACAATATTTAATGTATTAAACTGGTGGGAATCAAACAATTCTGAATAAAAACCGTGAAGCTTGCAGCCCGTGAATGTCTTGGGCGCGACGATTAAGTGGTTAAACCACAAATTCTGCAATACAATATTAATACACTTCAATAAATACATATTTATACCATTAAGATGCATTTGACACTTTTTTCCCTATTGGTCGTAATGTAAAATCTTTTGACTGTCCTTGAAATTAAATTATGCATTGATTTTCATAAAATTTAAAATGACTCTACAAAATTTTGCAACAATTTTATATTTAAAATTTCAAAGCATTCGGATGAATAGCTTTTGCTCTGTAATATGCGGACGGACAGATATATTGAACGACAACTGTTGGTGCTACGTATTTATATAATTACAAACACACGTTAAAAAAAAAAAAAAAAAATGTAAATCTTACGAAATGCATCCTGAAACAGATAATAATAAGCAAAAACTATGAATCATATTACAAGCTTGGTTTTTCGAAATACATTTAAAATTTTAAAAGTATACATTACAGATATTGTTATTTCATTTACATTTTATGCTTGTTTTCAGAAGTGTATTTAAAGCAGTAGAAAATGACTGCTGTTATCGCTAATATAATTTATACAGCGATATTTAGTATGAAATTCTTTAGATTTATAGCTATTATTAAGCGCGTGTTTAATATATTTCGTCTAAAATTCCGTTGTAGAAAATTCTATAAGCGAGATATTTCGAATTCCTTTAATAATATGGAATAAACGCATCATTGAATTTAAAGTTATTTGAAAATCATGATTTTCCCTTAATACGTTACGGAATTTCGTCGCAGTTTATTCGTTTAGATGTAGGATTATCACAGTTAAATTTTGGCTAAAGTTGAGGATTTAGTTTTCAGGTATGAAATACATCGTATCTATCGCAGTGCCTTTAGGGGGGAAATGGATCTTTATTTGAGTAAAATCGTCGCAAAAAGTTCTATTTCTGTGATATAAAAGTACCAAAACAGTTTTTTCTTATTAAAATATCATTTATGAAGGTTTTAAGAAGTAAATAATAAAGCTAATATTATATAGGTGTATTTATATACTTTAAATCTGTTTCTGTCAAAACTAATTTTTCAGCGTTTTTAGATTTTTGAAGTGCTCCTGGGGACGCAATTTTTGATCAATATCTATGAAATTGATACGTAAGTATCCTGATATTATTTAGAAAGAAATTGTGTAAGCTTTTTAAAATTCGTCTTCATTAAGGTAGTCAAATTTGATTTTTTTTATTTATTAAAAGGCAAAATTTTGATGAAAATCGATATGGAATTTAGAAAAAAAAATCTTTAAAATATTAATTATTCAAGAGATTTAAAAAAATCTTACACAAATTTGTTTACACTAGAATTTTACGTGATAAAAATGCAAAAGTAAGAAAATATCTCAAAAATTAAAACACGAGGAGCATTTTAAAACTTCATTTAAAAATTTAATTTTTTTTAACTTAAAAATTTTAATAAGATTTGAAATTTTTTTTGAAGATGTTCTATATGCTTTTGGTGAAATGTATATATGCACAAAATTCATACTGCTATCATAAATGTTAAAAAAAAAAAAATTATAACGGCTACCGTTTGTTCTCTTAATATAAAGATATTTATCACAATTGCATCCTTTGCGCGTATATTTCTGCATGGATATTTTATTTTTTGGTAAAATATAATTTATAGAAATACTTTACTGACACTGAAGATTTGCACCGGAAACAACTGTTTATACTGAAAATTTGCACAAAACAAAAATTGTTATTCAGAATTTCTGGTAACAACCTTTTTTTTTTTTTTTTTTTTTTTTTTTTTTTTTTTTTTTACAAATTACATTCTGAATAAAAAAAATTAAGTTCATGAAATGCACCCATGTAGGCAGAAATGAAGCAAATGAGTTAATTTATACCAATAAGCTGCAGTTTAAACTATACTTTTTCAGTATGCATTAAATTAAAAACTTTATATAACAAACTAATTTTTAATATTGTCCCGTATATTTCAATAATTTTTAATTTTTGTTTTATTAAATAATGTACTTTTACCAGGGAATTTTCATCAATGAACGTAAATAAAATAAAAATACCGCATTTAATGAAGACACAAATCAAAATATATTTTTGAAACAAAATTTAAGTTTCGATGTATGTTCTTTTTTCCTCCTCTTAAAAAAAATAAGTTTGGTTAGAGTTATATTAATTCGGATTTAAAGCAAGAAAAGGCAGAGCAAGAAAAAACACAAAAACTTGTTTATTAAAACATATGTCATATGCATAAACGTTTAACCCCTTCGCGACGGGAACCTTTTGTAAAATTTTTAATTTTTTTGCCATCAGATTTTAAAAACAGAAATTTTTTCTTATTAAATCGAGAAAATGCTATAAATAAATGAGGAAAATTTTACTGTAAAATTTCGCTGGTGGGGATAAACAAGGAATCTTAAGCTTTTTTGCGGCACATATGCGTTTCGCTCGTCCCCAGAGGGTTAAAAGATATACTAGTTGGATGTGTCAATCCCAAAACTTTCTTCTATCTCATAAGTACATTTTAATATTTAAAAAAAAAACGTGGTGACCCCCAAAGTTACCCATTATCGAATTTCCTCCAACATTTCACCTAGCCTAATGAGATTCTGGTATCCGAAAAGCCTAAAACGCAAAATTTAATTAATATTCTGAGAAAATGAGCTTAGTAGTGCCTCATGTTGGGTAATTTATACTAAAACCTAACAAGCATCTATTTATGTCAAGACCTAACAGAATCTGAAACTTGGTGGAATTTCGTCTATTAGTTCTTGAGATATAGTTATAACAAAAAATTTGCAAAACGTAGCACAGCAACGCCATATCTTGGACAAGTTATGCCAAAACGTAAAAAAGCGTCTAATTATGTTATGCTGTAAAAGAATCTGAAGTTTGATGAAATTCTGTGCATTAGTTCTTGAGATATAGCTAGTTTAAAAAAAAACATTTTAAATATAGCACAGCAGCACCATAAGTTGAAGGATTTATAACAAAACGTAATCATCGTGTAATTATGTTATATGTCATTTTGTAACAAAATGGGAAGTTTGATGAAATTCTGTGCGTTGGTTGTTGAGATATAGCTATAAAAAAAATCGTGCAAAATGCAGCATAGCTGCACCACCTGTTACAAGGTTAATACCAAAATGTAATCAGCGTCTAATTATATTATATATTCAAGTGTAACAGAATCTAAAATTTGACGAAGTTCTCTGCATTAGTTCTTAAGATATAGTTATAGCAAAAATCGTGCAAAATGTAGCATAGCAGCGCCACCTATGGGGCAGTTCTCACCAAAATCTTATCAGCGGCTATGTATCTCAAGGTATCGCGGAATCTGAAGTTTGGTGAAATTCTGTGCATTAGTTCTTGAGATATAGCTATCATAAAAATCATGAAAAACACGGCATAGCAGCGCCACCTGCTGGCCAATTTACTTCAAAACGTAATCAGCATCTGCGTATATCAAGGGGTAACAGAATCTGAAGTTTGGTGAAATTCTGTGCATTAGTTCTTGAGATATAGCAATCTTGAAAATCATGAAAAACGTAGTATAGCAGCGCCACCTGCAGGCCAATTTTCACCAAAAACCAATAGGCACTAATTCATATCAAGGTCTAACTGAATATAAAATTTTATTAAATTTCGAGCATTAGTTTTTGAGATAGAGCGCCCACAATTTTTTTGTCACATACAGACAGACTCACAGACACACAGACTCACAGACAGACGGACAGACTCACAGACAGACATTTTCTAAAAATAGTCAAAACGTGTTCAGGACCTTCTAAAACGTATAAATCCGTCGAAAACCGGAAGTCGAAAATTTTCATGAGTCCAATACTTTCTTCTTGTAAAGATAGAAGAAAGTAATAAGAGATATCATTCACGATTCGTATGGTTCCAGAAATTTTGCATGAAGGAAATCCTTCGGCACCAGTATATTCCAGCAGAAAATTTCTTTTTGAAATACGGCCAAATACAGAAATTTTATTATAGATTTTTTTTTTTTTTTTTTTTTTTTTTTTTTTTTTGATAAAAAATTCTGGTCAGTGTTTTAGAAAATTTCCTGAACCATGCAATCCCTGTTATATTTTCCATCAAATACCTGTTTTTACTTTCTTCTATCTTTACAAGAAGAAAGTATTGGATTCATGAAAATTTTCGACTTCCGGTTTTCGGCGGATTTATACGTTTTAGAAGGTCTAGAAAATGTCTGTCTGTGAGTCTGTCTGTATGTGACAAAAAATTTGTGGGCGCTCTATCTCAAGAATTAATGCTCGAAATTTAATAAAATTTTATATTCAATTAGACCTTGATATGAATTAGTGCCTATTGTTTTTTGGTGAAAATTGGCTTGCAGGTGGCGCTGCTATACTACGTTTTTCATGATTTTCAAGATTGCTATATCTCAAGAACTAATGCACAGAATTTCACCAAACTTCAGATTCTGTGACCCCTTGATATACATAGACGCTGATTAAGTTTTGGTGTAAATTGGCCAGCAGGTGGCACTGCTATATCACGTTTTTTCATGATTTTCATGATAGCTATATCTCAAGAACTAATGCACAGAATTTCACCAAACTTCAGATTCCGCGATAGCTTGAGATACATAGCCGCTGATAAGGTTTTGGTGTGAACTGCCCTATAGGTGGCGCTGCTATGCTACATTTTGCACGATTTTTGCGATAGCTATATCTCAAGAACTAATGCAGAGAACTTCATCAAATTTTAGTTTATTTTACACTAGAATATATAACATAATTAGACGCTGATAACATTTTGGTATTAACTTTGCAACAGGTGGTGCAGCTATGCTGCATTTTGCACGATTTTTCCGATAGCTATATCTCAACAACCAACGCACAGAATTTCATCACACTTCAGATTTTGTTACAAAATGACATATAACATAATTACACGATGATTACGTTTTGTTATAAATCCTTCAACTTATGGTGCTGCTGTGCTATATTTAAAATGTTTTTTTTTAAACTAGCTATATCTCAAGAACTAATGCACAGAATTTCATCAAACTCCAGATTCTTTTACAGCATAACATATTTAGACGCTTTTTTACGTTTTGGCATAAATTGTCCAAGATATGGTGTTGCTGTGCTACGTTTTGCAAATTTTTTGTTATAACTATATTTCAAGAACTAATGGACGAAATTCCAACAAATTTCAGATTCTGTTAGGTCTTGACATCAATAGATGCTTATTAGGTTTTAGTATAAATTACCCAACATGAGGCACTACTAAGCTCATTTTCTCAGAATATTAATTAAATGTTGCGTTTTAGGCTTTTCGGATACCAGAATCTCATTAAGCTAGGTCGAATGTTCCAGGAAATTCGATAGTGGGTAACATTGGGTTCACCACGTTTTTTTTAAATATTAAAATGTACTTATGAGATAGAAGAAAGTTTCGGGATTGTCACATCCAACTAGTTTTATTGGTTTTTACTTTCTACTACATTTACAAGAAGAAAGTATTGGATTTGTGAAAATTTTCGAATTTCGGTTATTAACGGATTTACACGTTTTAGGGGCCAGAGATTACAAAAAACATGTTTTCACAAAATGTTTGTATATTAGTCTGTGAGTCTGTCTGTATCTGACATAAATTTTGTGAGCGTTCTATCTCAAGACCTAATGATCGGATTTTCACCAAACTTCAGATCCTTGTGCTCCTCAATTCCTTGATATTAATGGATACTGTTTGCATTTTGGTGTAAATCGCTCAACAGTGACGTTGCAATGCTGTCTTCTTCAAAACGTCTGCAATTGCTCTATCTCACGAATTAATGCACTAATTTTAGCACTAGTTTATCTTTAAACTCCGGATTCATTTATGCGATGTGATTCTATTTAAGTTTGGGTATCAATCTCCCAATAGGTGGCGCTACTGTGCTCATTTTTTCCCGCTTCCTGCAATAGCTTTATCTCAAGAACAAACGCATGGATTTTTATTCAAATTTAAGATTCAGATTTATCCTGATAAATATTATTTTCTGTTAATGTTTTGTTGCAAATCTCACAACAGGTGGCGTTTCTCTTCTGCATTTTCCCAATATTCGCAATAGTCCTATTTCAAAAACTAATGCACAGAGATTCATACCATTAGAATTCTCAGGATGGACATAAATTGTGACTTAATTTTGGTATTCCGAAGCGAATTTTGAAGTTATTAACATACTTGAGATAGAAGAAAGTTTTTGGATTGGTAGATCTGACTAATTTTCTTTTTTTTTTCTTTTAAATTCTTGTACACGAGTCTTCAAATGATGACACATTAGTTAACCCTCTCATGCATGAATTATTTTCTACGGAGTAAAAAAAAAATGAAACAATCATTTTTTGTGATAAATGAGAGCAGTTTATCATGAAAATAATTTTATTGGAAATTTTTATACATTATTTATTAGTATATTCATACGTTCTCATTTGAGGACATTGTGCGTCAAGGGGTACATTCGTACTGTCCTCAAATATGAGGACAATATGATTCAGTGATCACATATCTGCATACGTTTCATATGATTTATTCAGTATATAATAAAATGATTCTATACATTCTGGACATACAGGTACAGCGCATGTTCCACAAATGTATGGTGTTTTACTTTTGCAATTTTTATCTCTACAGTGATTGGCAAACATTGCTTCCGTTTTCTTCGGATAATGCTTTCCTCCATCTAAACGTATAGTTTGGGGTACATCGTGTGTATTATTCCTATGTTTTATTGCTGACTAGCTGTTACCCGTGACGTCGTTCACGTAGCATAAAAAAAAGATAAACGCTTTAATTAAACAAAACATTTCATTAACAATAATTTAATATATATATAACACATATCTTATACCAGGCTATGCAGTAGTTTTTTTATAGGGGACTTAAAGAACTCAGTCAAATAAATGGAAAATGTGTTAGATAATATTAACGATCGCGAAAATGAAATTGCAACCATTTATACTGTAGAACACCTGTAACGCACCCCAATGGTACAGAAATCATGTTGTAGTGAATTTCAGAATTCCATATCAAAGAAAGAAAAATCGTGTGTTAAACCTAGGTAATAAAAAAAATATCCAACATTTCCATAATACGTAACTTCGCCGGCCCATTCTTTTCTGCATCTGTGTATGTGATCTATGTGCTTGTAAATATTCTAAATACAATGTTAAAATTTTGCTTAGTTAGAAAAAGTATAACGAAGATTAAAATTCACCTTTAGCAATTTCTAATAATAGACATAAACGTACTTGAATTCTTTTGTACAGTCCTGTATATTACGTGCAAATATTTATACGACCGCATATTTAGCTTAAATTATTCAAGCAAAAAACCCGATTCAAATTATTGAATTCATATTTCCGGGAATCGCTATTGCACAGGTGACCATATATCCAGTTAATTGTATAGTCCGATACATGATTTATTTCAAATCTACAAACATCTCTTATTATACCAAATGTAGCTGAACTTCAGGATGCATTAGTTTTCCTTAAAATACATACTATAATTGAAAAAGCTCTTCAGCAATCGTTTCTAATAGACCATACTTTGGATACAATATCTGCGATCTGGACACAGGTCCAAAATCTTTTATGCGTCTCTGTAAATGAACAACAAATGTGATGCAAATCATACTTTACTGCAAGCATATTAGTAAATTTCAGTATTTATCATTGTATTGATTATTTCAGTATATTAATTTCATCATGTTTGAAATAGTGCAACGCAATTAAAATACGCTGGGAATATTTTTTCACCGTAGACTATTATATTACCGAACATTTTTCTGTTATCTTGTAAAAGAATGTTAAATCTTTCCACCTCATTTTCTACAGAAATCCTGTTTTAGTGCACTTCAGAAATTGATATCAATTTCAATATTATTAAAATAACCTTAATAAAATAACATTATTAAAATATGCTGCAAATGGTTTTTCTTCACAGACTATGATACATTGAAATACTTTTGAGCTCACTGTACGCACACTATAAGTACTATACTTAAATATTCGATAGTAACCATGTTCTTGCGAACCTTAAAAATGCATGTAAATTTCATTACATTTAAAATTATGTAACTTTATCAAAATACACCACAAATGATTTTTTCGCCGTATATCATAATGTAAAGTCTCCTTTTGAGTGCTCCTCTGATTCAGCTATAATTGCTACCTGGTTAATTTTCAATGCCGCATATGCTATAGCAAATCTCAATAACGTATGTTATTTTCGTATGAATTCCACTATATTTACTCAAGTTGAAACACGGACAAACAGACGGCAGACCCCATATACTCGGCATCCGGTATACAGACAGGTTGAAGTCGTAAACACTTTTAGACCATGTTAGAAAGTGTCAAAAAGGGGGTAGTTTCCGTTAACAGAATTTTTGAAAATTTAAAAACTTATACTTTGTTTCAGATATGACGTTACATTGGTATTTTTAAAATTCTTAATGGAAAGTATTCCTGTGACGTCACAATTGGTAAAAAGTTGAATTTTATAGCCTCGAACCGAAAGAAAGAAAAAGGTTCATTTTTATTACGGATTAATATCTGGAAAAACTACTAAAATATTCATATTCATGTAAAGTGTGAAGTTATATTCTTGTGAAGTCTTCTAAGTGTAAAAGAAATTTTATATAATCGTCTGCGTGATATAAGAAGAAAAACAGTATTCCTCTGACGTCACAAATGGTAAAATCGCGGTTTATAACCTCGAACAGAAAAGCAGAATAGGGTCCATTTATTTATTTCATTTTCTTTTATCACGTGAAAATCTTTCAGTTGAAAATAAATTACAGAAGAGAAATAATTATTCCGGTTTTTTTATTTTTTTTGGCAACGAAAAAAGAAAGATGATTAAATATTATGGAAAATTTTTCAATTTATTCTGTATGAAAAATAGTGAAATGTTGCATTATTAAGAAAAATATTTGAATAAAATAAATAAAAATTAGCCTATGTTCATTTCAGACCAATAATCTATCTATATACAAAAATTCAAAGACATTAATCCATCCGTTTTGAAGCCAAGTTCATTCCAATTTTCGGACACACTTTCACATTTATAATATATACTAGCTGTTCTGCCCGGCGTCGCCCGTTTTCATAAAAAATAGCAAGAATTGCGAAAATACTTTAAAAATCATAATAAAAACCTCAAAAAATTTAAAAAATGCTGCACGAATTTGGTCTAAACTTCGTTGAAAAGAGATGGGCTAGAAAATTGAAGTTGGATTATTTTTACTAATGTGGAAAAATCTTACAAGTCGCAAAAAACATTAAAAATCTCATAAAAATATAAAACAAAATTCAAAAATTGTGTTTCAAAACTTTACTAACATACACTTTACTAACTACGATAAACTTTGAAGAAAAGAGATCAGAATTTAATAAATTCGGCCAAAAATTGAACCTCTAAAAAATCGAAGCGGGTCGCGAAGAAACGTAAACATCGCTTTAAAAATGGCAAAATTTTCAAAAATCACGGAACTCAAAATTTACTCTACTTGGATAAATGTTCTGAATCTAATTAATTTGATAATGTACACTGTCAGAAAAATTCGTCAATATACACTAAGTTATCGTTATTTTTTTACAAATAATTTCTGTTCTCCCAGAAAACGTATTTGTTCTGTGAGTTCATTCCGAGCGTCGAAAAATGAGGAAAAGTTTCCGTTTCTATCCAGCACGCATGCGCATTGGGTCTGTTAGTAATAAGTTCGAATTTATTTTTAAAATGAAAAACAAAAATATTCTATTGATTAAAATGTCTAATTTAGTTTTAAAAGACAAAAATGTTTTCGAATTTAAAAATAAATAACAATTACTTTCTTTATTCGTTCAAAAATGCTCACAAATAGAACATCCATGTTTTTTCTCTAACATTCTACGTAATATATTTAAAATTCACATTTTTATACTATATTAATACTAAACGTAAAAAAAACCCAGCCACAGTTTCATTAAAGATGAAATCTTTCCGAGATTAACTGCATAATTAAAAGCTTTTTAACGAAATACACCAACCCACACCATATGAAATGAAGAGTTCTATTTTAACGCACAATCATCATGAGCAGCCGTAGCGCCGTGGATTAGCGTTGGCCTGGTAATCCTGGGGTCCTTGGTTCGATCCCCGCCTCTTCCGCATTGATTTTTTCCAAACTTTTTTCAAGTGACGGATATTTTTCATCTTTTGACAGAGAAAAAAATAAACAGAAAATCGTCAATATACAGACAATTTCTGGCAGCAGTGCTGCCAGTGCATTTTCTGTGAAAAGACGGAAGTTTTTTTGAGAGTGTAAAAAGCATTGAAATACGAAAAAAAACTGCTAAAAAATCGCAATAAAAATCTTTAATCGCACAGGAGAAAATTTATCATATTAGCGAAGAAATTAAAAACCGAATTCCTTTTACGTATCTGAAAAAAACCGCCGTAAACTCAAAAAAAAAAAAAAAAAAAAAAAAAAAGCATATTGCATTAAAAATTGTTCTAGATCAAAATAAGAGAGCAAAACAATTGCCGTACAGGATAAAAGTTTGAAACCAAACTCCTATTAGTCTAGAAATTTAAAATCGAATTCCTTTGAAAAATGTTAAAAAAGAAAAAAAAGAAGAAGAAGACTGAGAAAGCCCAAAAATTGCATTGAAAATTGTAATGAAAGTCGTAAAACATTAAAAAATCCTTAGGGTAAAAATTCACTGTATAATATAAAATATTGTAATCAAGAAATTAACAATATTAAACAAAAAGTTTGAAATCGAAATCGATTTCCGGATGTAAAAAAATCGCCACGGAACTTGAAGAATAGCTAAAAATTACATTGAAAATTGCATTAAAAATAGTTAAACATTTGGAAGTCAATGCTTAAAAAAATAATATTAAGGCAGGGCGGGGGGGGGGGGATGATCGAAATTATTCATAAATTACAAAATGTAGGCATGGAACGCCAAAATCATATTAAGAGATAAAACATTGCATTCGAAACATAACTACATTAAACAAAATGTTTGATATCAAAATTGGTTTCTGAATGGCAGAAAATCGCCAAGGAACTTTAAAAAATGGCTAAAAATCGTATCGAAAACTACATTAAAAATCGCTGAATATTTAAAAGTCATGGCTGTAAAAATTTAATATTCAGTCGAAAATATTGTAATCGGAAATCGTTCATGAATAAGGAAAAGTCAACACGGAACACCTAAAATCCCCCCAAACTAACTAAAAATTACATTGAATATCGCATTAGAAAATGGCAAAATTGATAAAAGCGTGGAGAACAAACTGTACTATTTATGCTAAAAGTTAGAAACCGAAATTCTTTTACCGATGTCAACAACTGTCACAGAACTTGAAAAATCACTATAAAACAGATTAAAAATCAGTAAAATTAAAAAATCCGGACAAAATTTGCCATAGTAAGATAAACATTTATATTAAATTCCTGCGGACATAATTTACAATAATGGGACAAAACATTGAAATCCGAACTCTTTCATTAGTTAAAAAATATCGACACAAAACTTGCTAAACATTTTATGAAAATACACAAAAAATCTGAATCATTGATGTCAAAATTTACTACATTAAGCTACAAATTATTTAGAAATTTCTCTTCCAATTAACTATCCAATTAACCAAAAATCACTATAAAACAGATTAAAAATCAGTAAAATTCAAAAATCCGGACAAAATTTGCCATAGTAAGATAAACATTTACATTAAATTCCTGCGGACATAATTTACAATAATGGGACAAAACATTGAAATCCGAACTCTTTCATTAGTTAAAAAATATCGACACAAAACTTGCTAAACATTTTATGAAAATACACAAAAAATCTGAATCATTGATGTCAAAATTTACTACATTAAGCTACAAATTATTTAGAAATTTCTCTTCCAATTGTGAAAAAATCGCCGTGGACTCTAAAACATCTAAAAATTATATTTAAAAATTCATTACAAATCGTTTCAAATTTAAAAATAGCGGGGGACAACATTTACATTAATAGAGTAAAATAGTGTAATCTGAATTATTTCTTAAATACCAATGAAAAAATCGGCGCAAAGCGTGAGAAATAATGAAAACATTGCTAAAAATTGCATTAAAAATCACTAAATTTCAAAATTCGTAAATGAAGTGTAAATGTTTGAAATTAATTTCCTTTTCGAAATTTCAAAAAATAGCCGCGAGATTCAAAAAACCAATGCAAAACCATTGCAAAATTCATTAAAAATCGCTAAATGTAAATACATCCCGTGAATAAAATAATATTCTAGTCGTGTAAAACGTAGCAACCATTCTTTTTTACATGAATTACAAAAAAATCGACGCAGAACACAAAATATATCAAAAATCACACTAAAAATCGACAAAATTAAAAAAAGGTAAATGGTGAAATTTACTATATTAGGCTAAAAGTTTGAAACCAAAATAATTTTTAATTGTTAAAACACCACTGTGGTGGGGATAAAAAAAATAGTACTAAATCGCATTGAAAAGTTCATTAAAAACGCATTGAAAAATGCACTAAATATCGCTAGTTATTTTTTAAATCGCAGTAATCAGAATTTCATCAAACGGATAAAACATTCTAATCGTAAATCTGAACTTTTTGATTATCCGGTTGACCAAGAAACTATCTGGGTCAAACCATAAGATTAAACTACAATAATGGCGGATCGTAATTTCCATATTCACTTGACATTAAACATGTTACATGTGTTTGTTACGTCATCAAGTGGTTTTTACTTCTTATTTTTATATGCATTTGTATTAATGTTTTTCTAAATTAAAGTGTAAAACTACCTTAAAGTGTAAAACAGATCTCCTTATTACATTTCCTAATTTTGTTCGCGCCCCTCCTGTCACGCACCCTGAAATGTGTTACACCATTCTTTGTTTACATTTTTTATCATGTATTATAAACCATTTTAGAATTTAAAATAAATCACATTGTTATATTTCCAAATTTTAACAAAATCGCGTTCTGTTAGTTCCATTTTTCACCACCAGCTAGCGCACTCTATTCTTCAAAAACTTTATCAAAACGATACTCTGTTAAACAGCCTATCAGGTGATATATTACTCGAGGGGGTAGCGATCTTAAGCAAGAATTTAAGATATTTTATGAAATTGCTATTCGAAAATAGTGGTACCTAAATTTTTGACATTCTAGCTAGATTTTACAAAAAGATACTACTTATTGCATTCTCAACAGCTCAAGTTTTTGATAGAACAACTATGAAAAATATAGATGCTAAACGAAAAAATCTTTAAAAAACGTTAAAAATCGCATTGAAAATCGCATTAAAAATCGTTAAATCTAAAAATCGTAACAAACACAAAATTTAGGGCATTAGGCTAAAAGTTTAAAACGACTTTTTTTATCAATCTCAAAAAATAGCCGCAAAATGAGAAAAAACACTAAAAATCGCATTAAAAATTCGTTAAAAATTCAAAATCGCTGTACAAATTTTGAATAAACTTTGTTGAAAAGAGAAAAAAAAATTGCTATTTTGGGTTAAAACAATGAAACTGTATTCCTTTCACTAATGGGATAAAACCGCAAAAATAACGCTAAAAATCGCCTAAAAAATTATTTAAAAAAATCTAAACAAAAAATCGAAAATCGGGCTTCGAGGTGCAAAACTACATGTAATAAAGTACCTTCCCTCCAAATTTTGTAACTCTACATGCAGCAGTCTCTTCAGAACAGCGCTGACAGACAAACATCCTTCTCTCTTTATTATTATAGATAAGGATATAAGGATTATCTTTCAGAGGGTTCTTTTATTTTTATTTATCGCAGCTGTACTTTTATATATCAAACTCATTTCAGATGAACTTTTGAATTCCGGCAGGTCTATGCTTTTGGTGTTTTCTGATTTCCATAGAATCCCAGCATTCACAATGGTGACATTTATAAGGTGATAAAAAATACGCATGTACCACCTCTTATTTCTGAAATCATTACGATAGAGGGCTATGAGAGAGTCCATAAGGTCAACCCCACCCGTATCCTTATTATACTTAGAGATACAATGTGGACACTTGATAGAAATAACTTTTCTTTTCCATTCTAGTGAAATGTGTTACTTGGCCTTCAAGTACCTTTCCATAGTACGAAGAGATTGTATAAACCGATGTATTATCGATCCATCGGGTGATACTTATATTATCCGAATATAAAACAATCGAACTACTACCCCTTCCTTCATTCTTCAGTTGTTTTATTGATTTTAGCTGCTTTTCTGCACCCATCAGCCTGCTAATTCTTATAGTCCTAACATACCAGATTCGCAGGGGTTTTAGTTTTAAAATCAATGGTAATCTTGAAAAGCAATTATCTGCATATATTTTGCAGTTTGTCTGATGCAAACGATGAGTCAAACGAAGTATGACATCAACAGATGCATCACAATCAGATGTTACCGGTTACATCTTGAAACAATTCAAAAGAATAAATGGAATCAGATACACCAGCAGTACATCACATTTTGCATCCCAATTTGTGCGGCTTCTTAAGTAAGTATTGTTTTATAGATGATTTTCCTTTGAATGGAATCATCATCTCATCCACACTTTGATATTCCACATTATAGGCAGCTTTGTCAAAATCGGTCGAATTTTTATATATTCATCTGTATTGTCATCAGTAATCATTGTATTATTTATAAAATGTATTTCAAAAATAAATAAAGGTAGTAAACAAAAATGTGTTTTGTTTACTTTACTGCAAACTGTCCTCATATGAGGTCAGATATGTTTTATACTTTAAATAAAAACCTAATTGAAAGATATGTTGTTGCTATCTATTGTGTTGCATACAAGGTATTATCTGTCCATAAATAAGGTCCCCATGAATGAATGCTGAAAAAAATTCGTAAATCTAATATTTTATAGGGTAATATTTATCCGTCCTCATATGAGGCCAGTATGCATGAGAGGGTTAAAAAGGCCCTTAAGGGTTTTACGCCTAAAAGTATATTTTTTTCTTTACCATTAAGTTATTTTAGTTTCCAAAAATTAATTTTATAAAAAATCACATAAAAAATAATCAACCAATTTGTAGAATTACAGAATATGACTTATCATAACATTACGGAAATATCAAACAATCGTTTATTTATTTTTACTTTCTTCTATCTTTACAAGAAGAAAGTATTGGATTCATGAAAATTTTCGACTTCCGGTTTTCGACGGATTTATACGTTTTAGAAGGTCCTGAACACGTTTTGACTATTTTTAGAAAATGTCTGTCTGTGAGTCTGTCCGTCCGTCTGTCTGTCTGTCTGTCTGTCTGTCTGTCTGTCTGTCTGTATGTGACAAAAAATTTGTGGGCGCTCTATCTCAAGAACTAATGCTCGAAATTTAATAAAATTTTATATTCAGTTAGACCATGATATGAATTAGTGCCTATTGGTTTTTGGTGAAAATTGGCCTGCAGGTGGCGCTGCTATACTACGTTTTTCATGATTTTCAAGATTGCTATATCTCAAGAACTAATGCACAGAATTTCACCAAACTTCAGATTCTGTGACCCCTTGATATACATAGACGCTGATTAACTTTTGGTATAAATTGGCCAGCAGGTGGCTCTGCTATGCCAGGTTTTTCATGATTTTCATGATAGCTATATCTTAAGAACTAATGCACAGAATTTCACCAAACTTCATATTCCGCTATACCTTGAGATACATAGTCGCTGATAAGGTTTTGGTGTGAACTGCCCTATAGGTGGCGCTGCTATGCTACATTTTTCACGATTTTTGCGATAGCTATATCTCAAGAACTAATGCAGAGAACTTCATCAAATTTTAGATTCTGTTACTCTAGAATATATAACATAATTAGACGCTGATTACGTTTGGGTATTAACCTTGCAACAGGTGGTGCAGCTATGCTGCATTTTGCACGATTTTTCCGATAGCTATATCTCAACAACCAACGCACAGAATTTCATCAAACTTCAGATTTTGTTACAAAATGATATATAACATAATTACACGATGATTACGTTTTGTTATAAATCCTTCAACTGATGGTGCTGCTGTGCTATATTTTACAGGGTTTTTTTTTAAACTAGCTATATCTCAAAAACTAATGCACAGAATTTCATCAAACTTCAGATTCTTTTACACCATAACATAATTAGACGCTTTTTTACGTTTTGGCATAAATTGTCCAAGATATGGTGTTGCTGTGCTACGTTTTGCAATTTTTTTGTTAGAACTATATCTCAAGAACTAATGGACGAAATTCCATCAAATTTCAGATTCTGTTAGGTCTTGACATAAATAGATGCTTATTAGGTTTTAGTATAAATTACCCAACATGAGGCACTACTAAGCTCATTTTCCCAGAATATTAATTAAATTTTGCGTTTTAGGCTTTTCGGATACCAGAATCTCATTAGGCTAGGTCAAATGTTCGAGGAAATTCGATAGTGGGTAACTTTGGGGTCACCACTTTTTATTATTATTATTATTATTATTATTAAATTGTACTTATGAGATAGAAGAAAGTTTTGGGATTGACACATCCAACTAGTTTTTAATAAGCATTACAAATTTTTAAAAATACATTTTAAATAAGTATAATGTTAAATTACGTATCTTATTATTTCATTTTATGCTTGTTTTCAAATGCTTATTTAACCCTTTATGGCACAGTGACCCCACTTCGGGCACACCTAATGTTAATTCGAAACTTGTAAACGGCATAAAAATATGTTAAGTGTTGCTTAAGTGTTAGAAATAATGACTGACACCGGAATTTGAAAACAACTTTATTTGTAATTAAGAAAAAGCTATTTTGCAGGAATTCAACAGACCATACCCTATGACTCATCTGACCATCCCAATGCTCCGGAATTTCTTGAAATTCCATTTTACTTGCTCAACATCTATGCAATCTGATATTCGATTCATCGTCTTCGATGGAAGGTAAACTGAAGCAAGACGACTCCAGTAGTCACTTCTCATTCAACTGCATTTGGTTCATTGGTTCAATAGACCAAAAATTTTTTTTACCGAAATTTCGGTACCAATGTGGCGTTTGGGAATTAAAATTAAGTGGTTTCATAGATATACCATCGCGCCGCAAGGGGTTAATAAAATTCTGCTTTCACATTGAAAGCTTAAATTAACCCATTGAGACGGGAGCCTTTTAAGAAATTTTTTATGTTTTTATAAACAGAAATTTGTGTCTTATTAAATCGAGAAAATGCTCCGATAAAGTAAGGCATATTTTACAAATTTTACTGGTGGCGATTAACAATGATTCTTAAGCCTCTTTGTGGCACGTGTACGCGTCGCTCGTCCCCAAGAGATTTTGTCAGAAAAAAAAAAAAAAAAAAAAAAAAAAAAGCTCCGATTAACAAGACAAATTTTAGAGTAGAATTTCACTAGTGGGGATAAACAAGGATTCTTATGCCTTTTAACGGCACGGATACGTGTAGCTAGTCTCCAAGGGCTTAAGGCCCCTGTCCTCGCTCGTAAAAACGCTCGCGAGCTAATGCTATTCCTATAGGGAAGCGTTTTTCTAATAACTCTTTCGCATTTTGACATTTTTGAATAATTTTTTTTTTTTTTTTTTTTTTTTTTTTTTTTTTTTTTTTTTTTGCATTGGATAGCTGAGATGCATGCCGACAGCGCACCTTTTTTACTTTTTCGATTTTGGTTGCAGATATTTTTTATAAAGTTAGTTTCACTTTCAAAACCGGTTTCGAAACTGAAAGTGCTTTTTAAAAAAATATCTGCTACCAAATTCGAAAAGCAAAAAAGGTGCGCTGTCAGCATGCACCTCAGCTATCTAATGCAAAAAAAAAAATTATTCAAAAATATCAAAATGCGAAAGAGTTATTAGAAAAATGCTTCCCCATAGGAATAGAATTAGCTCGCGAGAGTTTCCTCGAGCGAGGACAGGGGCCTTAACCCTTTCCGGCACAGGTAAATTTTGTAGTAAAATGAGAAATTATCGACTGCCACCGGAATTCACAAAGGAATTTTTTAGATATTTTGAATTCTTTAATTAAAGCTTTTATTGTAACAGCAAAATTTTACTAAAATATTACTGGTGCCATTCGCAAGTTTGGAATTAAAATTAGGTATCCCAGACCGGGCACAGTGTGCCGGAAAGGGTTAACCCATTAGTGCCTGAATTATTTTCTTCGTTAAAATTCAAATTTTGCATTTTCCCACCACTTTTAAAGAAAGAATAACTTTTATCTAAATTTATCGAGGACTTTGTCTCGTGAAATAAAATATTTATTTATCCTCCTTTTTACTGGTGTGAAATGCGCTTACTTGAATTTTTTAAAACTGTCCCAAAAATGGGACGCTAGGCACTAATGGGTTAACCCTTTTTCGGTACGGGCAAATTCTGTTCGTAAAATAAAAAATTATCGATTCACACGGAATTTAGTGATAAATTAAGCTTTCACGGTAAAAACAAAATTTTATTAACATATTGTTGTATCCGTTTGCAAATGTGGAATTAAAATTAGGTATCTCTAACGGGTCACAGTGTGGCGAATAGGGTTAAGAAGCTCTTAATTTCTAATAAAAGTCGTTTTTATAAACCTGTGCCAGTCAATAATTTGTTATTTTACGAACGAAATTGGTCTGTGATGGAAAGGGTTAAAGCTACAGAAATTACTAGCGTTTTTTGTGAATACTAGCCACCCTTGGCAACCAGTTTGGTTTCCATACTCCATTCATACTAAGCATTAAATCATATTGTTTTTATTCATAATTTATTTTAATTGCTCAATTTTTTTTTTCAAATAAGAAGATTCTGCTAAAAAAGCGCAGATGTCATGTATGCACCACATTGGCTCAATTGCAATAAAAGGCAAATATATGCCTCTCATGATAACCCAGCAATTGTTATTTATTCTTTAATAAACTTTTTATTTACATTTCTTTTCTTTTTTTAATATATAAATTGTTTTCTTCTATAATTATTAATTAAGCTTTTTTATTTATTATGATTTAATTTTTTAAATAATAGGAAAGAATTAAATATATATATATGTAACTGGTATTGAAAACAAAGTTTTCGTCAAAATGGCATCAGAAAAAAAATCGCACCAATGTGGAGTGTATATTACATCTGTACCGATAAATCAAGCTTTATGCTAACTAAATTTTATGCTAACTTGGCGTATCGCCAAATATTGTACCCGTGGGATTTTTTGTTATTAATTTTATTTATAATAAAGGAACTTTTTGAAACTGAACGTTTAAAATTAATGATTTTTATTTATTTTTTAAGAAATAAAACAAAAAATAAAAATAACTAAAAATAACGATATTTTGAAGCTCCATCATTGCAGCGAAAGAACAAAACGTAAATAAACTCAATTTACCACCGCTTTGATGAGTTTCATTTCGGCGTTGTCATTAAACAATTAGCAAATAACAGCGATTTTTGTGCCAAATACGTTAGCTTAATATACATATAGATAATCACAAATTTTTATTTCGAATGAAATTTTCTGAATGTACATATTTTATATAGCAGGCGTTTCTCACATCGAAAATTTCACGATATAACATTTTGCAAATGAGGTACATCGAATTCTTTTAATAATTTGCAGAAAAAACTTGATTGAATTTAAAATTATTTTAATAATTTGCAGAAAACGCATGATTGAATTTAAAATTATTTTAATAATTTGCAAAAAACGCATGATTGAATTCAAATTACTTGAAAGTTATGATTTTCACAAATCACGTTTCTGATTCCCATCGCACTTTTTTCGTCTATGCGAAGGATCATTAAAATATATTTAATTGCGAAACTTGGGGGGTTTTATTTACAGTTATTAACATTGTAACGTTCCGTATGAATTATTGTACCCGTTTTATTAAGATATTTAGTATATTTGAATCGGTACTCCATATATACGTGCATTTCAGAAATTTCTGTATGCTTAGAAACTCTGAAACAATACCAGAAATTTCGAATAGTGATTTCAAGCTTTTTTCAACAATCGCATTATGTTTTACAATTAAATACTGAAAAAAAACTATTTGAGAATTTCTGGTTCGTATTAATAATTTCTGAATAAAAACAACACTTCCTTAAACACATGCCTACATTTGAGCTTCTGATGTAAATTAGCTATTTGATACAAATATGCTGCTTCTATTTTAGTATGCATATATTTATTTTTGAAAAATAAGATTTAATTTTTAGTATATTTCTATGCTTTTTTACGCTCCTCCCCCCCCCTTTTTTTATGAAATATCCCTTTTTTAACCTCTTGAAGGGTAGTAGGATATATTTTTATCCCACCTAATTTAAACGAGATTCTCACCAGGAACTTTTAACGAAATTATATATTTTTAATTTTGGTGGTAAAGTGTTAGGAAATTTCCTATTGTTATTTTCAAATAAAATTTATCGACTTTTCCGGTGAGAATTCATTATTGCAGAGGCATCATTTCTTGCCCCTCAAAGGGATTAACGAGACAAATTTACGAATAACCGAAATCATACATAAAAACCGTATATAAGCAAAACATATCTATAGCCTTTTTTCCAAAACAAAATGTTCTGGTTTCATGTATATTTTTTCTCTCATAAAAAAAATATTAGCTTACAAGGAAGGTCTCCATACTGGGCATACTCAGAATTTTTTGAAAAAAAAAATACTGATTAAATTACTCATGTATGTAATAAAGGATCAGTCAAATTTAGCGGCGGAATTACATAAGAAACGCAGTAAAAAAATAAAACAAGTTGAATGTAGATTCTGCCATTGCAAAATTCAGTTTCGCCTCCGATTACAAAAAAAAAAAAAAAAAAAAAATCGATAGAGGTTTTTTAGAAGGGCGACCCCGTTTAGATTGCAATGAACTAAGTTCATTTTTCTTGTGTTTATCAATATAATAGCAAACAGAACGGCGTGAAATACCCAATTGAATAGCATTTTCTCTCTGAGACATTGGAATTGCGAAATAATAAAGAGATACAATTTGACGTGCTACTTCTTCATTGACTAGATTCATTAAAAACGGATTTTTTCTTTAGTTTAAACGCTTTTTGATAGACTCTGAGTAAAAGGAAATGCAATTTAACAATAAAATGAGTGGAATCCCGTCGAATTCGACGAATGAAATGTTTAAAAGAACCGATCGATTTGGTTAAAAAAGAAGTAAAAGTAATTACATTATTGAATCAATATATAACAAATATATTTACAAACTAATTGTCAAGTTTGCCAGTTACAATTTTGCATGCAAATATTCGCACATCTTCAGTTAAAATTGTAATCTGAGTGCCGGCGAAATCCAGAAATTTTATTTTATATGCACTCACAAAAAAATAGTTTTATTAAAAAAAAAAAAAAAAAAAAAAAAAAAAAAAAAAAACTAATCTCATTTTTATTGTGACATTATTTTCACTAACTGAAGTCATCTGAAAGTAAAATCTCAATCTCAGTGCCCATAATGAAAAGAAATATTGAAATGTAATATCAGGTACTACTAGGTTATTCCATCGACCAAAAAATTATCGCCAAACTATAAGATTAAATGCCAATAATGGATGATCGTGAATGTCACAATCAATGACATTAAATACGATTCATGTGTTTAAAACGTCATTAAGTGATTTTTATTTCGACTTTTTATTAATATTTTTATTAATATTCTACTAATTATTTGTTTTTCGTTATTTAAAATAAAAATTATGTCAATAAGTATAACTTGGCTATTAGTTTGGCAATTTGTATAATTTGGCGAAATTGGTCGACAGGATAACAGAGATAACAGGTCGACGGGATAACAGGATAATAGACGGTATAACAGAGCGATGTTTTAAATAGTGACGTCATTTTCTCTTCAAATGTTTTTTAAAAGTTACTGTTATTAGTAATATGAAAAAAGCATCCGTAATAATATTGTAATTCCCATTTATCTGGTTGCTGAATGACATCATTTTCCTCATATGAAATTTTTCTTATTTTGTTTAGACATTAATTTTAGACATTTTTATCATAAATTATTTTCTGTTATTTTATTTCCATTATTAATATTATTTCTCAGTAAATATATTTTTTTGCCTCAATTAGTGCATAATTATACGCAATCATTTTGGAAAATAAATTTATATTATCGAGAGAAAAGCTTAACCTGTTGCCACTGTTTTGAAGAAATGTCACGAAAAAGCTTTTAAAATTAAAAATAAAAATAAATTAAAAAATAACTAAAATGGGCACAACTACAAATAAATAGCTTTCATTTAAAAAAATAATTATCAAAATCGGTTCAGTAGAAAATTCAGGGCTGATGACACGACATTTTTAGCACGTCTGAAAGAAATAGCATAGGAGGCTAATACTTTCCAGTATTTGGCGTGAAAAGATGAAAGCGTCGCGCGATTTGGCGAGCAGCATTTTCCTTCGCCAAAAGCAAACGATTTTAATGCACCTGAAAATTTCTTGTCAATTAAATTTTAGAATACGTGTAAATAGTATTTAATGAATTTAAATTTGAAGAATGAGAGAGTTTGATACATAAATTTATTTTATATTACATTTTGTTGCTTTTGCTGCAGTTATTTAATTTTATCACTTTAAAAATAATTTCTTATATAAAAAATACTTTAATATTGAAAGTTATTTTTTCATATATTTAAGCGTATGACAGAATAAAGACCAGATGAAGAATGCTACAGCAATGCATTTCAATATTGGAGAAGTTTTTGTTTCCATAACAACAAAATTGAATCGACAGAGATAAATTAGATTGGAGTTAATTTTGAGATTGAAACAATTTTAATTAGTTTAAATTTTGTTTTAATTCATAAAATTTCACAGATAATTTTCATTCTAAATACATTATGACAAAAATATATTTAAAACAAACTAAAGCTGACAAAACTAACGTTATATAAATAAAATTTCTCTAAAAAAGTTCAAGATGAAACATTTTTACCTTAAAAAGAATTTGACATAAAAAAAGTATTTTTTGAAATATTATTTCGATGCCAATCGGTGATAAATCGCCAAATAAACGAAACGTTTATTATTTTTTACGAACATTCTAAAGGGGTTCCGCCAAAATTTTTTTTACAAACATATATCAACATGAGAAGAACATTCTGTAATTTTTTCAGAATTTTTTGAGTATGCCCGTATGGAGACCTTCCTTGTTAGTAAGTATGTGTGTATTGGAATTGATATTGATTGTAATTTAACCCCTTGGGGACGAGCGTATACGTGCCGCAAAAAGGCTTAAGAACCCTTATTTATTCCCACCGGTAAAATTATACAGTAAAGTTTGTATTGTTTAATCTGAGCATTTTCTCCATAGAATAAGGAACAAATTTCTGTTTTTTAAAACATGTCATTAAAAATTTCGTAAAAGACTCCAGCCGCAAACTGGTTAAAGTAAAGAAGAAAGAATGTTTCAAAACAAATGTTATTTCTTTATGTTTTTTAACATTTAAGAAATATATTTAATATTGATATTATTAAAACACTAAAGATATATAAATATGTGTGTTAAGAAATTCTGTAATTTGTGATAAATAATTTTGTTGTTGTTTTCTTCTTCTTCAGTTTGCATGGATTTAAATAATTAAATATTACAGAAAGGCGTTATTGAATTTTATTTCAGAATAATTTTTTTGTCTCCACCAATATATCATTTGAATACATACAAATTATTTCTTTATTCTAAAAACAAGTAATTAACGCCGTCACCACCGCTGACAATAATTTTTTTGTGATTTAGGATATTCTTTTGCTAATATTAAAAAAACTACTGCACACAAAAACTTACAAATTTAGTGGCAGAACAGAGAAATGTTTCATAAATACGCTGATGCACACAGTTTTAAAATCGAACAATTATTTAAAGAGATGTTTAATGTTAAATTTGGTCAAAATCGTTCCATTAAAAAAGTTTTATAATAGCAAAAACTTGATATATTTAAACATTTTTTATCCTTTTATGCATTAGACTGCATTTATTTTTTTAAAATTTGATTCATATTTTGAGGAGTTAATTATATTTAAAATTCAAATTTTCAGCACTTTAGAAGACCTTTTATACATATTTCGAAAAAGATTATTATTTTAAATTATTGCCAAATAATCAAAGGATTTTCTTCAAATTAAAAAATATTTACCCTCGATTATCACAAGCAGAAAAATATTTGAAAAGGGAAACAAATAATTAAAATTTAAAGCGGAAAATATTGAAAATTGCGTCATAAAATTATATTTACATGCGAATAAACAAAAGAGAAAGAACATATTAAAATAATGAATTCATAAAAATGCGTTAACCACCTAAAATGGAAAAAAAATTACGTCATATTAAAAAATGGTCAAAGAAATGATGAATTATTAAAAAATATAAATATAAATAAATTCCGTGTTAAGAGAATACGATCGGCGCTCATTATGTAAAAAATGGCATGTGAAGTCATATTAAGTCACACCCCGATTTGAAGTCATGTCATTTCAGCTTACTTTTAGGATTAAATATGTAATTATTGATATTTTTTGCGTTTTTCAGAACATTTTTAAAAATTGTGGATACGAATTATCAGAAAAAAAAAAACAATTCCCTCAATCGCGCAAATTCCTCATTACGGCTTATGTGGTAAAACCGTTTCAATATTAATTTTAAGATTGTTACACCGTTTTAAACATACTAAAATTTATTTGAATTTACGAACTGCACTAAAATATGTATTTTGCAAAATCTTTGGTGCAAAAAATAGTTATTAATCATTTACCAGACCACACCAAAAGAAATCCATTACATAATGGTATAGGGTAGGGGGATTGTTTGAGGCTTATTTTAAATATATTAAACTATATCGTGCTTAATGAAATTTATATACGTCACTAAGGCTTAATATAAGATATTTAATATATAATGTAACTGCATAGTACTTACAAGTACACGCAAAATATTGCAAATAGCTTAGATTTAAAGCTATATTTATGTGAAACATTTCACAATTCTAAATGATCTTTTAAACTGTTGTTACAAATTCTAAGTCAATGGAAATAAAAAATATTTTCTATCCAGCAATAAAAGTATCTTCACATGAATATAAAAAAGATAAAGAAAACTTTTATATGATAAATAAATTCATTAATGTGCATTAAGATAAGCAAGTAAAAGAAATTGCGTCATATTTAAAACGACCAAGTAATATTGCAAAAAAATTAAAACTTAAAAAAATATATATTTAACCGAGACATATACTTCATATTTTGATGTAATTTTTAAACTATTGTTATGAATTCTAAGACGGCACAGATAATATTTCCTTGAAACAACAAAGTATTTTCACTTGAATATATATATATATACATATAAATTGTGAAACATACATCAAATTTAACCCTCTCCGGCACAGACACGTTCTGTTCGTAAAATAAGAAATTGTTGACTGACGCTGGAATCTACAAAAGACTTTTTTAGAAATTAAGAACTTCCCTGACTTAAGCTGTCATTGTAAAAGTTAAATTCTACTAAAATATTATTGGTGCCGTTTGTAAGTTTGAAATTAAAATTAGTTGTGCCCGGAATGGATACACTGCGCCGGAAAGGGTTAAACAATACTTTTAAAATACTTTACCTAAAAATTTCTCTTACACCGCGTTTCAATAAATACTTGGAGGCAAAGACTCTGTGTATTTCACTGTTTAACTGATCTTATTTTCTTGTTTAATCAAACATGTACATAGCCAGCAGATGTTTAACAGCAGCTAATTAGACCTTAAAAGTTCCAAATCAAAGGAAAATGAATGGAAAACATTTACAAGGATATCGTCACTCAAAAAAGAAATCTATATGTATATATATAGATTGATGCTTTGCAATCTTTTAAAAGCCGATCAAATTAGCGTGTTTTTAGAGTTTGTGGTGTCTCAATTGGGATTGACGACCGTAGCTCGTATAGCGGGCAGAACACCCTAGTAATAGTAAAAGATAATATAAAAAAAAATTACAAAAGTAGGAGATAACATATGGTGAGATAAACATCAAACAATGAATTTTTTTTTTCTAATAGCGCATTACTATGTAGTATGTTATTTGAGTAAAATTCTTGTTAATTAGTTTAATCCTTGTTCTTTTTTTAATTATATTTCCCATCTCTAAAAAAGTCAATTTCCTTTCGATGCATAATTTATAATCTGATAAAAGCGCTAACAAAAATGTTAATTTTATCGTTTTTCCTTTATTTTTTTATTTTATTTTATTTTATTTATCTGTTTTTATTATTATTTTTTTTTTTACTTTTCGATTGAAAATTCGATCAAAACTTCAACAATCATTTTCAGCGTATTTGCAAATCAAATCATTTAGATTGATAACGTCTAACTGTATTTGTCGAGGAAAACGAATCAATTATTTCTCTTCCGCGTCTGACATCAACTGAATTGGAACTAATCAACAATTAATACGATTAACTTTTGTTGCTTTTGCAAAGTTCTTTAAATCTGCCTTTCTTGATTTTCGGCCTTTAATTTATCGCCATTTATCATAGCAAACGCGGTAGCGTTTGGTATAATATGTTTAAGAAATAGAAAATGCGAACGTCTTTTTGAAATTTCTGGCGAACCAGTTGACGTACGACAGTGATTTTGTTTTCAAAAGATAGAACACGACGAGACGAATAAAATGATAGCATTAAAAAAAATATCGCAGTTTACTGTAGTTTTTTATTTAACTTTTAACGAAAAAATGAAGACAAAAAATTCAACCAGCAATAGCTAACGTTATTATGGATGGATTAACTTCATTTTTGGTTTATTTTTATCGTCTTGATAAAACTTAGAACAGTTTTTTTTTCATCTTTGTATGTTTGATGGTTTCTGAGAAAATCGAATTTATGTCTTAAACCTCCAGTTGAATATTGTCTTTTGCTGTTGCGATTGTAGTTTTTTTTTTATTCATTGCAACCAAATTTAATATAAAAACTAGCTGCGCCGGTCGAAATTCGACGGAAAAGAGTATACATTGGATGTGATGCATATCAGTCTTACAATACACAATAATATACAGAGCGAAATAAACAATTGCCACGTCTTAAAATAGGGATAACACAATCTTTCATGATGAAGATACACAAACTTCAAAAAATAATAAAAAATAAGGAAAACAGCTCATAAAGTATTATGTTGTACTTAACTTCAGCTACAAATCTTTTTTTAATGTGGTTTCTAAACATTAAACATTATTTAAATGCCAAATTGCCTAGGAAATTAATATAATACCTCAGAAGACGAATTGAAATATATCTTCATAGTTTATTTTTTCTCCGTTTAAATATCTCTTGGTAACTCTACAATAATTATAGTATCAATAAAATACTTTAATTATTATAGAAACAGGGAATTAAACTGCATAACCAATCCACTAAACATTTAAAGCACTTGCAATAAATTTAATTTATTTATTGGTTTGTAGCCTCCATGAACTTGTCAAAATTAATTTTATTGTCATGACAACGAAAGGAAAAACGATATCTTTGTTATAAAAAAGAACAAAATTTTTGTGTTTTTTGTTGATAAGCAGAAAACATTTTATTTATTTTTATTTTAAATAATAACTTAATAAAACAAAATGATTTTAATTAATTTTTGCTATTATGTAAAATAGAAATGTAATACCGTTATATCACAGGATATTTTTTTCTAATATGACATCATTTACACCTTTTAAAACACTCATCTTTTCCAGAAATAAAAGCATGATTTATGCAATTATTTAAAAATTCCTTAGTTTTATAAAATTTTTATTGTAATTAAATGGAAATGGCACAATTTATAGAAATATTTTCATTCGTGCACACCGCGGACCTTTAAATAAATAGAAGTTCAGTTTATTTAGATGCAGGAATAAAAGTCAGTGAATATGACATCATCACTGAAACATCTATAACAATGTATATTATATTCATGGAACAAACTTATCTGTTTTCTCAATGACGACATTTTCTCCATCGACAAAATTTCGCTTTAGATATTATATTTTATGAAAGTTTATTTTCTGTTATTTTATTTACATAATACTTAATAATATCACACAGTAAATAATCTGTATTGTACAGCGATTAGCGAATAATTATGTGCAATCATTTTATTAGGATTAAATTTTACGAAAACCATTATTTTTTTTTTCTTTGAAATGCAATTACACATTCACCGATGAGATCAGGATCCTGATTGGTGAAAAGGAATAAAACGTAAACTAAATTTTTATTATAGTGAGAAAAGCTTAACCTGTTGCCAGTGTTTTTAAGAAATCTCACGAAAAAGCTTTTAAAATTAAAAATAAAATATAAAAATGGAAATAAATTAAAAATTAGCCAGAATGGGCACATCTACACATAAACAGCTTTCATTTAAAAAAATAATTATCAAAATCGGGCCAGTAGAAAGCTCAGGGCTGATGACTAAAAAAACAGCCAGGTGTTTTAAATATATAGATTGTCATGTATATATCATAATTCATTCAAATTAAGCAAATCACGTGAAAAACGTGGTTATTTATTTTTATTGTAAAGCTTTTAGTTTCAGTTCTTTAAATAATAAAGTTGTAAACGCAGTGTTATTTTTTTTTTTTTTTTTTTTTTTCAAATCCATGGTTAATTTTTCAAATAACATACATTTTATATGACCATGGGATGATTTTCTCGAGTGTCCTAACATTTTGAATTTTAGTAGTAGAAAAAAATGGGAGAAAAATAAGTACATCGAAAAAAAAAGTATCTGGGAAAACCAAAATTTCTTTTCAGGAACTAAATGTAAGATTTTTTAATTATGATCATATAACGTCCTAATTTACATAAGGAAAATACAGTTGGCAAAAAAAGTATTTGTACACTCTAAAATTTTTAATTTTTTACTAAATAAAAACAGATATTTTGTCAAAAATAGTTTTAATACAGTCTGTTTACCGTGCGTTTTAAATTACACAACAGAAAATTTCGATAAAGATGTAAAATAATTTTCTAATGGGAAAAGTTTAAAAATTTCTTGCAAAAAAAGTATTTGTACATTTCTCCATCCTGATATGTACTGTGTTTTATAGTGTTTATGGTTCAAAGGACTACTTTTACAGAAGCTGTTAATAATTTTTAAGTTCATATTATATTTGTCTGACATTTAATTTAATTTGCTCTTGAAGTAATTGAATATAGAACCTAATACTAGAGAGGCACCTCTAGATATATGAAATCCTATGATTGAGCATATTAAAAATTTAAATACGCAACAAGAATTTGTAAAAGCTATTAAATTACCATTTACAACTATTGGATGTATAGTGAGAAACTATGAATAAATTAAAAGAATCGAAATTCAATGAAAACCAGGACTTCTTAGCAAACTAACAATGAGGGAAAAAGAGAGTGTGGTTAAAAAAGCTTTAAAAATTCCTGTGCGTTCGGTTCAAAAATTTGCTGGAGACCTTGCGACATCTTCTCGCATCAGAGTAATACCTCAAACAATAAAAAATATTCTTCTCAATGCAGATTTAAAAGGAAGAACCTCAAGGGAAAATCCATTCATCAACGAAACAAATAGGCGAAAACGCATAGTATTCGCTTTCGCATACAGAAGTAAATCATTGGATTTTTGGAAAACAGTAATTTTTTCTGATGAGGAAAAATTCGGAATTTTCTTACCATCAAGCATTCGAAAAAATTGGCGTAAAAATAAAACTGTTCTAGATCCAAAACGTATACCTCAAACTATCCAGCATGTTGGGGGGAATATTATACTTTTGGGGTGTATAGCTTCTAATGGAGCAGGACATTTAAAATTTTTTGACAATGGAAGGACAGGTTTAACATACAGTGATGTGTCGCGCCATAATTTATTAAACTGTGCCAAGAAATTATGCATAGAGGAAGCTTTTCACTTTCTGCAGGATAATGACCAAAGCATACTGCTGTGATCACCAGCACATGCTTACGACAATACTCGAAGACGACTGGTAATTCCTCTAAAATCTCTAGACTTGAATCCAGTAGAAAATTTGCAGATGCTATTGGATGCAAAAATCCGAAAAAAAAATATGTATTAGTAAAAAACAGTTTTAAAGAAGCTCTTATTGTGTCATGGAATAACATTAACCAGACCACTACAAAAAAGTTGGTGGAATCTATGTCATACCATCTAGAAGTAGTCATAAACGCTAAATGAATTCGCACAAAATATTAATTTGTATCATTTTACTAAATTTTCCTTAATTATATTACATTAAGATAGTGTACAAATACTTTTTTTGCATTATAATTTTGTATATTTGTTTATTATAATGTAAAAAATCGATTCGTTTAATTTTGTTTCTGCTTCTATAATATTATAATGCATTAAATTAATGTATTACAGTATTTTTTGCTTAAATCTTTTGTTTAATTTCATTATAATTTAAAAAAATGAAGTGTACAAATACTTTTTTTGCCAACTGTATATAGAGTAAAACAAAAACTTCACATTCTGTCCATATCTTAAATAGCATTCAATTGATTTTAAATAGGGATGTGATGTCAAATACGTATTAGGGTACCTAATTGGCACGAAAATTTTGTTATTTTGTCTGATATGATAACCGGGCTAATGTTTATTAAAAATATATGTTTATTTACCTTTATTTAATTTTGTTAAATTTTATGAATCATTTCATTCTGTTGTTATTAATTAAACTTTTCAATACTACTTGATTATCCCGTCGACCAATTTCACCAAATTGTACAAATCATCAATTTATTCACCATGTAATTCATATTGGCATAATTTTTATTTTAAATAACGAAAGAAGAAATAAATTAGTAAAACATCAATAAAAATGCAAATAAAAAGTTGAATTCAAAATCACATTATGGCATAACAAACATGGGTAACCTATTTAATGTAAACTAAATGTAACATTTATGATAATCCGTTATTGGCATTTAATTTTATAATTTGGCGATAGTTTTTTGGTCGAAGGGTAATCAATTATCACCGGTTTTTAGTCATTATTATTTTCTTTTGAAAATAATAGAAAATAGTTAATAGAGGTACTACTTGGTTATCCCGTCGATCAAAAAACCATCGCCAAACTATCATATTATATGCCAATAATGGATGATCGCGAATGTCGCATCCAATGACATTAAATACGATGTACGTGTTTAAAACGCCATATAAGGGATTTTTATTTCGACTTTTTATTTGCATTCTACAAATTATTATTATTATTAAATTATTATTAAATTATTAAGACTCTACAAATTATTTTTTTGCGTTATTTAAAATGAAAATTATGTTTATATGTATACTTTCGCGGTACTTACGTATTAACGACACCGTAGCAGAACTCGCGCCAATAAAGAGTAATCTTGTTGTTTGCAAATGCACAAAAACAATGGCATCAAAAATGAGCATAAAAATGCACTAAAAAGCACTAAAGCACTAAAAAATGGCGTCAAAAATAAGGCTACAAGGAATCCAAAAGATAACTGCGGTGGCTCTAATACGTAAGTACCAATTTCTCTATGAGTTTGGCAATTTGTATAATTTGGCGAAATTGGTCGACGGGATAACTAAGTAGTACCTTAATACATATGCATGTAATTGAAGTATGAAAACTAAGCTTTTGCGAAATTGGCGTCAGAAGAATATCGCACAATGTCGTGCATATATGGCATCTGTGCCAAGAAAGCATCAAATGAAAAAACACATGGTGATGCAAAAAACTTTTGTGATGGTGTGAAGTGAATGTAACATTTACGATCAGCAATTATTGGCATTTAAAAGTATTTCTGCTTGAGATATTGTCGAAAAAGCATTGCAAAGATATACTTTCCCTCTCCCTTCCATTTCCAAATATACTAAATTTAAAATTATGGAAAAAAAATCAGAGTTTACTTAAAACTGTGCATAAAAATTATAGTAATTATCCTAATTTTCCTAATAGAAATTCTCAATTTTCCGTTATTAACAAACGCTATTTTAAAATTGCAAATTTAATCGGCTAAATCGCCAAGTTGCATAATGATCATCGCCACTGAATATATAAATAATGCCATATTTGCAAACTTATCGGTCAAAAAACAGTGGAACCTTGGTTTACGGCCGCCTCTGTTTTTGATAAGTTCGGTTTATGACCAACTTCAGTGATCAAAATTTTACTCTTTCGGCGTAGGATAACTCGATTCGCGACCAAAGCTGTCGAATAGTTCAGTTGGCAACCCTCACATAACTCTTGTTATAAGTCAAGTTTGGAGTAAAGTGCGCGTATTAGAGTGCTTTGTGACCTTCAGTACAGTAAAAAAATTAATTTATTGTTTTAATTTTAATCAGTTTTACGAAATTTTTAGCCTTTATTATGACTTCTAAGAATGAAAAAGCGTTTAGTGATAGCAGTAGTAAGAAGCTTAAGCGAATTACTGATCAATTATGAAAAGAAGTAGTGAAAAAACTTAGGAACGATGATATTGTAATCAAAATAGCTAAACAATACGGTGTAGAGGAACCTTCGATTACTCCGATTATAAAGAACTAGTCGGATGTGGCAACCCCAAAACTATTTTCTATCTCATGCATTTAATGAGTCAAAATTCATTATTACAGTGCGAAAATCAAATGACAATCATATGCTCACCGTGAGGATTCTAAAGGCATGAAATTCCGAACATTAGTTTTTGAAATTTGATATAGGACTGTTGCGGATATCGGGAAAAATACAGCATATATGCGACACTTGTTGGAAGATTTACCCAAAACACGCAATGAGTAATAATATAAATCAAAGTGTGCCTAAATCTCAAGTTTGATGAAAATTTGTGCATTAATTCCTGCGATAGAGATATTGTGGTAATCGGAACAATTCAACATAGCAGAGCCTTGTGTTTGGTTATTGAAACCAAAACGTAAACAAAGACAATCCATATAAAAATTAACAGAATTTGAAGTTTGATGAAAATCCGTGTGTTAATTCTCGAGATAGAACTATTGCGAAAATAATGAAAAATGCAACATGGTTAAGCCATCTGTTGAACGATTTAACCCTTTAACGATCATAGCATTTTCATTGCTAAGATGCCGAAATAAATGAATGACACCGGTAATTAAGAACAAATATATTTCTAAATACGAAAACGTGATTTTTCACATGCAAAATAAAAGGGATATTTTTAGATAAAAATACCGGTGTCAGTGTAGCGTATCGGAATTAAAATTTTGTGGTTTCGTGGCGAAACCAATGAACGTTAAAGGGTTAAATCAAAATGTAAGCAGCAAACAGCATCAATTTATTCAAGGATTACCTGAATATAATTTTTTTTTTAATCTCATGCATTAATTCTTGGATAGAGCGCCCAAAAAATTTGTATCACATACAGAAAGTCAGATACAAGAATGGATTATGACCGTGAACTGAGGTTCCACTGTATATTATATAAAAATTTAATTACAGCTGGTGATTTCAATTTCAATTTTATTAATAATACTAGAAATGAATTTTCAGTATATTTTCATCCTTGGTTTGGCGCAAATCTATTAAGGCTGTATTTCGAGCGACTTTCTCCAAGGAAGATAATTTAACCAATGATTTTCCTGAAAATATCCTAGAATATTATTCAATATTTGGAATAAGCTATTCCAATAGATATCAGGAAGGTCAAATAAAAATATTTCACTTAATTTTTTTTTTTTAAATTTAAATGAGAAAATTCGGTTTTATGTGCATTGACTACAAAATTATGTTTAGCGACCTTTGGGTGTCATGATCACAAAAATCGCGCTAATGGCGGAAATATTTCATATTTATAACATCTGATTTTTAAAACAAGTAGATAAGAATGCCATGAATCCTATGCGAAAAGAATAAAAATTTCTATTCGCATTATTTTTCTACAAAATATGTATTATCTAAAATTAATTGAATCTGTCAATTTCTGTACGAACAAATTAAAATTTCGTTTTTTTCGCGTTTTTTGTCCATTGATTAAATAGTTCAGTATTGAGCGAAATAAGAGAAAGTACTGGGAATATTTAAAAATAACTGAGGTTTTCTTATATGCAAAATATAATTATCAAAAAATTTAAATGACTAGTATTAAAAAATGCTCTGACGATCACCAAAAAAGGTTAATATGTTTTAAAGTATGAAAAAGTGTTTGACAAGAGCTTCTAATTGAGAATGAGAAAGGACAAGGGGTCCCTTCTTGGCTGCAATTCACTGACAATGCCAAATTTGAAAAAATCATATTTGCGCTTTTTCCATATGAAAGAAATCAGTAACTGTTACGATAAAATTGTGTAGTGTAAAGGCATAATTAAAAAAGACACCACGTGATTAAACATGAATGTAAAGCAAAATAGGGCCAAAAGCCATAATTCCCGCAACCAGTGTTGAATTCAGACACTTTTCTCCGGGAGGTTCTTCTGTGGTTTCGGGGGGGACACAATAGAGTTCTAAGGGGGTTATACATTTTACCATTAAAAACACAAAATCTAAATTTTATTGGGGGGGGTAGCATTTGATACCTTTGGTAGGGAATGTCCCCCCGGCCCACCTCCTGCATTCAACACTGCCTGCAGCGTATCACATTCACGCAGTCTCACCATAAACTGTCGCAGTGTAAAACAGCACAGAAAACTGATTTGTAGTGCAGTTGCAATGCAGAGTCAACAATGCAGTTAATATTTAAAACACGATTGAAAGTTTTACTAAAAAGTAAAGATAGGAAGTTTTATGCAAATTTCTTTTATATGGAAAAAGCGCAAATATGATTTTTTCAAATTTGGCATTGTCAGTGAATTGCAGCCAAGAAGGGACCCCTTGTCCTTTCTCATTCTCAATTAGAAGCTCTTGTCAAACACTTTTTCATACTTTAAAACATATTAACCTTTTTTGGTGCTCGTCAGAGCATTTTTAAATACTAGTAAGAGAAATCTTTTAATTTTTACTAACGAAATAACGTTTGAATACCATAAATTCCAACCACCACTTTAATAATGAATAATTATACTAAAATTATACCAAAATTGAAAAAGTAAAAACTAGCCTAGTTGTAGATCGTCTACAGTTATCCTATGCATAAAAAAAATCGGTTTATAACAGAAATTCGATTATGAAAAAAAGTTTAAAATGCACAAAAACGAAAAGCATTAAATAATAAAGTTAAACTGCTTTTAAAAAAATTCTGATGTGAAATATTACTATAAAACTTGATTCAAATTCCTAGTAATTCTGGTGTTAACCTATGATGTTTTTTAACAATATTATTATGTTACATTTTACTCTTCATTTTTTTTTAACTGGATTTTCTTCGCTTAGCAATGCTATTTTTTAATAAATTTAACTTTTTAAATCTATAGATTTGCAATGCTGTTTTATTATCATTCTTATTCATTAACCTTTTTGCAGATTACTTGACTTATAATATAATTGCGCATGTGTAACATTTACATCATTTTCATAGCAACGCAAAAACTTAAATGTACAGTAGTTGGAAAAAAAGTAAACACTTACCCACTAACCCCTAAGCAAATATCGTAGAAGAAAGTTACTGATACAAAACGATTGGAAATAAAGTCTACTTTTAAATGATGTACATAAAATGTGACAGGAGCCTCACTAGAGGGGGTGGCAAGGGCAGGGGGTAGCCTCCCCCCAAAAAATGTTTGAACATGACGTTACAGTTGGCAAATTTACAAAATGAATTGGCAAATTAGTTCAAAACTTTAATAAAAAACTATAAGACACTTTCTATTCAAATCTGATAGATTTGACGAAAGTTAGCAATATAATTAGAAATTGTATTAGGCTTTTTACATTAAAAACTATGTTGCATTTTCTAATTACAATAACTTGGTAAAATTATAAAACTAGTTGGCTAACACCGAGAACTATTTATGTTTACTTTTCATTGAATTGGCAAATACTGAATTTTGACTTGGCAATTTAAGGCTCTCTCCCCCACCAATTAGAAGTCTTCGCGAGAGCTCTGAATGTGCTTTGGGGACGACGATCTAAATATTAAAGCGAACTCAAACTTTTCTTTTCCAATGGAAATTTTTTCCCCAACTTTAACAACATATTTCAAATCTACTGTTCAAATTTTCAAAGACACTAAATTTCAAGTCATTCGAATGATAAGTTTTTGAATTATAAACATTCGAAACTTGGTGCTTCTAATGTTAAATTACATTATCATATTTTTATTAATATTATCTGAAAATTTATTCCGAGTGTGCTATTTTTTTATGTAGCAATAATACAAAAATACTCAAACATAAATATGCTGAATTTGCAATTTTTATAATTTGATGATATGAATCGAGAATTATGAAGTTAGTATTCGAAAAAATTATGAGTTGGAACCTACATTTTTTTTAATGCATTTAAGTCCTGCATTATGGCAATCCAAAAATTCAATTTTTTCTTCCGAAAAGTTTTCAAATTATGATTCAAAAAACGGCAAAATAAAGGTTAAAGGACAGTCTGCGAAAGAAGTTATTAGATATTTTGAAACTTCTAAAGGCGCAACACTAGTCACAGAAAAAGACCCGGATGATAATATAAAGTCTATAGAAGTGTTCTTTTCAAATATCTTGCTGAAATTTTAATACTTTTACGTGTTTTTTTTCTTTTTGCATTGGCTAGCTGAAGACGATCCACAACCGGCATAATTTTTATTTTTTCAATTTTGGTTTCAGATTTTTTGAAAAAAAAAAATACTTTAAATTTTAAAACCGATTTAAACCGGTTCTGAAATTGAAGCTATCATAATATAAAAATATATAAGCAAAAGCGAAAAAGTAAAAACTAGGCCGGTTGTAGATCATTCTCAGCTATTCTATGCAAAAAAAAAAATCATTAAAACATATTAAAATTTTAGCGAGATATTTGAAAAGAACGCTCCCATAGACTTCACATTATCGTCCGGGTCTTTGTCAGTCACTATTGTGGGGCCTTAAGCTCCCCTTAATCTAACTGTGTTCAATGACTGCTTGAGTGGCACCCAATTTGCCTTGATCATGGGGGGAGCTCTGTCGGTCAGCAATTGAATACCGAACTTCAATTTGGATACAGCCCGTAAAATATGCTCTTTTTAAGGTAATTATTTATTTCTCTAAAACTTATCGTGCAAATTGCATGAAAATTTGTATTAAGGATAATTGAAGGGTGTAGAAATCATTTATGCCAATTTTATTTTTATTTTTTTTCAGTTGGGTAATAACAAATATGAAACGTTGAATAAATTAATTTAGCATGTAGTTCAATAATAATGACAACAACTCATTTTTATTCTTTAATGATTAAAAACTATTTTCCTCTGTTCTTTTTTCGTGTCCATTTAGCATTTCATTTTCATTTATTTATTTATCTATTACATTAAGATTGTATTTTCAATACGTCATATATCTTCAGATTCCTTTATAATTACACTTCAAATTATAATAATAATAATATAAAATACTCCTTTTATTTGTTCTTTGCTTAAAAATTACCATTTTTAACACTTTTCAACAAAGTTGAAAAATGTTTATGCATTCGGTATGTCTGGCCGTTTGGCCGTCTGGCCGCGCTCTAACTCCCATAAATATACTCGGATTGCTTTCAAATTTTTATATGTTATTCATGTTTACCCTAGCACAAACCCTATTGAAAATGAAGTTTCTACCATGATTAGTTTATTTACAAGGATAGTCAAGAGTTTTCCGATACATTACGGCCTATAGGAAAAAATCGTTTCAAATGAATTTTAAAGGTGTTACACCGGTCAAACATATTCAAATTTATATGGATTCGCAAAATGTACTAAAATATGCATTGTGTAAAATATGCAGCGAAAATAATAGTTATTATTCATTTACAGGGCCACTGAAAAGAATTCCCTTACGCAATAATAAAGAGGGGAATTGTTTGCGACATATTTTAACTATGTTAAACTATTTCAAGCATCATACAATTTATATACACCGCTGAAAGTCAATATTTCATGCAGACTATGAAGTGCATGGCATTTTCAGGGACACACAAAATACTTCAAATCGTATATTCTATCCGAAGTACTGTGTATTATCGATGATAGATGATGGGTGGAAGAAGTGCATTTTCATTTGTGATATTCGCTTTTAAGTTTTATTAAATGTCTGCATGTTATAGGGTGTGTATAAATGCTATAGTTGATATACAGGGTTACACAAAAGAGCTCGCAAACCTTACAAAATATGAGGGTAATTTACTTAAAGGTGGTTTATAAATAATTAATACATTTTTACTTTGAACTGTTTTTAGTTTACTAAGAAATGTTAGTAGAATATAAATAAAATGATACACAGAGTCACGCAGAGAATTATCTACATGGTCAGCCACTGATGACAATTTCTAGAAATGTGACTTAAGTAGTTTTAAAAGTGTTTTTGTTTGAACTAAAATTTAATAAAATACTGGCGTGTAATAAAGGTACTAAGTAAACAACAGGGCTGAACAAAAGTATTGAAATATTTTCCCATATATTAGTATAAATTGCTCGAAGAGAAATTTCAACCTGTTTGGCATTTTCTTGCTAAACTAAACTTCCGCATTATATGGTATATATATGAACTGGCAGATCAAATACAGGTCTGTTCAAAAGTATCGAAATACATGCTTGGCTATGCACAGTAACACATTATTTATTTATATAACGAAGTTTTATTTAAAGATTTCAGTAAGTGTTGGAAAGTGTTTCATAATGTATGCTTAATGCATGATTATTCTTACTTGTTTATTTTGTTCATTATTTATTCTTACTTACAACTTGATTTTTTTTTCCACCACACATTTATATTATTCCTGATGACACCTCATGAATTCTCTTTCTGGACTTCTTTCTTCTCTGATCCTTTACAACTAGTTTTATTCTTGTAGTGTATTCCTTCCTCATTTTATCTCAAGGGATTTTCTTTCCTTATCCTTATTACAGATATTCTTTTCGTCCTGCATGTAGCTTGTTACTCAATTGTACAAATACCCCACATTTTTTCCAATCCAAATAGGAAGCGTTCATTAAAATATATTGTGTTGTCAAACAACTTATGTCTACATAGATAAGTGTCTAGAAAACTGCATTAGGAGATGTGGTAATATTTATATTTTTAATAGTAACATTTATTATTAGTAATATTTATTTTTATTAGTAACATTTTAGTAATATTTGTTATTAGTAATATTTATTTTTATTAGTAACATTTTAATAATATTTATTATTAGTAATATTTATTTTTATTAGTAACATTTTAATAATATTTATTATTAGTAATATTTATTTTTATTAGTAACATTTTAATAATATTTATCATTAGTGATATTTATTTTTATTAGTAACATTTTAGTAATATTTATTAGCAACATTTTAGCACCTTGAATGGCGGTTGGATAAAATATATCCCACTTAATTTTAATTGCAAAATGCCACACTGAAATTAAAATTTAATTTTATCAAATACGTGAACAGAAGCTTTTATCTATTCTGAAATAAATCTGTTTTTAAATTCTGGCATAGACCAATTATTTCAGACTTGTAAGCTTCGAAGTCCTTCGCCCCTCAAAGAATTAATAAGCGATGCTAATTGACTATTGACAGGATCAGTTTTGATTTTTTTTAATGTTTTTGTTACTTAAAGATAAACAAGGCTGTATAGTACTTCTGACAAAAAAGTTCGGTGAATGAATTCAGAAGGGCAGATCTGGCAACAATGGGGAAACAAAACGCTGCACCTGCGTAGAGGCAAGTGTTGAACACCTTCCCCCACCGTTGTTCAGTTGTGCGTCGTTTATATTCTGCGTAAGACGTGATTTAAAAAGTGCTTGTTCAGTGTTAATTCTTAACTGAGAACAGGAAAATGAACGAAAAAAAAAAGCAGTTTAAAGTTTGGTTTTAAGATTTGCAAGACAGCGTAAGAAATTCATGAGGATAGTGCAAATTGAACATCCGCAATATTTACCAGATCTCAATCTTCCAGACTTCTTCCTATTTTCACGACTCAAACTCTCTTTGAAAGAGATTTGACCCTATTGCTTACATCCAATGAAAAGTGACAAAGCTTTTGAACTCCATCTTAAAGGAGCACTTTTTTCGAATTTTCAAGGACATGTATAGCAGATAACAGCCGTGCATAGTTATAGGAGATGACTATTTCGAAGGATGGTGTGGGGTAACTTTCGCTAATATTTCTTCTACATTAATGTTACAAAATTATTCGCCGAACTTTATTGTCGGAGAAGATTTTTAGTGTCGCATATTTCAGCATTTTACATACATATAATCCTTTTTTTGTGTGTGTGTGTGTAGAACAAAAATAATACTAATTCATTTTTTTGTTGTTGTTGTTGTTGTTTAAAACCTTTTCGTCTGTCTCTTCTTCTTTATTTTATGCCTTCCTTTATCACTTGTTAAATGACATATAAAAAAATAGGTCATGTTTTGGTAGATTTTGTAACATATTTTGCTTTGTTTAATAATTTTTAGTATTATACTCGTAATATTTTTTTGTTTAAAAACTATTCTTCTTTATTTAATTCTTATCCATCTTCGATTGTCTGTAGATTTTTCTTAAACCATGGTTTTTCGTTTAATATAAATGACTACTCGTGAATCCAGCTCATTTTCATAACGGAGTTTTGATTAACCCTTTATCTACCGACGGTACTTAAAAGTACCATAAAAATTTCTTATTATAAATTTCTTTTGATATGTCAATTAGTTGTAATACTGTTTAGAATTAATTACAGATACAGTATTTTATTTTGCTCCAAAAGCATTATTGGTTACACACAACAAAACTATTTTTAAAAGGATGATTTCTTTTACCTTTGTATCTTTTCAGCTCTCTTGGCGCTGAGGGAGGGGGATGGGGATTTTTCAATTCGGAAATATTCCTACATTTATATTGTAAGAACATCTTATTTGTACATTTTATAATTCTACAAAATACTAAGAAAACAATTTAAAATGTTTTTACCGCTTTTAATTGTTTGAATGATTTGAGTGGGGTTATAAATATTGCACCCCCCCCCCCCAATGATTTCAGTGGAATTTTAAATATTGCATAAAATCCCAGTAAATTCAAATTAAATTAATCCATCTAAATCCTCCAATCCTTCAAAATATTTCAAAAATTTATTAAATGATTAAATAAATCTTTCAATTTAGTTTAAACAATCTACGTAAAATGCTTTAGCATTTAAAATATTCAAGAATTTATAATGCAGTAGATAAAGGGCTAAAGAGGAGGAGTCACATAGTGTGTTGTCTAGCAGTTGCGACTGAAGTAACTGAGATGGTTGTCACAAGAATACGGCTGTTTCTTTTAATTATATCAAAAGTTACCTCCACCAACAAATTTGAATGGAAAATTTTATCTAATTTAAGCATTTTATTAATCGGAAATTTCTCTAACAAATATGATGAAAAAATTCAATTTATTTTTATTGGTGTCAATTTGACTACTGATGAACCACGTTTGAGAGGAACCTGGACAGAACTGCGCATGGGCGAAAAGAGCGAGTCCATGTCAAAAATGGGGAAGTTAGTACCATCTCGAGATGAGTTTGTTTATTAAACATCCTAGATATGTCGAATTTTTTTGGCGAATACCTTTTTGTTTCTCTAATTCAATTATCTGTTTCTAAACATTACATTATAATTCAATTACTCTAAAATAAGTTAAAAAAAAAAGACAAATATAATAAAAAAGATGATTTAAAGGTATGGTTATAACTTTTTCCCTCGCAATATAGCGTAACTTAATCTTTTTAGAATTAACGCCTGAATGGTGTGATTTTAAAACTTGCCAGATTAGTAATTTTTTTAAATTATTTCGCTACATTATTGTGTACATTATTTATTTATATTATTTGCATACATTGAATATGAAAATGAGGAATGACGCAAATATCATATACGCGCAAGGTTTGGTAAAAAAAAAAAAAAAAAAAAAAAAAAAAAAATTATAACGTCAATCTGGCGAAAACCTCATTTTCGAATGCTGGTTAAATATACATTTTTAAATTATTTTTTATTATTAAAAAAAAAAATAACAATAAATAAAACAATTTTTAAATATAATAAATTTTAAAAACAAATAACAATAGAGCAAAAAACATTTTATATAATTAAAAAAAATTAAAGTAAATAAACAATTTATCAAAAAATAAACACTATCAGGGTTGCCATATTAGGCAAAATAACGCCATTCTGGCGCCAAGTAAATCCCAGTGAGTATGTGACACACAAGTGCCCTGAATATTTAGGTTGTTAGAATTGGCGAATTTCTTGCATAGCCGCCAAGACAGATGCCAAGCAGTCGTTAAAACTACATTTTAGCCATAAATATAAATGAAAAAAAAAGAAGAAAAAAAAAACATGTTTTTATTAAAATTCACAAAAATGTAGGAGAAATATATACATTTTGGAAAGGTTATTCCGAGAACTACTAATAGGTCCACAATCTATTTATTTTAAAATAAAATTTCACTCGGAACAAAAAATAGAAAACAATATTTAATATCATTTCTCGACCTGGTAGGCTATTACCCCCAAAGTCCGAATGGAATCGGCTTGGCATTCTACCAAGTACCTTACAAAGCTGGTACATCAGTAAATATTATAATTTCTTTCCTGACACAGAGAATGGGTTGTCTTGTTTGTCAGAATGTGGCGGAAATACTACCACCGAAATAAATTCCCACCAGTAAAAATGAATATAAGGTTTTAGGATTATTTTTTATTGAAATATTCCAGTAATGAGGCGTTTAAACGAAGAGAATTTTTCTGAGGAGTTTGACTGGTGGAAGTTTTCCGCGACGGTAATGAACCCCTTGAAAGCAGTGACAGTTGAAGCTTCACTGTTTGAAAGATATGTTAATTCCTCTTCATTAATAGTTCCATGATTTTCACTGCCTGCTACAAGTTATTTTCCTTCACACACACAACACGTTTCATGCCAAGCGGCATTTCATTTTCTTACCCTAATTACATATTTTTTCGTCCTGTACGTAGTTCGTTACTCAACTGTACGGATACCTGATATTTTTTCAATCGAAACCTACAGCAGAACAGGGTAAAGTTAAAATTACACTATATGTAAACTACTTAAAAAGATGTAAAAAAAAATACAAAAATTTTAAATTACTTTGATTTCTAGTTCTTTCAACTGTAAACACAGCTTTCGCCAAAGAATACAAAAATACTCTTATTAACGTCGTATTTTTCAAATGTCATGTAGTTCGTGTCAAAAAGGCGTAAAAGTGAGTTAGTTTTTTAGCTTCAGAAAACTTTGAGAAAATAAAATACAAGTTGAATGTAGATACTGCCATTGCAGAATTCAGTTTCGCCTCCGATTAGAAAAAAAAATCGATAGAGGTTTTTTTAGAAGGGCGACCCCGTTTAGAATGCAATGAACTAACTTCATTTTTCTTGTGTTTATCAATATAATATCAAACAGAAAGGCGTGAAATACCCAGTTGATTAGCAATTTCTCTCTGAGACTTTGGAATTGCGGAATAATAAAGAGATACAATTTGACGAGCTACTTCTTCATTGACTAGATTCATCAAAAACGGATTTTTTCTTTAGTTTAAACGCTTTTTTATAGACTCTGGGAAAAAGGAAATGCATTTTAACAATAAAACGAGTGGAATCCCGTCGAATTCGACGAATGAAATGTTTAAAAGACCCGATCGATTTGGCTTTAAAAAAAACCAAAAGTAATTACATTATTGAATCAATATATAATAAATATATTTTCAAACTTAATGTCATGTTTTCCAGTTACAATTTTGCGAGCAAATATTTGCACATCTTCAGTTAAAATTGTAATCTGAGTGGCAGCGAAATCCAGAAATTTTATTTTATATGCACTATAGAAAAATAGATTTATTTAAAAATAATAATAATTTTATTTTTACTATGACATTATTTTCACTAACTGAAGTCATCTGAAAGTAAAATCTCAATCTCAGTGTCCATAATGAAACGAAATATTGAAATGTAATATCGCTATGAGTAAAAATGCGATGTTTTAAATAGTGACGTCATTTTCTCTTCAAATGTTTTTTAAAAGTTACTGTTATTAGTAATATGAAAAAGGCGTCCGTAATAATATTGTAAATTCATTTTACCTGGTTGCTGAATGCCATCACTTTCCTCATTTGAAATATTTCTTACTTTGCTTTAGACATTAATTTTTATCATAAATTATTTTCTGTTATTTTATTTACATTATTAATATTATTTCTCAGTAAATATATTTTTTTACCTCAATTAGTGCATAATTATATGCAACCATTTTATTGTGGTTAAATTTTACGAAAACAATTCACTTTTTTCTTTTAAATGCGAGGACATGTTCACTGATAAAATAAAGTTTCTGACTTGTGGAAAGTAATAATGGAAAATAAATTTTTATCATCGAGAGAAAAGCTAAACTAAGTTGCCACCATTTTGAAGAAATATCGTAAAAAAGCCTTTAAAATTAAAAATAAAATATAAAAATGGAAATAAATTAAAAAATAGCTAAAATGGGCACAACTACAAATAAATAGCTTACATTAAAAAAAATAATTATCAAAATCGGTTCAGTAGAAAATTCAGGGCTGATGACACGACATTTTTAGCTTGTCTGAGAGAAATAGCATCGGAGGCTAATAAATATTGTGGAAAATGGAACATAACTTGTTTAATTTTTTTTTAAGGAAACTAAAAATTCTGAGTACGTTGTATGATAAAACGTCATTACAAACAATATTTTCTCTAGTAATAATTTCTGTTGTATTTTCATTTGTGTTGTATTTATTTGAAGCATAACAGATTTAAATTTCCAACTGGGTGATAAAACCCCGGCCATGATTCGGACGAGGCATCTATTGGCTGTAGCCGCCAATGCTCGTCCAGCTGAACCATCCCGGACGAGTAATGGAGAACTAATTCACACAACTAACCTTTAAGATCACAAAATCTAGTCTGGTATTCGAATTAGCCCAATAGGATGGATCAAATGCTGATTTTTGGAACTGGAGTAACCGCTGCATAGGTAATTATATTAGATTAATTTCACCAGTCCTTCAGTGTTTATCCAGGATTGCTCAGATTGAAGAGCATTGGTGGCTTCAGACAATACATCCCTGTTTCGAATTCTGGCTCAGGAATTTTTCACCCACTAAGAAATCTTTTTTATGATTTTACCGATTGAATAATTGTGTTAATAATAAATATGAAGTATACATTATACTTTATTGCGTTATCAATAACTTACGTCGCCATAGAAAAAGAGGAAGCAGGACATTTCGGTCCCGCCATTTCGGTCCCGCCGTTTCGGTCCCGAGACATTTCGGTCCCGAGACTCTTCGGTCCCGAGACACTTCGGTCCCTAGCCATTTCGGTCCCAAGACATTTCCAGAGCTGCCAACTACTACGCCTATTTAAATGAAATAAACATGTTTTGAACCAGAAAAATTATTTAGTAAAATAAATCTGAAATTTATTTTATTTTATACAGTCCTACACATTTCTTCACTTGTTAAGTGAATTTTCTAGTTCTAATGTGTTTATTTGACTGTAAAAAGGCGTAGAAGTTGGCAGCCATGCATTTCGGTCCCTAGCCGTTTCGGTCCCGAGACATTTCGGTCCCAAGACATTTCGGTCCCTTCTCCTGCAAACTGAAATTTTGTGAATTAAGACATAATTTTATAGGGAACATTGCAGAGTTTTAAACTGAAGGGTATAAAATTTTAGTATAATGCGATTATAAATGCCCGAAAACTGCACACACGTATAACTCTTGTCCAAAATATTATAATTCACACAAATTTTGTATGGTAATCCTAATCATAATTGGTAATCCTAATGATAATTGGTAATCCTAATTCTCAAAACAGTCAGTAATTTTAATATAAAAATCAAATTAATATTTCATTAAATATATTTATTATTAATAACATGATTAATTTACATAATGAATTTTATTTTAAAATAAGCTCAATACATAATCCATTTTATATTCAATACATCAAAATATTTCCTAGTAGTTCTAAACTGAAATTTATCTTTTACTTGTTTATTTATTGTATTTTTAAAACTACAGAAATTTAAAACAATTAGTACAGTTAAATAAGAATTTTTTTTTTTTCTGGGAAAGTAAGAGCGAAAAGGTAATACAAATAAATAAATAAATTGAAGCTTAGTTTTGTCACTTAAAAATTTAAAATAAAATTATTAAAAAAAACTATTATATGACATTTTAATATATTTTATTAAATTATATATTATATTTTATATATAATATTTATATTATTATATTTTAAAATACTATTATATAAATTTTATGTAAAAAAAAATAAAAAATAATTATCTTATTAGAATGAAATAGGCCCAGTTTCAATAAAATTAACTCACAAAAATTGTCTTCATGGCGTGAGAAGACTGTTAAAAAAAGCAATCAATAAATTCTATTATTATTATTAAAAAAGGTTATCGGAGGCAATTTTTTAAAAACAAATTTTTTTCATGTCATGCCCAGTTACGAAATTACTATTGCTTTCGCAATGTCAATAATGGCAAGTAACATATGAAAACAAATTTATAAGATGCAACTTTGTATTATAAAAATATTAATAAAAATAAAAAAAAATTCTTCAATAAATATATCTCATTCCTGAATTATTAAAGGAGAAGGTATAGACGAGTGATTTGAGGAAATATGTATATATTATAACTTATATAGCACTGTCTAAATGAATTATTAACGGCATTTAATATCAAATTGGAAGGGAAAAATAAGGACAATTTTTTTATTATTTAATTAATGCTAATTTAAAGGTTCTAAAAAATGTACGTAAACAGTCAAAAAAATATTTTTGGCAGTTTATGTAAAATACTTTTTAGTTTATATAATTTATAGAAGTTTATATAAAATACTGATACTAATAATTAATAATAAAATTTAAAATATTTATTCTGATTAATAATAATACTATTAAAAGCAAAAGAGAATCCCCTAAATTTATATCACACCAAACAAAATTTTCAGTTCGCTGTGATTTCATTGTCACGAGTTATAAAAGTTTAAATTTATTCAACTTTTCATAAAACTTGTGGGGAAGAGGAGGGAGGAAATAAAAATAAATAAAAAAAGGCCCGAATAATGTTGAGCGTGTACCATTTGGCAGGCCCACAACAATTAGAATCCGACTTATAAGATAGCGAGCAAAGAAATAACAAGGGACTGAAATGACTAAGGACGGAAATGGCAAGGGACCAAAGTCGCTGGAGACCGAATTGTCTCGGGACCGAAATGTCTTGGGACCGAATTGTCTCGGGACCGAAATGGCCAGGGACCGAAATGTCTCGGGACCGAAAAGGCGGGACCGAAATGTCGTGTACCCATAGAAAGATCTTTTTTCACACTATTGGTTCTATGCCTTTTAAACAAATAACCCTTTGCACTGCGTCGACTTCATCTTTCCGTGTAAAATTTGTTTTCGCTCCAGTAATAAAAAAAAAGAAAATTTGCTTTATTTACTGAGAGCATTTTCGAAATTGTATATTTGAAGGAAACTTCTTTTTAAAAAGTGATGCCGACAGATTAAAATGCAAATAAAATTTTAAATTGATACGAAATTGCTGGTAGCCCATGCTGAAAATGACGCGGGGTGCAAAGGATGATTATTTTTTTTTAAATAATCATTTATATTAATTATTACTATCATATAATTATTTTTATCATCTGTATTAATTATTATATCATTTATATTTATTTATATATGGTGATTATTTTTTTTTAATTTTAACATAATAAAGTGCTACTTTAAAATCTTAATTGTAATATACATGTACTGTATACAAAAATCAGCAGCAAATTCTACTAATTAATCTAGAAATGCTCTTTCTTAATAATTATTGCTATAATTATTATTAGTTTAATTTTTATCGCATGATTTCATCGAGAAAATGTTTGGAAAACGTGTTAGTTAAAATTGCATAAAATTGTTGGTGTGGATGTGTCCAGTTTGAAAATTAGCATCCGCCCATGATTAAGCTGTTTCTTTTATAGCTGACCTTTTGATTACGGGACCGGACCAATGATTTCTTTTTATATTCAGTAATATCAGAACTTGCAAAAGTGGGTTCTTTTTGTAGCACATACGCTTGAAATTTTCCTAGTATAAGTTATCACAGATATTATTTTTTAAAGTGTGGTATGATTGGTATAAAAAATAGTCGCTATCAGGTATGACATCTTGTTACTGTAGTCAAATGTATAACCAACCAATAAATTCTGAACGCTTAGTTTTACCGGTATAATCCTATTTCCAGAAATGTCTTACACATAGATCTTCATCATGTAAAAATTCATTTACTCAAAAGATACATTTTTAAAAAGTTACGAAGGATTTATTTATTTATGGTCCGTATCAAGGCCACCTTATCATAATAACAAGGCCTCGCATTCAGGAGAAAATCTATTGTTGAAATTGTCCCTATAGTTGCCAACTTATTATATGACTTTGTCTCATAAGTAACGCTACCTGGTGCATACTACTGTTAATAATCCATGCACAAATTCATAGGAAAAAATGGAAAATATTTCAGTTTCTCACATTAGATGGCACTACCAACGGGAAAATCGTGATTTCTGACCACGTGTACTGCGGTCAAAGGAAACTTGGCGAATGACAAGCCTTGTTATTATGATAAGGTAGCCTTGGTCAGTGTAATCCAAGAGCCGACCGCACAAAACCCTATGACATTGATTACAAGAAAAATCATTATTGTATAAAAGAGTAGTAATAGAGGAATCTAATGATCCACGCCTGCCGGAAGTGTAGTGGTACATAAGCCAAAAATTGATACCACTAGTGGTTTACTCGTAGGATTTGTCGGACAATCAAAATATGAAAACGTGGAAAGCTAATTGTAGGAAAATACAATGCTACGCCTACGAATCAACCGTCAATAGTATCAATTTTTGTCTTATGCATCACTTCGCATCCGGCAGACATGGATGACTAGATTCCCCTACTATTACTCTTGCATAAAATAAGGGATTTTTCTTGTGCTTGATGACATAGGGTTTTGTGCTGTCGGCTCTTGGACTATTGGGTCATTCAAATTAAATTTACAGAAAGTATACCCATGGTCCAACAAGTAAGACACTAATTCATTTATTTGTTTATTTGAAGATTCAAAATTTATTGGTGTAAAATATTTTACATTTTACGAATTTTTGGCGTCATTTGTCACTGAACTGAATAACCGTTCTTTCATTTCCAATGATAGTTAACCTTTTCCGGAGCATACAAATTCTATTTGTAAAATGAGAATTTTTTTTTAAATATTATTGGTGTTGTTTGCAAGTTTCGAATTAAAATTAAGTGTGTCCGGAGTGGGACCACTGGCCCAGTTATCGCAAAAATAGCACAAATTTCAAACTATATCGGTACATTTTAGTACTTCAAGAATAAATATTTTATTGTTTATTTTTTAGAACACAATGAAATAGTTTTAACATAAATTTATTACTCAGAATCCGCATATAAATTTTAAATTCGAAATTTTTTTTAAATACAACTTCTGACCGCAATGGATTTTCCTAACATGAAGAACAGTATTTAAATCCTTTTGCAGTAGGTAGTACACATTTTAAACTAAAGGTTCAAAAAATAGATACTATTCAATAATAAAAAGCGATACACTCTATATAAAAATATCGAAAAATTTTTAAAGTTTCAAAACAAAATACAATTTTGTTATGTCCATTTTATTTAATAGAACTTATTTTGATAAAATATAAATAATGATTCTATGGATCCCACATAAATTGTACCTTACTCTCAGATTTCATTTCAAGAAATTACAATGTGAAGACTATAATCTGCTATCATGCTTATATTTTTCGAAGTTCATACATTTCTCTTTTATGGAGATGAAGCTCCGAAATCGAAATATTTAAGGTAACAAAGAAAAACTTATGAATCTGAATTTACTTCAACCAACCTTGCGTGAATTCTTTTAGAGATAGTAAAACCGATATTCCAATCCTCAAAACATTTTTAAAATGAATATTTCTTTCATAGATTGAAAGTACTTTTCCGTAATTTATATCACAAACGACAATGGTTTGCAGCAACCAATCCTATACACATATCCACGTTCGTTGCAGGAAAAGAATAGGATCCTTATTGTATAAAAGCCTTATCACACACACCTGCAATAAAACTTCCTTAACTTTATTTTTATAATAATAATAAAGCAGAGAGAAAACTGTGTATGGAATGAAGAGTTCGTAAATGGAATTATTCTTAGTAATAAAGTTTATATGACACTGAATATAATTTTTTCCAATATTTTAACGCAATCAAACTGATTGATAAATTTATTATACGAATTTAAATTAAAATAATACACGGTCTAAATGACAGACCAGATGTTAACACCAATAATGTTATCTGAGCGAAAAATCCCAGCCGGCTATCGCCCAGTTAGCTTAACAGGAAAAGCGTTGGTCTTGTAAGCCAAGTATCGGGGTTTGATTCCCGGTCTGGGTAATTTTTCAGTCAGTTGGAAATATTCAATCCGTACGATAATTTTTTTTCATTTGAAATAATTTTTTATTGTGATGAAAGATTTCCTAAAACCGTGTATTTTCTTATAAAAATATTGAAATGCGCATTAATCTTTTACCTCTTGCAAATACCTAGGCTTTGTAAAATACGGATTTGCGATTATGTTCATCAAATAGTCTTGCCAATAATTTCCAAAAAAGTGGAATTTTTTACATTTCATACCGTTTCTGAATATTGTTAAATTGTAGGAAATTGAGAAAAATTTTCACAGGAAAATAAAGGAGTAAAATTTTTATTAACCCTTCAGACCCCGGTGATCTCTTACACAAATATTATTCGATTTGCACCACTTTTTTAAAAGAACTTTCCTTCAGTTAGATAATTTGAAAAATTCTCTGATTAAATAAGGAAAATTTTATTTTCCTTTATTACTGGTGCGAGAAACAAATTTTGGAAGGAAAGATGATGTCCCCTATAGCGGAGACAACGGAGTGCCAAGGGTTTACGTCTAAAACTCGCAATTTACGTCAAAACTCGCAAAGAAACGATGTCTTGTATGTTTGGAAATTTCGGAGCTTTTCAGCATTGAAGAAGGTCCATCCTTTTGTAATAGAGAGTAGCTCCAAATCTATAAAAATTTCATACATAGTACATTATTTTAAAAGATGTACTGCTGATACAGGATATCCAAAAAGTTTTGAGACGAATTTTAACTTTTTTACCTTTTGGATATACAAAGTAGATAATGGGACAAAAATTATTCAAAATAAGATTTAGATTAATTTCATATTATATTGATGAAATACGATTTTAATTTAACCCTTCACTACACGAATTTTTCTATTTTATGACAAAATAATTAGTAAAAATCAATGTATCGGTTTAACAACAGAAAAAATAGTAATAAATAAATAAATTTTAGAAATTTTAGCTAAAATTTGATACTTTATGTCGTTTACCCTATTTTCACACCTACACATTAGCCAGGTCTCCGGCTTTTTGCACATCACTGTTATTTTAGAGAAAATCTGATTCTTTTAAATCGCTTAAATGTTCCAATAAAATAAAACAACATTTTCCGTATTAAAATATTGGTATGCTAAAGGTTGGAGACTTTGCAGCTCTGCCATTATAGTCTCTACTGCACAAAACCCTAAGTCAACGAACACAAGAAAAATTCCTTTATTTTATTGAAGAGTAGTCATAGGGGAATCTAATGATCCACGTCTGCCGGAGGTGAAGAGGTGCATAAGCCAAAAATCAATACCACTAGTGGTTGACTCGTAGGGCTATCATTGTGTTTGCCTTACAATCAAAAGTATGAAAACACGGAAAATTGGGTGCAGGAAAACACGATGCTAAACCTACGAGTCAACCACTGCTGGTATTCATTATTGCCTTATTCACCACTTCACTTCCGGCAGACGTGGATCATTAGATTCCCCTATGACTACTCGTTCATAATATAAAGTATTTTTTCTTGTGCTCGATGACTTAGGGTTTTGTGTGGTCGACTGTTATGGTTTTTAAATATTGCATTGCTATAATTTTCAATTAAATGTGTTTGAATTAATTTTATCTATGTAACACTTTTCAACGTTATTCGCATTAATATTTTTAGCTGTTCTTTAAAAGTAATAAATTTTACCATAATAGTTTGATCGAGAATTTTTTTTTTTTGTTTCCAAAGAACGAGTTCTAATTTTTTCTCAAATTCAGCCACCTGACGTCAATATAAGTGTTATTCCATTCACTGGACTGTTTTTGTTCAGTTACAACTATCCTATTTCATGAAAATTCATGAACAAATTCATGAAAAAATTCATGACTCATAATGAGAATTGTAGTGTTTTTTGGTACGTGCATACCTGCCAACTTTTACGCACTTTTCCAACCACAAAAAAATTATAGTAAATAATTTCTTATTTAATCATCGAAATCTTATGATTAAACAAATAGAAAACTTCCATTCAATTTAGTTTCCGTACAATTTTAGTGGTAGCAAAAATGCGTAAAATTTGGCAGCTATGGCATGTGCCAGATGTGGCACACGGTGCAATGATGGATTAAAAAAGTATATGCACTTTTAAACTTTTTTATGGTCCTTGGAACTTTTCTGAAAACTGTACTAACCATGCTCTAAATTGTAAACTAGCAAAATTTCGATTTTTTTTATTTCAATAACTCATCGAAGTATAATCCTTTGAATTGAGAAAAAAATTCAGATTTTTCTCTACTAAAATTTTTTAATCCAGTTTTATTGCTCAAAGTCTCTGTAATTTCATAAAATTCAGAAAGATACTATTTTTTCGGCCTGCTATAAGTAAAAACGCTTCATTCGCTATCTTCTTCATTATAGTCACTGGAAATGAACTTTATTTCATTTAATAAATAAAAATTCTGAATCAAATATGTTTATTTTACTTGAAAAAAGGAAAAGAAAGCAAATATGCTTATACATCTTTAAAATTTCATTTCATAATTATATGTTACGTAAATATTTCGACTTGAAGGATATACTTCTTATAAAAACGAAATGTTAAATGTCGAGTGATTTCAATGAATTATTTCTTTGTAACCAAAAAGTTTTCAGGCTTATTAATATATTTTATCGACATATTTTCATTCTGTAGTGTTTTTTTTTTTTTTTTTTTTTTTTAACGTATTAAATTTAAGTTCAATTTAAAAATATATTACCTCTTGAATATATGTATAATAACTCAGATGATTGAATTTTCAAAATTAACTTCAATCTATAGGGATAATATATAAAAAAATGTAATTTTGTTTTCTAGAAATGATATTTTATGGTGTATGAAAAAAATGTTTACTTTATGTGAAAGCTAATTTTATTTTTCATTATTTGTGCGGATTTTTATTTAGATTTTTAGATACATTGGATATAGAAATTTAGATATATTACGATTTTCATACATTTTAATAGCTAATAAATTGAAATAAATTGTACAATATTTTATATGGCTCATAAAGTACCCCGTTTATTTGTGTTTCTTACATTTTGCAAAATGTTAAGTGATCCTCCTTTAAGCGGGTTAATATAGTACTTTAATCAAACATCTCTTGCTTACTTGTTTATTAATCCCACTTTATATTAAGCACTTTAAAATAGAACTCATCTATTATTTTAAATATAATAAAGTTTTTAATGTACAATAAATTCTCGATTGACCGGGTTGATTGAGAATAGCCTCGTACCGGATAAACGAATATCCCGATTAATTGAATTTGAACAAATGTTGATGAAAAAATCTGGAAAACTACAGAAAATTTCACATTATTATACAATAAGACATTAATACTTTAATCAGTGCAAAAGAAAGATAATGAACGCGCATTTCAACGGTATTTAGATTTAGAATTAATACAACATAAAACAAGTAAAAAAAAAATTAGGTTATAAAACACTTTCCAACACTTCCTGAAATCTTTAACAAAATTTCGTTATTTAGCGAACTGTCAATAGCCAAATATGTATTCCAATAGTTTTGAACAGCCCTGTATTTGATCTGTCGGTTGATACATATATACTACAATGGGAAAATTTAGTTGAGAAAGTAAACGCCTAAGTGGTTTAAATTTCTCTTTCAGCAGTTTTTACTAATAGATGGAAACATACTTGAATACTTTTGTTCAGCTTTGTATTTTACTAATACCTTTATTACATGAAAGTATTTTGCTAAAATTTAGTTCAAACAGAAAAACACTTAAAACTACTTAAACCACATTTCCAGAAATTTTCACGCATAGTTAACCATTTAACTAATTCTTTGCGTGACCCTGTAAATGATTTTATCTATATTTTACAAACATTTCTTAGTAAACTGCAAGCAATTCAACGTAAAAATGCATAACTTACTTTAAAACACCTCTACGTAAATTACGATCATATTCAGTAACCTTTACGAGCTACTTTGTGTAACCCCTGTATATCAACTATAGCATTTATACTCACCATATACTATGCATACATTTAGTGAAACTTAAAAGCGCATATTATAATTAAAAATGCATTGCATGCATCCACCCTCGATAATATACAGCATTTTGGATAAAATGTACTATTTGCAATATTTTGTGTGTCCTCGAAAATGCTATGCACTTCATATTATGCATAAAATATTAAGTATCAGAGGTTTATATCAATTTTATTATGCATGAAATTATTTAACATAATTAAAATATATCGCAAGCAATCCCCCCTCTTATTATTGTGTAATGGAATTCTCTTGTGTGGCCCTGTAAATGAACAACAACTATGTTTTTCCCCGCATATTTTGGAGAATGAATATTTTAGTGCACTTCCCAAACGCACATAAATTTTACAGGGTGTAACACCTTTATATAATTCATTTAACCGATTTTTTTCCAATAGGCCTTAATGTAACGGCGAAATTTTGACTATCCTTGTAAATAAACTAATCATGGTAGAAACTTTATTTTCAATAAAATTCGTGTTAGGGTAAAAGTCAATAACATCTAAAAGTTTTATGGCAATCAGAGTATATTTAAGAGAGTTGGAGCGCGGAGGGACTGCCAGACAGATAGACAAACCGAAAGCATACACACTTATCAACTTTTTTGGAAAGTATTAAAAATTAACTTCACTGTTTTGTAAATAATGAAACGATATAAGTCTATTTTCGCCTCACATTTAGTCTTCGACAAATTTTACCAAGCAAAATTTCTCTATATCATTTTCTTCAGCACGTATTCTGTCATCTTCTTGCTCCAAGGAATATCGCCTCGGGGTCATTCCATGTCAATTCAACCAATTTTTCCCCCATTTGTAACCCGACCAACAGGGATTTGGATGAAACTTTGTGTACACGCTAATTCTATCATGAAATGATTCCATCAGAAATTTTTCCTTCCTAGACCTCATGGTTTGTGAGATATGGGGGGTCCAATTCTTGGGGATTTCTCAAATCTCACATTTCTTAGTCTGTATTCTGAGATTGCAGTTTTATCTTCAAAAAATTGTTTCTCTGGATATAAAACATGAATCATCCTAAAAATATGACTGTAAGAAGATAAAAAGATGCAGATTTTAATAAAAAATATTTAAAAAGTTTACTTGTAATATTTAGGATAAAAAAAGTCAGCCAAAGTTGAGAGTTATGGTTTTTTTTCCAAATTTTTGTGACTTCACGAAAAAGGTTGTACACAAAAAGGCAAATTAAATTTCCAATTTCTTTTTGTTTTAAATAAAAGTTTATACTTTGGGCTTTCTATCTATGAAATAAAAATGATGTGTTTCGCATGGCTTATGCAAAACTTTTGGGTACTTTCCAATTAGCCGGATGCATGTTTTATTTTTACATATTACATATGCAAACAAAAAGGCAAATGAAATTTCCAATTTCTTTTTGTTTTAAATAAAAGTTTACACTTTAGGCTTTCTATCTATGAAATAAAAATGATGTCTTTCGCATGGCTTATGCAAAAATTTTGGGCACTTTCCAATTAGCCGGAAAAGTACTTTATTTTTACATATTACATATGCACAGAAAAAAGCAAATGAAATTTCCAATTTCTTTTTGTTTTAAATAAAAGTTTACACTTTGGGCTTTCTATCTGTGAAATAAAAATGATGTCTTTCACGTGGCTTATACAAAAATTTTGGGTACATTCCAATTAGCCGGATGCGTGTTTCATTTTTACATATGTACATATATATAGATCTATATAAATACAGATGTATTATACATGTACATATGTATGTATATATACAGTATATTGATATATATATGTATAACACTGGTGCCCGTCTAACCGAAAAGTACCAAATTTTACCTTGTTTTGAAAATCTGCACTAATTAAGGGGGAAAAAAATCTGACTAAGTTTAGCTGTGGTACTTAAATAATTATTGGAGTTTCTATGAGTTACTGAATTTAATGTTATTTGATACAAAAACAAATTGGAAATTTCATTTGCCTTTATGTGTAGAGACTTTTTCCTAAAGTCACAAAATTTCGGAAAAACAATCATAACTTTCAGCTTTGGTTTACTTTTTGGCCGTATATAAATCTCTATTAACTGCCCTAATTGATTTTTTCACTTGCTTTTTATGCCGCTTAAATGGATCTCCACATTTATATAATTCATATTTCATTATGAGCGAAATTCTGTGATGCTCACATATATTAATCAAACGGTTTTCACTTAATTTTTGTTTTATAAATGCAATAGTCCTAACTAATAAAAGTTCTTTTTCTGAATCACAGAGATTATCAATGTAGTCTATTTTTCTGTTATTTCTATAGCTAGTTTTATGACATTCTAAACCAGTTAATATTACAATACTGCAAGCTTCAAGACTAGTAGAAAATTTAATATCAGGCTCCATATTAAAACAGTAAAGCAAAAAAATATGCATACATATCATAAACTATAAAGTACGTAACAATCAGATTATATTTCTAGTAGCACAGTAAAAGTTAGATCATTCTTCTTTGATAAGAAACAACAGAATGACAATAATTTTATTAAATTGATTTCAAAACATCTGCTTTCATACTAACGAACATTACCCTGCCTTTATCAGAAGGTGTTTATACTAGGCAGGTGCAATTAAATCTTTCAGACTATAGAAACAAATTAAAGTTCCGTTAAACATTTGTGTATTTAAACTTGCCAATATAAATATTTAAACTGATTAAAATTAATCAAGGACAGGAAATACAAGGTTTTGAACAATTTTTAAACACAAATAATTAATATATAAGCATTCGAAAGAAAGAATGGAAATGTTAGGAGAAAAAATTATGTATTTTATACTGTACAAAAAAAATCTGTTTTGATTTTAATTATTGAAAATAAAAGTAAGAGATTCTTTAGATTAGCAAAAAATGCCCATTATTAAATAACTAAATGAAATATATGGACCATTCACTAAATTTAATGGGGAAACATATTACAGTCAGATTTATTTTTTTAATCAGAAAAAACAAAGCCTAAATTTTACTTTCCAAATTAAAAAAAAAAACATGCATCAAATAACATTAAATACAATAAATCATAGAAATTCCAGTAATTATTTAAGTACCACAGCTAAACTTAGTCAGATTTTTTTCCTCTTAATTGGTGCAGATTCTCAAAACAAGGCAAAATTTGGTACTTTTCGGTTAGACGAGCACCAGTGTTATATATATCGATATACTGTACATATACATACATATGTACATGTATAATACATCTGCATTTATATAGATCTATATATATGTACATTATGTAAAAATGAAACACGCATCCGGCTAATTGGAAAGTACCCAAAATTTTTACATAAGCCATGCGAAAGACATCATTTTTATTTCACAGATAGAAAGCCCAAAGTGTAAACTTTTATTTAAAACAAAAAGAAATTGGAAATTTCATTTGCCTTTTTGTGTGCATATGTAATATATAAAAATAAAACATGCATCCGGCTAAGTGGAAAGTACCCAAAATTTTTGCATAAGCCATGCGAAAGACACCATTTTTATTTCACAAATAGAAAGCCCAAAGTGTAAACTTTTATTTAAAACGAAAAGAAATTGGAAATTTCATTTGCCTTTTTGTTTGCATATGTAATATGTAAAAATAAAACATGCATCCGGCTAAGTGGAAAGTACCCAAAATTTTTGCATAAGCCATGCGAAACACATCATTTTTATTTCATAGATAGAAAGCCCAAAGTATAAACTTTTATTTAAAACAAAAAGAAATTGGAAATTTAATTTGCCTTTTTGTGTACAGCCTTTTTGGTGAAGTCACAAAAATTTGGAAAAATAACCATAACTCTCAACTTTGGCTAATTTTTTTATACTAAATATTGCAAGTAAATTTTTTAAAAATTTATTTTTAAAATCTACATCTTTTTATATTCTTACAGTGATATTTTTAAGATGATTCACGTTTTAGATCCAGAGAAACAATTTTTTGAAGATGGAACAGCAATCTCAAAATACAGACTCAGAATTGTGCGATTTGAGAAACCCCCAAGAATTGGACCCTCCATATCTCACAAAGTATGAGGCCTAGGAAGGAAAAATTTCTGATGGAATCATTTCATGATAGAATTAGTGTGTACACAAAGTTTCATCAAAATCCCTGTGGGTCGGGTTACAAGGTCTGGTTGAATTGACATGGAATGACCCCTCGGTGTGTATTAACCCCTTGAGTGGCACCGGTATATTATATATACCACTTAATTTTAATTTCCTTAAGCCACATTGGCACCGGAATTTTAAGTATTAAGTTTTGTTTTTTACAATATAACTAACAAAACAGCTTTTACTTACTATCATATAAATTTGATCATATAAATTTAAATTCCTGAGTCAATTAATCGTTTGAATATTTTAGAAACAGAAGTGCTTTGAGCTCTGATGGTAGAATTTTCTATCACGTAATTTCAATTCCGAAATGTCACACTGGCACCGGAATATTCGATCATATTTATTTAAAAATGTTTAATGCAATTTTTCGTGTTTATTGTAAACCGAATCTTTTCTTTGAAAAATACTGGTGCCAATGTGACTTTTTTTTTAAATTTTGAAGACATTTAACCACCAGAACTCAAAGGGTAACAGGCTTCGTACGTATCAGGGGATTACTAGGATTTTAGGTGGTTTGCACCAGAAAATTCGTAAAGTACTGATTGCTATATTTAAAAATAGAATTTGTTTTCATTAAATAAGGCAAATATTACTTTAAAAACATTCTGGTAAAAATCCTTGAAGCGTACGGACCCTGGTTAATGCTATAGCTGCTAAAATTTCCAATTTCTTAGACCGGAAATATTTCATAGAAAATTTCGACTTATTTAATCGGCAGATTTCTAATGGTAAAATTTTCTATACAATTTTTCCGGGCCAAAAAAACGGAAGATGTTGGCAGCTATGCTAATGCGTCAGAGAAACTTATTTATTGACGAGTTAAAAAATTTTCATCATCACTTTTATTACATTCTGAGAATTTTCTTGTTTCTTATGAACGAAAAGTGACACACGTTACCATACCATCCTCACTTAACTTTTTCCGTCACGGGCAAATTCTGTTAGTAAAATGAGAAATTATCGACTGTCACCGGAATTAACAAACGACTTTTTTAGAAATTAAGAATCCCTTAATTGAAGCGTTCTTTGTAAAAGCAAAATATTATTGGTGCCATTTGCAAGTTTGGAGTTAAAATTAGGTATCCCGGTTATCTGGTGATTAACCCTTTGAGGGGCAAAGCACCAGAGTTGCCGCATCTGGCTGATTTCCGAATTATCAACAGAAAGTTTTAATAGTTATCTTTGTTTTATAAGATAAATAATAGTCTCAGTGTTGCCAGATTGTCAAAAGCCAATTTCCCCAAAATTTCTGAAATTTTCCCCAAATCGAGGATTTTTTTCAAAAAATGTCCCCAACGCAATTTCTACTCAAAAAGGTAAATTCTCAATTTTAAGTTTTTCGTTATAAAAATTTTTTAACAAATTTAAACTTAATTTTTCCCCCAAATCAAGCATTTTTTCAAAAAAACTCTCTATTTACAAAAAAAAAAAAAAAAAAAAAAAAAAATTCAATAGAATTTTGTATGCATATTCACAGCTAATCGATGAGAATAAGAAATACATTTCACAACTACGAGCTCGTTTATACTTGTTATTTAAATTATTGACAATCGATGATGCTGGCCTATCATTGATACAAATAAAAGTTTTAAAATTGTTTTCATTTTTGTTGCGTAAATCTGTGAGAACGACCACGAGAATAATGATTTATATCTCTTATTTCTATATTTTATTTTCGTTTCCAAATTAAAAACGAATACGAGACATATCCAGTACTGGCAAATGTCTGAAAGTAAAAATTTAAACTCCGAGAACAATTCCCCATGTTTTTCCCCAAAAATGTCCATAGCCCCCAAACATGTCCCCAAGAATTATGTGTCCCCAAAAAATTCCCCTGAAGGTTCAAAATTCCCCAAAATGGGAACAAAATCCCCAATCTGGCAACACTGAATAGTCTATGAATATAACACTAGAAAACTTCTATTAAAGCTTTTCTGGTGTGAATTCAGTATTTCTAATGAAATGACCGCCAGATACGGCAACACTGCAATGGACTTCCATTCATAAAATGCTGAAATGATTAAATGACACCAGAATTTAAAAACAAATTTATTTCAAAATAGATGAATACTTTTTCTTAACATAAAAATTTAGTTTTCCCTTTCAAAATTCTGATGTCAATGTGGCATTTCTCAATAAAAATTAAGTGGGATATATTCTATTCCACCCCCCTTCAACAAGTTAAAACTTCATTGTAACATTCCGATTTCGAATCATTGTTGCACTGTGTCTGTTGTTACTACTGCTGTACTACTATTTTGTAGAACAATTTAACTTTCGCAAATATTTAAAAAAAAAAATTGCAAATTAGTATTTTTGTCGTTTTCTATAGGAATATTATTTTCTTTATTTCTCTTCAAAAACTGCACTTCATAATTTCTTAAACGTTTTGCTTTTTACTGATTTCGACCATCAACAAAAACTTCATCCAAAACTTTGACATATTTCATAAAAAAAAGAAAAAAAAAGCAAACTATCTTATTTTTCCTTTGCTCAATGACGTAGCAAGCGGGGATTATAAGATTTTGGAAAAGACTTCTGAAATAAAATAAAAATTCTAGCGCAAAACACAACAGAGTAATAACTTTCTTTTCTTCGAGAATGTGAAATTTTTCTAAGTAAGATATGCACCAGAGAACAAAAACTAACCTATCCAATGAAAGCTAACTTTAAAAGAAAGACTTATCTTCTACATATAGACACCGCATTGACTTATACAGATTATGGGTCTAGAAATAAGTCGCTCCTGTTTTTTTTTTTTTTTTATTATTTAAATTCAGGAGGACAAAAGTTAAAGAATGGTCTGGTCATTTGTTCTAATAATGCAGAATTGTGATTGAAAAAATATTACCGATGGGGTGGGAGGTGACACCACTTACATCTGCCCCGGGTGTCACCCATTCTAGCTACGCCACTGTCTGCTAACCAACTTAAGGAACAAATTTCAATGGTGCAATGTCTTAAGTTTTAGAATATTACACTGATCCATAGGTCAAACTTAATCTTACCTATCGCAGTGTCTTCATTTGATATATTACTATCAATTTACATACAATATTTTCAATTTCGCAGTGACGGGACTTTTGATGTTACCGCCTCCCGTACTAAATCTTGTTCACAAAAAATGTAAAATTGTCATATTCATAACACAAACTAGAAATTAAATTTGTAATAGGATCAAGATTTAAATTCTGTATGAAAAAGAATACATATGTACGTATTTTTCTAATATCAATGGTTCATACATCGGTAATTGACGGATGTGTGTTTTCAATTTTAATATTTTAGAAAATTGATAATTTACCAGAAAAAAAAACAATAAAATTTGAAGTTATAAATAAAATTTTTAGAGTTTCGAATGGAATGTTATGTGCTAAAAAATTGTGTTACCTAACAGTGCCTTTGGTAGTGTTAGAAAATTGCATAATAGACTTCAAAATTTATTAGAAACCAGGCGATTTCGACGTACGCTTGAACATTCCGATTGCATATGTGGGATTAGACATTTGAGAATCATTGTGACTGCAGTTGACATCTGCCCTGTGCAATCATAATGCGTTTAAAAGGTATTTTTAAAATTAAAATATTTTCAATTTTCATAATCAAAATAAACAAAATATAGATTTTTAGAAACACAATCGGTATTCATCTGAATCTGGTGTTCTTCAAAGCACGGCTCCAAAGCACTGCTTCAGTCTTAATTTACTTAAATTTAACCACATGTGTGAAACTTCATCGTCCATGAGCATGAAATATAAAAAAAGAAACATTTTGATTTTTCATACAAACATACATAAATATATATATACAGGGTGTTTCTAAATTCATGGTACAAACTTTAGGGGTGATAGTACACATCAAGACAAACAATATTAAATAGGAAACTAAGGGTCCCACACGTCTTCCGAAGGAGATAGGCGCCATTAAAGTTTAGGGTCCAAAAATTCAAATGATTATAAAATACAGAAAAACTGGTCGATTCGTTTGCGATTTTCACTAAAATTATTCTTTATGTCAGTATTGTCTTGAAAATAAATTTCAAAAAATGTCGATAGAGGGCGCTTTAGACTTTGGAGTAACGAACAGCTATTTTTTACCGTTATTTTTTGCATCTCAGAAAATTTTTTTAGAAGCTTAGACATAAACTTAAATTTTGAGATGAAAATCTGAATCGTTGGGAGTGGTTAAGTAGCGCAAACTGAACTGTGTTGAATGGGGGTGGAGAAGTTCAAATTTCAAATGATAATAAAAATCGGAAAAATTGGTCGATTTGTTTGCGGTTTTCGCTAAAACTATTCTTTATGTCAATATTTCCTTGAAAATAAATTTTAAAGATAAATTAAAAAAATTCCGTTAGAGGGCGCTTTAAACTTTAGAATAACTGAGAACTATTTTTAACCGTTACTTTTTGTATCTGATTAAATGCTGTTAAAATCTTAAATCGATGGGAGGGGTTAAGAAGCACAAACTGAACTGTGTTCAGAAGTTGAAATGTTACTCTCCCCACCCCTCGAACACAGTTCCATTTTCTGCTATTTAATTACTCACAAAGATGCAGATTTTAAGCTCAAAATATAAGTTTGAACGTTTACAAGCATTTAATTAGATACAAAAAACAACGGTTAAAAATAGTTGTTGATTACTCTACGGTTTAAGGCGTACTCTGACGGAATTTTTTGCAAGAATCTTTAAAATTTATTTTCAAGGAAATATTGACATAAAGAGCAGTTTTAGCGGAAACCGCAAACGAATCGACCAATTTTTTCGTTTTTTATAATCATTTGAAATTTGAACTCCCCAACCCCCATTGAGCACAGTTCAGTTTGCGCTACTTAACCACTCCCAACGATTTAGATTTTGAGCTCAAAATTTAAGTTTATGCCTAAGCTTCTAAAAAAAGTACTGAGATGCAAAAAATAACTGTAAAAAATAGTTGTTCGTTACTCCAAAGTCTAAAACGCCCTCTATCGGCATTTTTTGAAATATATCTTTATAATTTATTTTCAAGAAAATACTAACATAAAGAATAGTTTTGGTGAAAACCGCAAACGAATCGACCAATTTTTCTGTATTTTATAATCATTTGAATTTTTGGACCCTAAACTTTAATGGCGCCTATCTCGTTCGGAAGACGTTTGGGACCCTTAGTTTCCTTTTTAATAATTTTTGTCTTGATGTGTACTATCACCCCTTAAAGTTTGTACCATGAATTTAGAAACACCCTGTGTGTATATATATATATATATATATATATATATATATATACACATATATGTAATAAAATAAAAACTTTTTGCGCCATTTTGTTCTCTCTGAGCTTTTAAATCTAAATTTGTGGAACATATTTTTAATCTTAGTTTCGTAATGTATGAATATTTTAACAGCTAAAGTCTTTTTCTTATTTTATTTAACTTATTAATAATCTATTGCTTGTTTCTCAAAAAATGCGGGAAACGATTTCGTAATATTTTTTCCTTTTTAGAATATTATTGAGATTTTAATTTTATTTTTTATTAAGATCGTCTGCTCTGTGTTAATGCGCGGATATGTTAGCAGGTTAGTCTATTTGCGAGACATTATTGAGTTCCTAAGGGAAGGCCACACCTCGTATACCAATTAGAGGTGATGATTTCTGACGCGTAGCCTCGAAGTTAATCCTAATTGGATTTTTAATTTACTGACGCAGACTGAGGAGGGGCTAGTTTTACCGTGTGAGTGTTGGAGATTCATTCAAGTTTTTCGGCGCATTCAGAATGCATCTGTCTTTGCTAGGACGCCCGTTAAATTTTTCCCGATAAATTGTAAACTGGAATGAGGTAGCTTAGTCACGAAGTTTGGAATATTCGACGTGTACCAAGGTGACTGCTGGTCTAACTTCACTTATTTTATGTGTTCGAATAAAAATGAATTCAAAACGGAGTGATGTAATTTTTTACGGGGAAATTCTCAAAGACCGAAATCCATCGCTTGTTAAGTTACACTACGGCTGCTGAACCTGCTGTTGATCTGCTAGATGGAAAGCCGCCAAAAAGATTAACATAATTTTTACGTAACATATATATACATATATATATATATATATATATATATATATATATATATATATATAGGGTGTCCACTCACAACGGTGGTCAATGGCTAATTTTTAAACCTTTAGTCAGAGATATATACTTCCAATTGCAAAAATGCTTTAAAAAAGACAGAGAATTGTTTTTTAAGCGATTTAGGTAAAAAAAAAAAATATTAAAAATTACAAGAATTAACTTTTACACTTATATTTTATTTACACTATAAGTGATGGTTAGAACATTTTTCCCACTACCCTAATAAGAGAAAAAAAGGTCCCATTCGTCTAGCATTAAAATTGACCGAGTTATAAAACTTTAAATTTTATGCCACTTAAACCACTTTTTTTGTAGCTGAAAACGGATGAATTAGACTGAGCTCTAAGGGACGTACATTAAGTGCTTAAAGTATTATAAAGGGCATCCATTTACAAAACGATCCATGGCTACTTCCTGAACCATTTGTCCAAGATATATAGTTCCAATTACAAAAATATTTTAAATGAGATAAAAAAAAATTTTAAAGCAATTTAACTGAAGGTGTTGCCACCGTATAAGTTTTACGTTCGTGTTAATTTTAATTAATTAACTTCTAGATTAGTTAAAAGAATTTTAGGTGTGAATTTCAAAATTATCTATATCGAGAAAATCAAATTTTGTAAAATCGCGAAAAAGCTTTAAATGAGCCATTATTTTTCATTTTAAATTTGGAGATTGTAGTATTACATTAGAGCAGATTGGCATAGACTGATAGAGAAAACAAAAGCGATAATGCGAGTTTTGAAATTCGGATCCTCAATTGTATTTTTACATATGTTTTATTTTGTATGGAAATTAAACTGCTTCTTTTCAAGGTTTTATTTTAAAAAGGTGTTATTTTACTTAAAATGTTCGCCTGTATGTTTTTCTAACTCAAAATTTGTATTCAAATTTTAATTCACTTCTAAATATTCGATCGAGGTTCAATTCGCATATTTATTTATATCCAATGACAATGTAATATTAATACTATTTTAGTTGCGTACCATTTATTTATTTTATAGGATTACACTAAATTCCATTAGGTTGAGTATTCTAATAGAATTTTAAATATGTATCATTTTGTAACGAATTGTGACTGTTGCTTTTTATAATTTAACAAAATGTCTTTTATTTTTTTTATTTATATTTTTAGTACAAGTTGTATATTTTGCTTTATTATGTAAACATCAGTATGTATTTAAAAATAATATTGTAAAAATTATTTCACTTTTCATGTTTAATGTTAAATTTTATATCTGACGCTTATTTTTATATCCAGTAAATTTGTGACTAACCCCTATTTTGCAGCACAAAAAAAAAAAAAAAAAAAAAAAAGGCTTTAATTTTAAACAATTATTACTCGGTCAGTTTTAATCGCAGAGGAATGGGATTTTTTTCTTGTCTTACTTGTTAGAGTAGTGGTAAAATTTTGATAAATATCACATATAGGACCGGGGGACCGTATAAAAATTTAATTTTCGTATTTTTTTAATAATTTTTTTTTACCTAATTTGACTTAAAAAACAATTCTTCACCTTTTTAAAAGCATTTTTGAAGTTGGAACTATATGTCTATGAATAAAGGTTTAGAAACTAGCCATTGGCCACCGTTGAGAATAGACACCCTGTATATTAAAATTTTTAGGAAAATTAAATTTTATACATTACTTTTTGTGTATATTTGAGTTTTAAATTAGACTAAATGTAATTTGATTCTATGTTTTTAAAAATGTTTTCTATATGCATAATTTTCAATTTTATCATATACTTGATGATATTTTTCGTATTAATGGTACGATTTTGCTTTAATTTACAATTTAAAGATTATTTAAATTTATAATCTTATCTTTACTATGGTATAATTAAGAGTACATGCTTTATTCAGAAAGGGCGGAGGTCGTAATTGCATATTATTTGAATTTTGGTATTTTAAAAAAGGGAATTTTTTTCATAGTTCCGATAAATTCAAAGAAAATATGTCCCGTTTTTAGTTGCGTTCGTAATTATGTAAATATGAGACATCTATACTCTTCGTTCAGTCCGTCCGTTCTCTGCATATAACAACACAAAAATTATCCAATCGAATCAATGGAAATTTAAAATATGCAATTACCACACAATTTTGTCGAGTCATTTCACGTTTTATGAATGTAGGATGTATAGTTCAATTACAGGGACAATCAAAAGTGTTCCGGTATGTTCCGGTCAATAGGAAAATAGTTTCAAGTGCATTTTAATGCTGTTAAACTCATTCGAGCATAATAAAATTCACCTGCATCTATGAAATATGTACTAAAATATACATTCTGTACAACCTTCGGCGCAAAGAATATTTTTTATTAATTTACAGGATCGCACAAAGTATTCCATTACATAATGGTATAGGGATAAACTTTGTTTGAGATGCAATTTAATTAAATTAAAATATTTTAAGTTTTTTGTAATTGAAATATGCTGCAGAAGTTTAGTAGAAGTTAAATCCTGTATAATAGAAAATATAGTATTGACAAGAACACACAAAATATTTCGAATATTGTACAGGGTCCAAAATATGTATATTTTAAAAAACTTCATTATAGTAGGAATGCACTTCATTTGCTATGTTTGCCGTGCAATTTCTAACTTGTTTTTTCTGTTCTTATGTTTCAGCATAGATTTTTGTTATATTAGAAAAACTGGGAATTAAGGGTGTTCAAATCAATTTTCAATCAAAAAGAGCAACTTTGTGACATATGCTTTAATTTATTTTTGTTCAGAAATGCATGAAAATAGCAGGTGTTGTTATTCAGAAACTGCCTAATTGCACTCCATTTTCTGTTTTTTTTTAAACACAATAGATCTTTCATAACAAGCCTTCAAAGTGGACGCTTTTGAGCACATTTCCCGACGAAAGCAGAAAAACCGGTCGAAAAGCAGGAGAAAAACGTGTGATCACGTGATCGAAGTAGCTTAGAACTGGATAGATAATTTAACTCTCATAAAATGAATAATTAAGATCGATTAGAAATCGCTGCCATAGTCAGTCATTCCAATTATATATTTTTCCGTTAAAAAATGAATTTGTAAATGTGTCAAAACGTTTTGCGCTTGTTGAGCGGAGCAGTTAAAAAACACATTTAAGGAACTCTAGTGTACTCCTTCATTACTCATGCATTAGATATCTTATTCTGAAAGATATTCTATGTATGTCTCTACTGTGTTGCTGAACAGAGGTAAAAGTCCTGTATCAACTTCGAAATTGCAAATAGTCCAAAACTTCTGCATTTTAACAAGTTACTTAATTGATAAATCTTCAGATTTCCAATTTAACTGCTTATAATTCATCAATTAGCGTCAAACGCATTATAAGTGATGAACAATATGCAAATCGTCTTGATGGATCGTTACATTAGCAATTCATTTATTAGTATTTAGAGCCTGTAGGTAATTCTCATATCATCCGTTTTACATATTGTGAAACTGATCCAGACCTTCAAATTTAACCCCTTAACTGGTTCCTTTTTTTACATGCAATAAATTGAAAATATGGGTTTGTACCACTTTTTTTTAAGCTAAAATATTTGTAATATTCATTCTAAACATGTCTACCTTTCAGTAGTATGCCATTCCATTTTTAAAAAAAAAATAGTGGTGTCAAAAAGTTTTAAAAGATGAATTAAGCAAATTCGTCTTGCCCGAACGGCGTACGGACAAATCAGTTAACCCCTTGAGGGGCAAAGCACTTCTGCTCCTAAAATATTCAAATGATTGATTGACACAGGAATTCATAAACAAATGTATATGGTAGTAAGTAACAGCTGGTTTGTTAGTTACATTGTAAAAAACAAAACTTAATACTTAAAATTCCGGTGCCAATGTGGTTTAAGGGAATTAAAATTAAGTGGTATATATAATATGCCGGTGCCCCTCAAGGGGTTAAGTGGTTAACATTTTGAATATGTTGACGAGTAAATCGGCAGCGTATAATAATATGTAATGTAATCGGGTAAAACTATAACAAATAAATATTGTTACTAAATTTTTAATGGTATTGATATAATTTCTTTGTTGTATATGATACAGATATACCATACATAGAAGAGACTGCGGCACGTGTGAACAGTTCGTATAAACAAAACTTTTTCTCATAATTGGGTTAATTCCTATAATCAAAAACTACTGAATATCGTAAACAGAACTTTGTTTTATACATGGTATTTTTTAAAAATCATCTGTATAGTTCTTCTTACTTTTTTTATGCTTTTATAAGTTGAGAAAATTGCTCACGTGTGCCCCACCAGCGGAGCAGTTGTGAATACGCTAAAAATGTATCCTGCAATATGCTTTTTATTTTGTTTTTTATTTGTGGTCATAATCATTAGTTATATTATGTGCTAAATTCACTATAAAGATAGAAATACTTAAAATTTTCTAGTTTCTAGGGGATATGTTTAAGTACAAGATTATAAAATGAAAATAAGTAAATTTGGGAAGGATGAAGCATTAGACAATTTTTGTTGCAATAAAAAAAAATCCTGAAGTACATTTGAAATTAAAAATGGTAAAGATTTTAAATTTTGTCAAGGGTTGTTGTTTCGGGGAGATATTAGGAAGGGGAATTTAGGTCATATTCATCGGAAATCTGCTGAAATAGGAAGGATTTTCACCCCTTTATTTGTGTTATTTACTTCTAATTTAATGATAAAGGAGGGTTTTTTAATGATTAAAAAAATATCTCTATTATAAACTCCCACCCGCCCGCAAATTAATTTTTTTTTTTTTTTTTTTTTTTTTTTGCTTTTGAAAGAGGTGGGAGAGATTGATTTAAATCGGTATTTTATGGCAGTTATCAATTTAAAAATTTTACTTTCTTAAAATATTATCTTAAAATATTATTTCTATTATTTATTTCTTATAATATATAATAATTCTTAATGTATAAAATATTATCTTAAAATATTATCTCCATTTAAAGCATCATATACGTACTAGTTTTTTTAGAGATGAAACTAAGTAAGTTCGTTTGTAAGAAACGAAATAGAAAAATTTGCAGTTATTTAACGTAATACTTTTTATATTAAAAATACATCAAAAATATTGTTTTAAACTGCTTTGTAAAATACTGCATAACATTATTGCATTTTTGAAAACATTAAATTTATTTAAATTTAAATTGAGTTTGTTGCTATGTATGTACTTGTTGAAAGATTTTTTTATGGAAGTTTTAGTGACAAATCAAATGTTTTATAACAAAAAGTCTTCTATTTTAGAAAAATTAAAGATATTGAAGCTGACATTATTGCTAATGAAGTTAACTGAAAGAAACTGAATAATAAAATGATTATTGAATCATTTATGAATTGTTCATATCTGCCCCATAACATGGCCACTAGAGCTAAATTGTCAAATCATTGACATTTCTCAATTTTAGAATAAATTTTTTTTTAATCAAAAATATTTATTAGTATTCATATGTTACAACATGAACATTTAAATAAATGAATGAGTAAATTAAATTATTCGCTTAGCAAATTGGTACTGAGAATTTACTTTTGGTATCTATAAACAGTGTGTTGACTGCTGAGGACAAACGTCAAAGAGCTTCAAAAATTTTTACACTATGTCTCCAAGGGCTATCATCTTTGTTATTTTTTTGTTTAAATGAAAGACCCAGCTAGAAAAAGTTTGTAAAAAAAAGTGCACAAAAAGTGAGCGTATTTGGCACTTCTGCTTATGCACAAAAAGTACAAACCGAATTGTACACAAAAAGTGCATACTTAAATTGTTCATTTTATGCACAATCAGAGGTGCCAAATACGCTCACTTTTTGTGCACTTATTTTTTTTTTTAATTTTTTACATACTTAAATTGTGCACTTTTTATGCACAATCAGAGGGCCAAATACGCTCACTATTTGTGCACTTATTTTTTTATACTTTTTGCGCATACCTAAATTGTGCACTTTTTATGCACAATCAGAGGTGCCAAATACGCTCAGATTTTGTGCACATTTTTGGACACTTTTTTGCATACCTAAATTGTACACAATTGGAGATGTCAAATACGCTGAGATTTTGCGCACATTTTTTGCATACTGAATATCCCTAAATTGTATTCTTCGAGGTGCAAAGAAAAAATATACGCAGGTTTTTATCCTGCTGTATAGTTAAAATCTGCAAGAAATTAAACAAACTTAAATCTACAAAAACGCATATAAATTTTACATTGTGAACAAAATCATAGATTAAGTAAATAAACCTGCAATGAAAATTGAAATATTATAAAAAATGATCAGTCAAATAATTATTGCAAATCTACAGGGGAAAAAATCGTTTGGCAGAAAAATTTGCAAAGGACGAGACAGTTGATTTTACTTTTGTTATCAAATGATAATTATGTGTGTGCTTGTTAAAATGCAAAACATTTAAAAAAAATTAAAATGCAAATAAAAAATTTGAAAAGGATGCTTCTATTTCTTTAACATTAGATTTTAAGAGTTGTCACATAATTTGTTATAGGCTCATCAGGATAATTTCAAACAATCTCCGCCAGATCATCCTACATCCGCAGGTAGATCTAGATTTCGAAGGTAACTACTAATTTTATCAATAAAAACTAAATCAAGATTAGGCATTACTAGTTTAAAAATTTTATATGGTCATTTTCCATGAGTTTATATTTTTCAATAAAAGTTGGTTTTATTGGAATCATGTTAATTTGTTTTTTCAACTTTATTATTACCGTAAAATCCTGATTGTAAGCATCAATTCCAACTTTCAAGCAATTTTTGCTTTCCACACTCACATATAAGCCCCCCCCCACACACACACACTTTTTTTGTGGTAAAAAAATTATTTAAAAATCTAAGATGATTTTTTAGTAGTGAAAGGAAAAATTATTTAATCACGGTGAAAATGTCTCACAATTATACATATAAAAGTGAATTTGGAACAAATCAATTAAAAATGCAATAATGTTTTAACATTTGAGAACCCATTTACGGAAATGCCCGTGCTGTGGTGCTTTTTCTTATTTTAAATTAGGCAGTGCTTAGCACCTGGCGTTCTTTTTAATTACCTTACGTGCCAGGTGGCTTTTTACCAAGGCATTTTTACAATTTTTTTTTTCTTCGAAACTTTTACAAAATCAGAACTTTTGCATTTGGCAAAATTCACATTTTTTTTGTGGTACTATCACGACTTTCTTCCACATTTTCAGAAAGTATGTTCCTGCAAAATAAAAAAAATATGACTAACTTTTTTTTTTTTTTCGAAACTTAAACTTCCTAATATAGGGCTTTAAAATTCACCAAGTCTGAATGCTGGGTGAGAGTAACACCAAAAGAAGTTTCTTTTAGTATGTAATGATGAAAAAAAAGCCTATTGAAAATCAATAATCTCGAACATCCGAAACTTTTTTTTGGACTCTCGAAATATTTATTTTGATGAAAGGTTTATAAGAAATTTTCGAAATTGATTATTTCAATCCTTTAATTACGGGATTGGGACATATCTCTTCCCCGGATTATTACTATATTCCATTAACACCACTTTTTGAAAACATATTCATAAACATATACCAGAATAATTTTGAGAAAAATCAACCAAATTTCTCGGCAAATATTAGTACGAATAAATTTAGAAATAGTTGTTGTTCTAGCCCGTAATCAAAAGGTTAAAGAGCGAATGTAAAACACAATAAAAGACATAAATTTTGCACAACGAATGAAGGTATCGGATAATTAGTTGCCGATACATTTGTCGTAATATTTTCCGCATTCATAGAATACTGTTGGTCCTGTATTTTCTTCAAAATCTTCAATTAAAACACGAAGGAAAGTCTGAAAATAAGTTTCCCTTCCTGACTATGGTCAGAATTGTGTATGAAAGTAAAAAAATAGAATGAGGCATTAAAGATAAGACAAACATTTATTTTTCCACATAATCATCAAGCACGTTGAGACATTTGTCGTACTGCTTGATAAGCTTCGAAAATCTCTTCTAGAAAAACTCAGGGTTTTGCTTACGGAAGAAGCGTTTAACACCTTTACTGGTTTGCTCAAAGCCGTTCGGGAAGAACAATTTTTATTATTGCATCATTTAAAGCTTTTTGACACCACTATTTTTTTTAAGAAAATTTTCATACTATTGAAAGGCGGAAATGTTTAGACTAAATTTTACGAACATTTTATTTAAATAATGGTGGTGTGAGTTCGCTATATTCAATTTACGCAAAAGAATTGAACGCAAAAGTATTATCCAGTTAAGGGGTTAACGGCTTGTCCTTAAGCAAAGGCCTGATGTTTTGGTGGACGGCTTTTTGCAGCTTATCAAGCGGTGTGACAGATGCCTCAACGTGCTTGGTACTTATGTAAGTAAATTGGTACTAAGTAAAATTGTATCGTATCTTTCACATCTCATTATATTGTTTGACTTTCATACTCTGTCCATAGACGCCCGGGGAAAGTTATTTTCCGACTCCTCCTTCTATATATCCCAACTGAAAACGATACACTTAAAGTGAAGCAGTAAACTGTTAGTTATATGATTATCCTTTTAAAAGTTATAAAGACGTTTCTTATACACAATTCTATACTACTTGATTACTCCATCGACGAAAGAACTAACACCAAATTATAATATTATATGCGAATAATGGCTTATCATAAATATCACATTCACTTGATATTAAACACATTACAAGTGTCTCTTATGTCATCAAGTGATTTTAACCCTGGAGGACGCGCGCAGGGCCTGAAAGACCCGGAGTGCGTATGGTTTTTTATAATTGCAACCATTAATTTTTCAAAAGTATTCTTCATTTTATTTTATCTCAAAATTTGCAAGCATTGTCTCTGTCTTAATAAATTGACTGTTATAATTTGATTTTATTGGTGGCAAAGTGAAAACCATTCATACCCTCGGTAAGCGCGCGTTCTCTCGAGTTAATTTGACGTTTGATTGGTATTTTTATTAATCTTTTACTAGTTCACTTATTCTTTCGTTATTTAAACTAAAAATTATGTCAGTTTGTATAATTTTGTGATACATTCGGCGATTTATATAATTTGTCGAAAGGAGTTGACTGGATAATCAACTAGTACCCTCAATTCAGTAATCGAGCCAGATTAAGTATTAAAAATATTTAAATCTACGTTTAATTTTTATTTTGGAATTGCAATGCATTTTATGAATAGTTTCCACATGTTTTATTTTCGTTTATTCTATTATGCATATCCATGATGGGTAAATATTATGGTTGCTCCCAACGACTAGTTTATGTAAAGATAAGTCTATAAATGTGACACAAAGTTTTACATGGGAAAATATTGTTTGAAAACACGTTTAGATTATTGATAAACATTTATTACATTTATTGATATTTTGTTAACTTTTAATGACGGATTTGTCAAAATAACTGCAAATAAAAAAATAAATTAGAAAGTCCGTAAAATAAAAAAAGAAACTTGTTATAAATCTTCGGATACAGTTTGAAATTTCCGCAGCTTGTAGTATTTATAAATTGTTATTTTGAATAAAATTCTCTAATTATATGTTCATTATCTCGACCTGATCGAGAATCGGATCAAACAGAAATTTCTTTGTCGAACATTTTATAAATGAGGTATTCGAAACTCTCTAAATAATTTGAAGAAAATATCTCATTGCGTTCAAAATTACTCGAAAACCTGATTTTCGCTTATCATATTGCAGAAATTTCTGGTAGTTTATTCGTTAGAGAATAAAACTATCAAAACATATTTAATGACGAAAGGACCGGAATTTCGCGTATAGATATTAGTTATGTAATGATATTTATCGTATAAGTTTACTAATGCTGAAAATATAATTTGCAATTCGGCAAGCATTTTTTTATTGTTTAATTTTAATTTTTGATATATATATGTATCGTCATGTGCATTTTTTCAATATATATATTAATAATGTTTTGGAAAGAAAAGCGGAAGGGTGTAATTACAGAACATATAAATTTAAAACACGTATGGTTAACAAGATGGATGTTATTTATTTTTTCTTTAATATTTGGGAAATATTTATGTTGATATTTAAACTTTTAAAGCAAGAATATATGTTGAAATAGTTCGCATATATAAAAATAAAAAATCTTTTGGATTTCTATCAGAAAAAAATTATGTATACCATAATAAAACACATATGTTAAAATCAAAAATATATTGCTCGGAAAAAGCATTTGTAAAATTTTTAAACTACAACTACAGTATTTTGGCACAAAATTAATTGATTGTGTTCCTAATTTTTTCTTAAAGTGTATAAAGATAGCGTTTAACTTTATGTAACAAATATTGTACATATTTTAAAATTTAAAGAAAAAAATTGTTTATTTCAATTTTGCGTTCAATTCCATCGAAATTGCTAAGAATAAGGAACGAGAATTTTTTCAAGTGGCCAATTTATTCTATTGCATTTTTATACGAAGAGGAAGATATTTCCAATTTGAAAAAGATTTGACTTTCTTGTTATTATATAGAATTTGTCGGGAAGAACATTTCGAAATATGAACATAAATTTTTATGAATTCTAATTCGATAGAGGAAATGTTTATTAATTTTCTGTTCGTTAAGAAATACTCCAGAAATTCCTACTTTAGTCACATTTAAAAACGAAGACAGAACTGATAGAAAAAGTTTCTACAATAAAAATTAAACAAACTTATTAAAAAGGTGCATTTAATACATTAACGATGCCATAAAACATAAGAAATGTTATTAAATATAGAAACACAATTTTGAAAAATTTCAAACGTCATACACCGAGCGCTTTCAATCAGAACTTGATCATCCTTGAGGTTGCTTTAATTACGTATTGAAATAAAAACAGCGCTGTTCATACTCTATTCTCGGTTGGACCACTCCGTGAGTTTGTTTGTATTCAGGGGGGGGGGGGGGGGGTAGTTCACTGACTTCTTTTCTTTTAAGCATTTCAGTGTCCAATAAATTTACTTCTGTAAATTTCCCCTGTAATTTTTGAATGGAATATCAGAATAAGGAATAATCAAGATTTGCACCAGAAGCAATTTAATTTTTATTTTACAACTTACATTTATAGTGGGAAAAAGCTTAAAACTAAAATTTTCGAAGTATGTTTTGTCGGTAATGTGTTAAATTTATATTTTTACGCACAAACTGTCACAATATATATTTAACCCTTAACCAGAATTGTGGATCCATTTTGACCGGACAACGATAAAAAAAAGTTTAATTTTCAAATTAATAATCCAAGTTATATAATAATAATCCAAGTTATCCAATCGTTTAATAATCCGAGTATTTTTTTTTTTAAATAACTTGGATTTTAATTAAAGGGTCTGTTTGGACCCTAGATTCCAGTAATGTAGAACAATTTAGCGATTCCGGTTAAAGGTTAACAATAGATTACATAATTTTGTTTTTGCTTTTTGCGAAAATTTGGTGTCTAAAACATTTGTGGTGTCTCTAACTTTTGGCCATCTATATGCTATTGCGACCATTTAATAATTAAAAAATAATATTTAAACATACAGCAAAATAGGATATAAACATTTAAACCTTCTAATTTTTATTCTACAGTATGTAATCTTTCTCAATACCATGGGTAAAATAAGCACTGGATCTTACTTATGTGACTAAGAGCATGTATTTAGCATTATACATCGATTTTAAATAGGTAACTCACTAGAATGCTGAATATATCTAAATATATTATGAATCGAAAATGCAAATATTTGAGATTTATCGCCTTTTAATAAGCTGCTTAATAGATAAATCACCAGCCATTTGACTTAATTGTTTATAAATTTATCCGCTAGACTCAAACGCATTATTAGCTGAAAGCATTATGCAGATTATCCATTTAATTCCCTGGATTAGAAATCAGTGCCCTTCGGAGAATTTTCATAAACTTTGCATTATTATATTTTCAAAAATAATCCACATGTATGAAGTTTAGATTACAAAGTAGGTGAAAGTAGCATTATATTGTTACAGAAAAAAAAGAAATTATTTATCTTATTATTTTGCCATTGAGCTATTTTTTTTTTTTTTTTTATTTATTCAGATTTCTTGATTTTTACCACTTTTCTGAAATGGTGAAATCCCTTTTGCTTTTGCTTTAACTAATATGAAATTAATTAAGTTTAAATCAGACTAATTTTATTATTTTAAAAAAGTGGTGTCAATAGTTAGGATTAGCGAAGCGAATCCTCTACTAGGCCACTCAAGTTACATTTTGTCGTACGCCTTGTAAAAAAACCTATTCAGTATTTTGACTTGAAATTAAACATAAGAATAAATTATGATTTGTAGATTTGCACAATGTTATTTTTTTACAGAAAAACCTTTAAAAAAATATTATTTTAATAATTAATTTATTCTACATGTTTTTCTATTATGGACGCATTTTTGCAAATAAAAAATCGAACGCGTATCTTTTTTATTTTAAAAAAGAAAGTAAAACATGGGGTTGGTAATTACAGATAGAATCATGATTAATTAATTAAATAAAATACATTTTCATTATTCCGTCAAAATCGTTTGCAAATAAAAAATTGAACCCGTATCTTTTTATTTTAAGAAAGAAAATAAACCATGGGGTTAGTAATTATAGATAGAATCATGATTAATATATTAAATAAAATATATTTCCATTATTCTGCCAAAATTATTTACGGAGTTTATACTTACGGATTTTAAAAGAATTACTACTAGGTTATCCCGTCGACCATTTTCGCTAAATTATAAAAATCGCCAAACTAATAGCCAAGTTATATTTGTTGACACAATTTTTATTTTACATAACAAAAGAACAGATAAATTAGTAACACATGAATAAAAATACAGTTAAAAAGTTAATTTAAAACCCCTTGATAGCGTTTTAAATATGTGTATCGTGTTTAATGTGACATTCACAATCATCCATTATTGGCATTTAATCTTATAATCTGACGAAAAATTTTTGGTTGACGGGAAGCCTAGAAGTACCGAATTATATTATGGTTTATTTATTTAGGTACTTACTTTGGTAAAGTGGCAACAAAAGAATCGTAAACAAGTAAAATTAAAATGAATAATGCTTACTTAAAAGGCGATTAAATAAACAATTATAGATGTTAAAATTTTATTTTATTTAAAAATCTTAGTACTTTCGAACCTTTTCCAAACAGGTTCTTCCTCAGAGAATATTTTCATTAATAAATACAAATATGAGATTTTGTTTTGAAATTATATTTGTATTTGTATTTATATTTGTATTTGAATTTATATTTGTATTTATTAATGAAAATATTCTCTGAGGAAGAACCTGTTTGGAAAAGGTTCGAAAGTACTAAGATTTTTAAATAAAATAAAATTTTAACATCTATAATGTTTTATTTAATCGCCTTTTAAGTAAACATTATTCATTTTATGTTAAAAGCAAGGCGAAATTTTATTCCGTCCTATATTTTATAAGTGAAATTATAAAATATATGACTATATATATATATATATATATATATATATATATATATATATTATACTATATATATACTATATATATATATATCTATATACTATATATATATATATATAAAATATATTATATTTGGTATTTAAAGTGAATATTTTGTTAAGTTCCTTAAGTTTGGTATTCGAAATGAAATATTGAAGTATAATTTAAGAACATTTTAATTGATTGAAGAATAATTTAATTGAACCAAATTTAATATATTAACTACGTTTATAAATAATTTCTGGAATGTATTAGTAATTTAAAAATGCCGAGAAAAAGAACACTTACTGGCCGGAATGAACGCGAAAATGATTTAACTTCAGAGGTTAGACATCAGCATAAAATGCGACGATATGATGAACCACTTTTGACAGATAATGCATGTATTAGGAAATATGCTTTAAATTTCGAAGCTGCCAAAAAAATTTAAAATTATATTTTTGTAAAATTTGCCATCGCCGTGGTTTGTCATACATATTCAATCTGACGGATCCTGTGAGTTTTGCCATAAATATATTGTGAATAATGAACTAAATATTTTCCCGTAACTAATAATATGGATCCAGGTCCACAACCGGAAGTATTGAAGAATTTAACTTTCGTTGAAGAGCAATTGATTGCCCAAATTCATCCAATCATTGATGTTTATCGGATTAAAAGTGGTCATTTGGATACAGTGTGCAAGTTATTAATTTCCATCGAGACATTACGGAATTTTGTACGTTATTACCCCATTCCATAGATACCATATCACAGTACATTTTTGTTAGAATAGAACATGGTGAAGGATTTAAAGAATTTATAGTAAATCATGAAAACGTTAAATCTGCATTAGAATATTTAAAGGAAAACAATCCTTAGCATCGTTATATTACTATTAACGAAAATAATTTGCAATGTTTAACTGAAAATGAAAATATTTTTCAGCGAATAATACTGAGTCAAAAGCAACAGCAGATATACGTACCATCAGTTGAAAAAACTTTGAACCCTCTAGATGATCATCGCTCATGGACAAATAATATATATGAATCCGGTGCCCCAAACTTTTAAATGTAATCGAGCGGCAATAAATAGTATGTTAGGATTTGAAGAAGGGAATGATGAACGCAGTGTCATTCCTTGGCCTCAGATATGTACTAATCCTATAAATGAATTTTCATGTGATGGATACTGTATGGATGGAAGAATGGAGTATTTTTTAAAATTCTGCTTCGAAAATATTTTTATTTATACCAGCCTTATATCATAATTCAAAAATTCCGAGGAAATTCTTAGTTATTTGGCTGAAGTTACATTTCTAAAATTTAAACGCGCCAAAACATGAGATAATTTTTTTGCTTAATAAAGATGGAAAAATAATGTAAAAAAATAATGTTACTTTCAAATATTCATCTAATGAAAAAAATGCTTCGCGAATCCAAACAAAGCATGGCTTTTGCTAGTTGTAAAATAGTTGAAAACGACCTGTTCCAAGTTTGAACAATTTATCTTTGACGGCTAGTACTTATAAAAATTTAAATAAAACTAAAAAAAAAAAAAAATCAATCATGAAGGAAAACGTATTTTCGCAAGAAGTCTTTTCCATGACAAGCATTGCTTGAAAGCTAGAATTTAAAAACAAGCCAAAATAGAAATTTTAAATTTTCTGTACCATTTAAGATAGAAATATGATTTAAACGTCATTTTAAGTGGAAAAAAAACAAGGAAAATGTTAATGCAATAATTTTTTAGAACATTTGAAGACTGTTATGCCTTGGACACCCTTAGGGGTCATCTACAATAAAAATAACTAGATGTTTTGAAACTTCTTGTTCTATCTTGTTAACTATCAGTCTTCAATGACTGGTGAAATGACGCCTCACCGAAGATGCCTTGCTGAAGCGGTCGGCTGTCTTGGTCAACAATTGAGCACATAATTTGAATTTGGATACAGCCTCTAAATGCATACAGCCTCTATGCTCTTTTTAAAATAAATAATTTCTCGGAAACTTGTCGTACGAACTGCATAAAAACTGGCTTTTAGTCTAATTAAAGGATATAGGGTACATTTATGCTGTCAAGATTAGGTCTTCTGTTTAAAAAATCAAAGTTAAAGTGTCTTTTAATACGTAGATGACCCCGTTACAGGGTTCCCAAATGGTACGCGAACTCAACACCGATATTTTTTAATAGAAAATATGATAGTAGGATTCTACAGTATTTTTGCTAAAACTAACCTCCAAAGGCGCAATTCGCAAGAAAAATATAAAACGGAAATCTTTCTAAGAAAATATCGATGTTCAGCTGCCTTACGTTCAGGAGCCTTACGTTAACAAATTTTATATACATTATTTAAAAGTAGACTTTATTTTCTTGATTTTATATCAGTAAATTTCTCCCACGATATTTATTTACATAATTAGTGCGGAGTGTTTATTATTATTTTTATTTATCCACGACAGTACGTAGTGTGTTCTTAGTACTTATTATTTTTTATTTTTGTCTTATTTTGTAAATTTTCTTTGCTGTTTTAAACATGCAAAAAGTATCAATTAAAGGCGTTTCTTTTTATGCTCTATTCGTAGCACTATTTTACAAAAATACATTTCTTAGTATCTTTCTCTTGCAAATGTTTTATAGGACATGTAAAATATTTTTATTTTGAAAATTTGATGTGATTTAGTACTAAAAATATTCGTCTCTAACTGAAACTTTACAACACCCCCAAATATATTATAAATTTAATTTAAAAACGCTAAATCATATGAACGTACTTATTTTTTATTACTCATTCATTACTCAATCCTTTACGATAACTTATACACGCATGTATAGTTCTATTTTTTGGGGGGGATATTTTTTTCATTCCCAACTTTTATTAAGTGTGTACTTTCTTTTTTTTGCATGTAGCTCGTTACAAATGTTCGTTTTAGTTCATCCATTTCAAAAACGCAGTAGCTTTTATTAAGTTATATTGTATTAGCAAACAAAGGATTACATACTTCTACAATGGAAAAATCTTTAGAAAATTGAGTTCATACACATTGTTCTCAGCAAATAACACTAACGAATATTTATCAAGAAAATCTTAAAATTTTAGTTTTATTTACAGTAGCAGGCAGTTAATTCTTCATATACGATCTGCTTATTCTTAATAACAAAAGAAAAAGAACTTTTTTTTTTTTTTTGCTCAATCCTTTACAGTAAATTTACACGTATGGAGTTTCTATATTTGTCTCATAAGGTTTTACCATCCCAACTCTCATTAAGTATATTCATTCTTTTCCTATATGGAGATCATGACAAATATGTGTTTTTCAAATACGTTCATTAATTTGTATTTTGTTATCAAACAAAGGATTGTATGCGTCTACAAAGAAAAATTAAAAGAAAAAAGTTCATATAGGTATATTGTTAATTTGCAAAAAAATTAACGAATATTTATCCGTGATATATTAAAATTTTAGTTTTATTTACAGTAGAAGGAAGTTACACAGGCGACCATTTTATATTATGTTCGCGCCAGTATTTTTCTAACCATGCACATTTATGTTTTATCCTTTTCAGATACTTAGTAGCTTTCATTAAGTCATATTCTGTTGGTAAACAAAGGATTAAATACGTCAGTAAGAAAAAAAATCTTTAAAACATCGAGTTCATACACATTCTTTTTCGCAAATAGCACTAACGAATATTTATCATGAAAATCTTAAAATTTGAGTTTTATTTACAGTAGTAGGCAGTTTTTTCTTCACACATGATACTTATATTCTTAACAACAAAAGAAAAAAATCTCTTTTTTTTATACTTTATTCTTTACAATAGAATTTACATGAATGCAGTTTTATGTTTGTCTCAAGAGATTTTCCCTTTGCAACTCTCATTAAGTGTGTTTATTCTTTCCCTGTATTTAGCTCGTACAAATATCTGTTTTTTTTTTTTCTGCATTTCAGTTATATATTATAGTTCATTAAGCTGTTTTCTGTCATCAAACAAAGGATTGTATGCATGTACAAAGAAACAATTCTAAAATATTGAACTCATACACAAGTATATTGTTCTTTTCGTAAATAAAGTTAACGAATATTTATCTGTAATGTCTTAAAATTTCAGTTTTATTTACAGTAGAATGAAGTTACAGCGCTGCTACAGGCGACCATTTTTATATTTTATTTGCGCCAGTTTTTTCTAATGTGAATTTTCATGCATCTTTTTCTAGCAATTTTTTTCAAAGCTTGTCTAAAGAGCTTACACTAGTCGCTCAAAAAGACCCTGATGATAATGTTAAATATATAGGGGCATTTTTTTTTCATTTATTTCGCTCAAATATCAATATTTTCACATGATATTTTAATATAGGATAGCTGAGGACGATCTAAAACCGGGGCTAGTTTTTATTTCTTTGGTTTCGGATTTTTTTTAACCCATCCGACTCGTGCCTCTTACACAAATTTTATTCGATTAGCACCACTTTTTTAAAAGAACTTTCCTTGAAGTAGACCATTTCAAAAATTCTCTGATTAAATAAGGAAAAATTTTTATTTTCCTTTATTACTCATGCCAAAACCAAATTTTGAAAGGAAAGATTACGTCTCCGCAACGGAGACAACGGAGTGCCAAGGGATAGTTACTTTAACTATCGGATTCGGTTGATGGCGGTTCTGAAATTGAAACTATCATAGTGTAAAAAAATATATAACCAACATCGAAAATTAAAACTAGCTCGGTTGTAGATCGTCTTCTACTATCCTATGCAAAAAAGAATCATGTAAAAATATTAAAATTTGAGATATATATTTGAAAATTACGCCCCCATAGACTTAACATTATTATCGAGGTCTTTTTGAGCGAGTCGGGTGGCCTCTTAACAATATCTCCTTTAAGAAAATGATGCCAGTTAGAATTTAAAAAAATAATAAATATAACTTAAAAATAGTCACCGGTGGCAGCACTGCAAATATGCGATTTAATTCTTTTCATGGACTGGATTATTTTGTTCGTAAAAATGATGCAGTAATTGACTTACACAAGAATTCACAAACGATATTTTTTTAGAAAAATAATATGCTTTTCCACTCTTTCATTTTTAAAGAAATTTTTTATTAAAATATCATTGGTGTCTGAATTTATTGTCGATAACTCATTATATAAACACTCATATGCTCATAAAAACACATATTTAAAAAAGTCATTGGACTTTAATTTATTCAAATTAGTCACAACTTAGCCGCTCATGGCTAAGTTCTTTACAAAAAACATTCTCAGAACTCGTATAAACAAACTCAGACGATAAAAATCATTGCCAAAATTACAAAGCATAAGTACGATCGAACATTTACAATTAAATTAGATTTCATTTTCCTTAAAAGAATCCAATGACCCTCATATAATTCAGGAGCAACACATCGGTCTGCTACTTATATAGTTATGCTAATAAAGAAAATAAGTCAATAATACGAATTAGATTTACGGAATAGAGCCGTTGGTAAATAATAGTATTTTTTGTCATTTTTGTTAGATTTAGTTTATAGATAAAAATCAAACGATATTTTTTTTAGCATTTTAATTAACACTTTCGATAAAGTGTCTAATCATTTAAAGCACTTGAAGACTAAAAATAAAGAGAATTTTTTTTTATAAAGTAATTATAGTAAATGGGACGCCTTACAAACACATATTGCTTATACATTATCAAGATTTTTGAAGTAAAATGTTGCATAGCAAATATTACAAATGTAAGAAAATATAATCACAAACATGTATTGTAGTTTACATGTTTACATATCCTTTGCTTAAATTGGAAATGTTGTATGCAAAACATCATAGAAATAAAACTTTGTTCTTCCCAATTGCAATTCTGAAAAAAAAAAAAAAAAAAAAAAAAAAAAAGTTAAAATAAAATATCATATCCAAGTATTTTATATAAAATATACTTTATTCTGATATTATACTTAAGTTATCACAAATTGGACGAAAAACACGAATATATTTATATTTTGAAAAACGAATTTCTACTTTTATCAGAATATGGAATATAAACACTAAATATTAAAACTAAAGATAAAAGTTCTTGATTCTACATTTAATTTAACGTTACTACTTGGTTATCCCGTCGACCATTTTCGCCAAATTATAAAAATGGTAAAATTAATAGCCAAGTAATATATATTGTCATAATTTTTATTTTAAACAGCGGAAAAACAAATGAATTAGTAAAACATAACTAAATGTAGAGATAAAAAGTGGAATTAAAAACCTATTAATGAGGTTTTAAACAGATCCATCGTGTTTAATGTCAATGAATGTGACATTCACAATCATCCATTATCGGCATTTAATCTTATAATTTGAAGACAGTTTTTTGGTCGACGGGATAACCAAGTAGTACCAATTTAACTTACTCTAACAAATTGATAGTGAATTTTAAAAATATTCCTAAAATGGATATTTTATTCTTCGACTTCGAAATACTTTGGAATATTTTACGTTTGAAATGAAAATGCAATGCCGCAATCTTTTTTGCTCATGCATTTATTTTAGAAAACGATAACGAATTTCAGAGACACATCTGTAATAAAAAACAACAACTTTAACCTGAAAAAAAAAAAAAAAAAAAAAAAAAAAAAAAACAAAGGAGAAGGTTAACCACTTAACTAATCAATATTTTTGAAAAAAAAAAAAAAAAAAAAAAAAAAAAAAAAACTTCAAATAATGTAATTTGGTAATACTTGGTTGTCCCGTCGACCAAAAAAACTATCGCCAGACTATACACTGAGAAAAAAATATGGTTCTGGCATATGGAATCTAAGTAATGGCTCTAGAAAAAATAGTTCCATGTCATCCCTATAAATTTTAGTTCCATTTCTTAGAGAGTTCCAGAGTCTCTTACTAGAATTCAAGCGCGTTTTCCTATATTTTTGTTGTCAAATTTATCTAAAAATCTCTTCAAATAGATGCGAACACAATAGATTTGATTTAGTAGCTAGAATTATAGCTTAAGAAACCATTCCTAAAATCAAGCGATAATTTCTCGCTACTGAAACGGTTCAATGTCGTTTCGTCTCCTAGAAAACACGAGACTAGAAATGTCAAGTCATTTCGCCTATTCAGCTTAGTTGTTTACCCCACTCGCATAGTTTGGGCATCTATATTTCTAGTTTAGAGATTCAGAAAGTGACTAACTATTCATTCTAGTTGAAGGCGGCATATTTTTTTTCTCAGTGTAAGATTAAATGCCAATAACAGATGATCGTGAATGCTACTTTCAATGATATTATATACGACACACTTATTCAAAATGTCATTAAGTGATTTTTATTTCGAGATTTTATTTGTATTTTTACTAATATTCGACTAATAATTTGTTTTTTAGTTATTTAAATAAAAATTATGTCTTTATTTATAATTTGGCTATTAGTTTGGCAATTTATATAATTTGGCGAAATTAGTCGATGGGATAACCAAGTAGTACCGTCTCTTTTTGTTCCTTTCACAGAATTTTTAATCTTTTATCTCCCGTTTTTCAAAACAGATTTTTGTTGTCTAATTCATTCAATATTGCTGGAAGTAAGTAATACAAAATTTACAATAAAATTTTACTGGTGATAATAATAAATTACGATTGGCGTATGGATGCCCATACGTGGTACGGGAAAATCATAATTGGCAAAAACACATTACCCGTACGACGTACGGGCAATACAGAAAAGCGGCTAAGAACTAGCTGACAGATAAAAGAATATTACTGAATTAGTCAACCAAGTTTCAAACGGAGTTATTTCGGTGTATATTTGAATATAACTGATCTGTCAAAAATTAATTTTTTGTAATGATCTTTTTAAAAGTGTAATTTATGCAATTTCATTTGCAAAACAATTTAAAATAAAAATATACTGTTGGAAACACGAAGCAATCAGTCATGTATATGTTTACGACAATCACATTATGCACATTATTATAACAACGTGCAACCGATCGAATTTTGACGAAAGTAAATGCTTAGGAAGGAGCTGTTTCGTTGATTTATAATAAACATTATAATAAACATACAACATTAGCTACAGTAAAAAATGCATCTTACAATGGTCAGTTTAACTCTCGAACAAATCTATATATTAAAGGCCAAACGTATCTGTGCGTAACGCATACGTCATGTTTTGAATGGCAACGCTTTCCGGTGAAATTTCGGTTTCGCAATTTTCGCTATCGCATTTTTTTTCACTTCTGGACATAGCACGTCTTCAATCTTTATACTATCGTATAGAGAAAAAAATGCTCTTTTAAATGCAGTTTTTTAGAAAACTGTATCTCAATTTGTTTTTGAGTTATTAATTTTTTTGTAGTTTTTAGTTCAATTTCTCTAATGGCGGCAACTTGAGTATCGCATTTATGTAAGAAATAAAGGAAAAATAGCCATAGAGGGGAAAAAAAGAATAGAGATGCAGTTGGTGGTTGGAGGTGACACCAAATTTTTTTTCATTATTTTAGAGAAAAAATGATGTTAAGAAATTCGGTCTCTGTTCCACGTGATTGTTTTGTTTGGGCCGAATAAGAGACTTAAATTGGTAGAATAACGCCCATTCAAATCGCTTTAATTGCATACTGCACCTCCATCTATCTCTTTTCTCCATGGAAAATAACAGATCACTGTATATTTTAGTTGCCATTTTTTCGTTGCAACTGAAAAAAATAGCAATTAAAAACCTGTAATGACAAAATATTGTCGATTATAAAACCCGGTGAATGTTGTTCGTTTTATTTCGTTTTTAACCATCAATTTAATGACTTTTAGTTCGTTGTAAACTTACTTTATAAAAGATACATCAATTAACCTGTACAAAAATGTATTTTAAAAAACATCTGTGTGTCATATTTTCTTAGTTGGTTTTAAAAACTGAAAGAACGCAATTTTATTCGTTACTTCTAGGTTATCCCGTCGACCAATTTCGCCAAATTATACAAATCGCCAAACTAATAGCCAAATTATACATGTTGACATAATTTTTATTTTAAATAACGAAAAAACAAATAATTAGAATAACATTAATAAAAATATTAATAAAAAGTCGAAATAAAAATCACTTAATGATATTTTAAACACGTGAATCGCATTTAATGTCATTGAATGGGACATTCACGATCATCCATTATTGGCATTTAATTTTATAGTTTGGCGATAGTTTTTTGGTCGACGGGATAACCTAGAAGTGCCTTTTATTCTTTGTCTAATAACTTCTATCTTGCATCTAATACGGAAGTATCGATAATTTTCAAAGCTTTATCTGATTACATAATTATTATGTTTCATATAAAATTGCTGTTTGGATTTAGTTGGCAGTTAAAAAAGCATATTACGTCGGAAAATTTTATTACGCTTTTCAATTTAAAATTTTAAAAAAGTTTTTCACCTTTACTCTGTGACCCGGGAACCCCGGGTAGGATGTACTAGTACTATTTAAAGCTAAAATTATGAAAAAAAAATACTTTTTCTATAAAACTGAGTTGTACAAATTATTAAAATTAAACTTTAATTGCATATGTAAAAATATAATAATAAAGCAAAATGTAATAAAGGTCAGTTATTAAGATGAAATATCAATTGAGGCTCTGATATTTTATAAATGCGTGTGAAAAATAATATTTCAAATTGACACGATCTTAGAATTTCACGTGAAATCTAAACCCGTCATAATTTTCATCTTCTTAATACGCACATTCCAATTTTATTAAGTTTAAGATATAATGGCATATTTCTGTTGCCACAATTACAAAATTCGCACTAAAAGCTATTAAAAAAATAATATGTCAAGAATAAATTGAGATACTGCTTTAAATCGAATTGCATTTAAAAGTATATATTTTTCTCTATACGGCGGTGTATAAATTAAAAATGTGCGATGTTTAGAAGTGTAAAATTTGTAGAACCGAAAATTGCAAGACCGCGCAGATACGTTTGGCCTTTATAATATATAGATATAGATACAGCAAAAGAAAAAGATTATGTATGGAAAAGAAGGCATTTTTAATCAACGAAATGAAATGTGATATTTCAAAAAAATCTCTTACATATTTTTATTTTTTTTTTATTTTTTACACATTTTCTTACACATATATGGAATTAGGAAATAATATGTTTTAAAATGCCTTATTTCCGGTGAATTCTGTAACAATTTTCTCTTTAACTATACGTTTGCTCCGCATATTTAGCATCATTAATAATGATTTGCAAATAACAATCATGAAAATAGTATAAAAGTCAGTCCAATCGAAAAAAAAAGAAAAAAAATTGCTTTAGATGATGCTAAAGACTCTTAGAAAATATTTAATTATAGTTTCAAATGTACTTACTTCTTCTTTTATTTAAATATTTTATTTAAAAGCATGATAAATTATTCTACAGATATTTTTATTTTTTCAGCCTTACATTCTTTTACAAAATATCTATATATTAAAAAATCAGTTATCAAATCTTTTCAGTTAATACAGCAATCTTTTCAGTTAATAAATTAAAAATTATACATTGTTCTAAAAATATTCGCAATTTATTTTGCTAAATATCGTTTTAAACAACAAATCCAAATGCAATTTAACATTAACAGAGATACATTATTTTGTTTTGTCATCTGGTAGCTACAGAACTGAAATTAATCAATAATTGTTACGATTAATTACTTTTTGCCATTTACGTAATCTGTTATTCTGCTTCTCTAAAGCATTACTGTGGATTGATGTAATTGTTGGAAATAGTTCTTTCAATTGTTGTCATTAACAGCGGAAGTTTAATTATTGATTTTTTTAAAATTTAGACAATATTTGCTTTTAATAAAAAAGCAATTTATTGCTCGTAATATTAAAAAAAAATTTGAAACAAGTTTTATTACCTAAATAGTATTTTCTTTGTTTGTCTTATGCTTATTTTTCTCTTTCTTTTTATAAATAATAAAGATTTACGTAGAATAAAGTTTTATTGTATAAAGCAGTATTTTTCTGTTTGTTTGTGGTTAATTTAGCCTCTAAATTTCACAAAGTATTCTTTTTTTTTTTTTTTTTTTTTTTTTTTTTTTGTCATTTTTACTATTTTTTGTGCAATTTTGTTAAAACAGTAAATCGCATTTTGCTACAATAAATTTCATTGCTAATTTTTTTTACAAGTTTCATTTTTTTTCAACATTTGCTTTTGCCGTGTTTTCAGCCTTTTTCTTAAAAAAAGAAAAAAAAACACTACACAATGTTTAGAATCAATATTATAGCAAGGTAAATTAAAACTAATAAAATTAATTCACTATTTTTGTCTTTTGGAAACATTTTTATCAAATTAAAATGTGTTTCTTAACATTTCATGAAACAAACAGTAATGTTGTATCACAAATATTTTTGTTTTTACTTTATATCATTATCGCATTAATTTAACATAAAATAAACATATATCCCAAATCAAAATATGCATCAAGATTTTTTTTCTTTCCTCCTTCCTGCAAAATAAACAGTACCTGATATCAGTCTTTGTGTTTGGAAAAAAATGTCTAGACAATCCCTTTATAGATCGTCAAACTATCTCCCCCGAAAATGTCATAAGATGGAGCATTTATACTGCGAAGAAGGAAATATACGAGGCTATTTCCATGCGAACTTGTTCTGTCTGTCACACAGCTGAAAATCGCTATGCTTGTTTGCCACCGTTATCTTCGAAAAGCTTGTTTCGCTTTATTCAATTGATGAAATACCACGTATAAAATAAGTCACATCTTTCCGTTTTAAAATACTGCCAAAAATCGTAGTATGTCACAGACATGACAAATTCGCATGGAAATAGCCATGGGAGATGAGGTAAAAGGTAAGTGTTCCATTCATTCAAGCGCCTCTATTTAATTGGGAGTCGTAAGAGATATACAGTCGGCTCTCGATAATTCGAACTCATAAATATTCGACCACAAGAAATATTCGAATTATCCGGAGTTCGAATTATGGAGGAAAACCTGTTTATAGGGTAATACTGCAAAGAAATTAATTTTATAGTATTTTTAAATTTATTTCGGCTGTTACCATTAGAATATGACTTAATATTAAATTAAAAGACATATAAATACATAAACTAATTGTGGAATTAGGAACAAGCACAATGCAAGAAGGGGCAGAGGTGTCATCGATAAACAGACGCGGTAGTAAGAAAGTGGATATAAAATGCATGGGATTATAGCATACTTGTTCAACAATTCTGACAAGAATGAAAGAAGGAAAGTTATCTCAGTGGAAATAGAGAAAGATGAAAAATTGGAATTTGCGTTAGTTCGAATTCAGAGTTCGCACACTCCTTATATTTTGTAAGGACTCTGGCACCATTATTAACAAAAAGGAAATTTATATATAATTTTTAAGAATCAGAATTCGCAAACACCTCCTCGATTCGCAATTTTCGCAACATTTTTCTGCAGTGAAATACATTCAAAATACTGTAAAAAATTTGTGGTGATGTTGTGCGAACTCTGGAATTAAACGAAGTTAAGAGAAAATGAATTCGAATAATCGAAAAATTTTAACGTTATTTTGCCATTGAAAATTCAAGTTTAGTTCGAATCAAGCGAAAGTTCGATTTATCCGATTTTGAATTAACGAGAGTCGACTGTTAGTGGTATTGCATTATCTTGTTTAGAGAAGAGCTCTCCATCTATTCACACATTCAAGCTATTTACTTATAAATAGCATATATCCTATTTAGCTATAAATAGTAACCTTAAGAGTTCACCGATAAACCATATGGAATAATTTAAAAATAAAAAATGTGTCCAACAATTCGACAGACGCTGAGTATGAACTTCGTTCTTCAAACCGCCCTTGTTTTAAACAGATTTTGCCAATAGACCCTCATACAACCGTTTTTAACGATTTTTGCCTTTCGTAGCTATACACATTTTTCATAACATGTCATTATGCGTTTAAATAATCACAAATAATTTTATTTATTTATTTATTATAAGGAGAGTTTTTCACATTTTCACTTTGTGTTTTGCTTTCTATGTAGTCAGCTCATGAAGTCTAGATTGTCTAAAGCCAAATACAGCCTTTACAATCATTGTACGTTTTCTGTCGTTATGTAAAACTCAAGATACAATTTCCTAGAATCATCCCAGCTGCTATCAAATTTTCCGTGTACTCCGGATGCTTGAATTAATCTCCAGTTTTTGCTTTAAATCTTCCAGTTTAACAAGTGATGGCCTTCTACTTATATGTTTCATTTCAAATTACCTCTCATAAAATGTTTAAATCCGTTTCGTGGTGTACGATTCCTGATCGTATCATTTTTGAATTGTAATGACCCACTTTATATGACCCACTTTAAAAAACAAAACTATATTAATATGGATAATATTTCAATATTTGTAACAGTCTGTGTATTGCCTAGAAATAAATAAATGTATAGGTATTAGTGTAATATAATATGGAGAGACATTATGCACTAGTTAATATAACATTTTGCATTGGTCAATAAGTGTAAGAAAATGCTAACATATATTTCCTTATATATGTAGATATTTATAAAATGGAAATATCTGTTTGATACATGCTTATAATACTTTTAACCCTCTCGGTGATTATCCCGCGATTTCCACGATGTATTTTTCATTCTAATTAATCCTCTTTTATTATTCCCACCAGTTATTTTTTATTGCAAATTTCGCTCGCATTCTTTAATCCAAAAACAAACTTTGCAACCCCAAAAGAAAAAAAAACAAGTTGGAAATTGCACATAAAGCGTAGCAAATGAGGTGCGTTCGTTGCTAACGAAGTTTTAAAATATTCAGATCTTGCTGATGTAGTAGAGCGTACTTTGGATACAGTATAGTGGTCGAAATCTTTGTGTTCCTGTAAATATGCAGGGAGTAATTTTTATTGTACTTCATTAACGTATATCTTATTCATAAAATGTGAAGTAGTTTAATATAATTAAAACACCCCCCAAACAATGTTTCCCCGTATATCATTATTTAGTGGAATACATTTGTGTGGCCCTGTAATTTAATAATAAATATTCTTTGCATCACAGATTGTACAAATTGTATTTTTAGTACATATTTCATAGATTCATGTCAATTCTGTTATATTCAAATGAGTGTAACACCATTAAAATGCATTTGAAACTTTTTTCCCCATTGACCGTAATGTAACGGAATACTTTTGATTGTCCCTGTAATTGATCAATGCATCCGATATTCATAACATTTGAAATGACTCGACAAAATTATGTAATAAATATACGTTTTAAATGTCAAACGATTAAAATGCATTTGAAACTTTTTTCCCCATTGACCGTAATGTAACGGAATCCTTTTGATTGTCCCTGTAATTGATCTATCCATACGATTTTCATAAAATTTGAAATGACTCGACAAAATTATGTAATAAATATACGTTTTAAATTTCAAACGATTAAAATGCATTTGAAACTTTTTTCCCCATTGACCGTAATGTAACGGAATCCTTTTGATTGTCCCTGTAATTGATCTATCCATACGATTTTCATAAAATTTGAAATGACGCGACAAAATTATGTAATAAATATACGTTTTAAAGTTCAAACGATTAAAATGCATTTGAAACTTTTTTCCCCATTGACCGTAATGTAACGGAATCATTTTGATTGTCCCTGTAATTGATCTATCCATCCGATTTTCATAAAATTTCAAATGACTCGACAAAATTATGTAATAATTATGTATTTTAAATTTCAAACGATTCGGTTGGGTAGTTTTTGCGTTGTTATATGCGGACGGACAGACAGACAGACAGACGGACAGACAGACAGACAGACGGACAGACAGACAGACGGACGGACTGAGCGACAACAATAGGTGCTACGTATATACATAATTACGAACGCACTTAAAAAGATGATGTGCGGTTAGACTAGGCATAGAAGTGCAAATTGTTTATAAACGTTTAAATGTGTCTTTTATCCTCATTTTATCAAATTAAAATAATACACTCAAAAAATACGCGTCTTGAAATATTTTAAACGTAAGATATAAATTTAAAATCCATTGAAGATATTCTCTAGCATTGACTTCAAATATTAAAACTGTTACATTTCAATAAAATCATATCGGGATTGCACTTCCAATTATTTTTAATATTCTATCACACCACTACCTTCAAAATAAATTTCTTTCAAAGAGATTTCCCTAGAAAGAATCACATGGTAAGTCTATTGTTATGATTCATTTAAAGAAGTAGTAAGTAAAATAAAAAATACTCAACTGGGACATACATGTCCCGACACGTATTCAATGTGTGCGTGTTGACTAAAGTCATTTAGTTTCCTTTAGTTTTTTCTTGACAAATAAAAGTTTCCACTTATGATGGACAAAAGGAATAGATTATTCTGCTAAAGTAGTACACGTGCAAAAAGATTTTTTTTTCACGTTGCTTTAAAAATAATCTCGGAATCTTATAATTGAAATTTTTATTTTTTCATTTTTAAAATATACAACTTTAAAATTTTAGATTTAATGTTTAAATTGAAATTTAATTATTTATTATTAATAAGTTATTTAATAGTTTTATTTCATTTATTTATTTTAATTTTAATATTTTAAAATATTCGATAAGTTATTTGTCAAAGACTGAATATTTTATTTCAATTTGCCATATTAAAAGATCCGTAAAATTTTATTTCTGTTTCTTTTTTCTTTCACATATAGCTTGTTTCACATAATAAAGCTGTATATTTCCAATACTTTTAATCTTGTCATATAATCCTTTTTTAACTTTTGTAGAACATCAGCGGTTGGTGAGAAATTTAGTAAAAATGTCAAAAATTTAAAAAAAAAATTCAGAAATTAGAAAAAGGAGAGAAAAAATGAAGAACTTTTTCATCTCTTTTTATACAAAATTCATTTTTTTTTTTTTTTTTTTACTGCTTTGGTGGAATAGAAAGTAAGTTACTGCTTGTATCCTATGTATTCATATATAGACATTTTTATGTATGCGTTTCTTTCTGATTGGTTTGTTTCGTATTCAGGTTCGGCATACACTTACGATGGATTTATTTCGATAAGTATAACTGCCAACTTTTACGCATTTTTGACTGCCACTAAAATCGTGCAGAGATTTTCAACTTGTTTGATCATAAGATTTCGACGATTAAATAAGATAATATTTACTATAAAATTTATGTGGTAGGAAAAATGCGTAAAGTTTGGCAGCACATTTTTGATAAGGCACATTTAAGAATACATTGCAGAAAGCAGTGTAAAACGCTTTATTACACAGAAAATAGTATAAGACTGTGACTTTCAAGCTTCGCAACAGCAGTTCGAAATTGCGTTCATTGGTACGGATGCATGCATGACACTTACACTCAGAAAAAAGTTTTGTTGAATCAATAAAAATTTGCTTGGTCCAATAAATCTTTTCGTTTAAATATGGGTCAATGGAAATTTTGTTTGAATAAGCAAAAAAATGTTGTTGATTTTTTTTTTTTTTTTTTTTTTTTTTTTTAAATTTCCTGTCCACAGTTTTCATCCGAAATGTATGATAACGTAATAATAACGTCATTAATCCGTCTCAATTTGAAAAGATTTTATTATCCGAAAATTATGCTAATCCTATATAAGTCAATTAAACAAAATTACGTGAGACAGTTATGACTCCTGCAAAGCAATTTGAATTTTGTAAAAGCAACAAAGTTTTGTCGGAATTAAAAATTGAAAAGACAAGACTTTAGTAAGACTCCAATAAAATGGATGAAATTTAGTTATATGTTATAGGAGTGTTAATAATATTTTTTTGTCTGAGCAACAAAACGATTTTTCACTTTAACTAAGAAATTCGCTTATAACAACCAAAATGTACTCAAATGTACTCAACCAAAATAGTTTTAACCAATTCCTTTTTCAGGGCTGCCACAGGTGACTATTTTTATATTCTGTTCGCACCTGTATTTTTGTAATATAAATTTTAAAATTTATTTATTTATTTATTTATTTATTTATTTTTTTTGCAAATGTTGTCAGTGTCTGTGAAAGATTTCTGTTTAAAGAAAGTGGTGCCAGTTAAAATTAAAAAATAGTCGCCTGTGACAGCCCTGCTTTTTCTGGGTGTGTGTTACAAAGATTGCAGAACATCTTCAAAGATTCGGTTGTTGTGGTGATGGTATTTGTAGAGATGGAGATTCATGCCTCCAGGTACATTTAAAAATTTACGTGCGCGTGGTATACAATATTCCGCATGGCAGTCCAGAAAAAAATAACCAAGCGAAAATAAATCAGGCGGATTCAGGGGGTATGTGACGGGACGCCCAATCCAAATGTTTCTAAAAGTCCGGTTCAAATGTTCATTATGACCCATGGCTTGAGACGCAACACTAGGCATAACCGCCAACTTTTACGCATTTTTGCTACCAATAACATTGTACAGAGATTTTCCATTTGTTCAATCATAAGATTTCGACGATTAAATAAGACAATATTTACTCTAAAAGTTTTGTGGTAGGAAAAATGCATAAAAGTTGGCAGCTATGCACTAATCACAGAAAAAGACCCGAATGCTATAGTGTTATTTCTAGGGGGAGGGGGGGGGGGCGTTCTTTTCAAATATCTCGCTCACATTTTAACATTTTTAAATGATTTTTTTTTTTTTTTTTTTTTTTTTTTTTTTTTGCATAGGATAGCTGGGAATGATCTACAACCGGGCTAGTTTTTACTGTTTCGAATTTGGCTATATATTTTTTATATTATGGTAGTTTAGTTTCAGAACCGGTTCTAATTGGTTTCGAAAGTTAAAGTATTTTATTTTTTAAATCTAAAACCGAAATTGAAAAAGTAAAAAGTAGCCCGGTTCTAGATCGTCCTTAGTTTTTCTATGCAAAGAAAGTCATGTTTTTTTTTTTTTTTTTTTTTTTTTTTGAGCGAAATATTTGAAAAGAACTCCCCCATGTCCGGGTTTTTTTCATTGACTAGTGTGGGGCCGTAATGAAATGTTACCCCATCACTTTCAAACGACATTCCGTTTCAAAGATTTGCAAGGACTTCGTTAAAAAGTTTCAGAAGAACTTCCTGATTTAAAACGATATATTTGAGAGCGTCCAGTAGATAGAAGTGGTAAGATGTATCGTTCCACTAAACTGTCCACAAATTACCAGTGAAGCGTAGTTGTGCAGTTCGTAGTTGAGTTCCGTGTGGGTTCTTGTCTGTATCATTCATGTTGATAGGACGCAGTTGACGTTTAGAATGAGAAAGTCACTTGTGTTGATCTTGTGAGCTTACATACAGCACTATCTATCGATTTCCAAACATACTTTCTTGTTATAATAGCAAATAAAGCCTTTGTGAAGAATTGTTTAACGATAGAAAACCAACGATTATGAATGCACAAATAATGTATGAAAAGGTAGGAAACAGCTGTTTTAAATCCACTATCGATAGTCTTCATCAGTGCAAAACTCAGTGTGCTATAAAGTTGAGTTGCTCAGTTTCGCCCTTTATAGCTCGCTAAGTTTTGCACTGACGAAGACTCTCGATAGTAGATTCGAAACAGCTGTTTCCTACCTTTTCATACATTATTTGTGCATTCATAATCGTTGGTTTTCTATCTTTAAATGCTTTCTTGTGAAATTTTGGTTGCCAACAATGATGTCTATAGACCCTCCGTGTTCATACTCGATGTTTTTGCACAGTCTGTATTTGCTAATGGAAAAAACTTGAGAAATGAATTCACGGAAACCAATTTATGAAAGACTTTCAGAAAAGAAAAACTTCTAATGCTTTGAAACTAGGTTTATTAAAAAGTACTGTTGGTAAAGTGTTAAGCTTTATCTTCTTTTACTTATATATTGAAACTGTCCAAATTCGAAACGAAATACCTATTTTTATCATTCGGCAATTTGGTGATTTAAATGTTGGTGGTTTCATTTTTTATTCCTTTAGTTGTCTGTGCATTATTTACTAACATTTAAATACAGTACCATGCTGAAGAAAATAAGAAAAAGGAATAGAAACGTTTAAAATCTCTGTTCTTTTATCTCCAGAATGTAGCTATTTCTTAATACACTGCTCAAAACAATTAAAGGATATTGCAGTTTTAGGTGGATTTTGTATCTGGGAAACTTTTTAGCTGATTGATACATGGTCGACAGACATAGTAGGTTATATGAGAATAAATTACACATGTTTGGCAGAAAAAAATGCATTTTATTGCGCATTTGTGTACAAAAGGAAAGAAACACAATTTTTGCATATGAGAAAAAAAGAATAAGAAAATGTGTTTTCTTCAAAGAAAATCATTTTCAGTAGGGGGTGTGGTTTCCACGGGCGGTCAGCAACGTTGAACACCTTTGAGGCATAGACTCAATGAGGCTATTAATGACGAGTTGGGGTATTCTGCCCCATTCTTCCAGAAAAGCTCTTTCCAGTTCTTGGAGAGTTTGTGGGGGTTGTTGGCGGCCAGAAACTCGTCTTCCTAGAGCGTCCCAAACGTGCTCGATTGGATTCATGTCTGGAGAACACGCTGGCCAGTCCATTCGAACGATTCCTTCCTCGAAAAGGAAATCCTCCACCAGGTTTGCACGATGTGGCCTGCAGTTATCGTCCATTAAAATGAAGTTATCTCCGATTGCTGCAGCGTAAGGGACTACAATAGGTCTGAGGATCTCATCCCTATATCGGCGACCAGTCAGAGCTCCATCTCGAATGATGTAGAGGTCAGTGCGCCCGACAATGGAGATGCCACCATACACCAACACTCCTCCACCGCCAAATCTGGCACTTTCGTGAACGAACGCAGGATTATTCCTACTGCCACGGTCCCTCCAGATGAAAATACGCTTATTATCCGGATGCACAGAAAAACGGGACTCGTCAGAAAACAGAATATTGCTCCATTCATTTCTCCTCCAGTTGACATGCTCGGTTGCCCACTCCCTGCGGTCGCGACGATGCCTTGATGTCAATCTAACACATACCATCGATCGGCGAGCATACAGACCTACAGCATGGAGCCGGTTTCGGACAGCCTGAGTTGAAATCGTGGTGCCTGTAGCCGAGCGAAAGTGTTGTTGGAGAAGAGTAGCGTTCATGTTTCGGTGTCTCCGAGCTGTTAACGCTAAATACCGATCATCATTGGGCGTTGTTGCCCGTCTACGACCTTGCCCTGGTCTTCGGCCTGCACATCCACTCTCCAAAAAACGGTTCCAGATACTGGAAATGACACTTTGTGACACTCCAATGGCTTGCGCTACTTCGGCTTGAGTTTGACCCCCTTCTAACCTACCAACAATTCTCCAAGCTTCTGAATCTGTCAAGTGACTTCGCTGAGACATCGTACTCATCGAAACAAAGCAATCACTGAATGCCGATCATCCTTGTCTTCATTCTATTTTATCCAGTTGAAAGTCAAATTTCATTCGCTGCCGCTGAAGCGACGTTTTTGACGTCGAACTCAAAATTTGCATACTCCACAGTTTGAAAACCAGAAAAATTTGCATTTGTGATTCTCTTCTTCTATTTTCGGCAAAAAAAAATTTCGTTTATATCTTCTTTTTATATAAAACTTCAAATATCCTTTAATTGTTTTGAGCAGTGTAATATGGATGCAGAAAATCTTACTTGATTCTCTCAATATGCTTAACATTAGACCATGAAATTTAACCCTGGGCACACCGTTGTCTCCGTTGCGGAGACATCATCTTTCTTTACAAAATTTGTTTTTGGCACCAGTCATAAAGGAAAATAAAATGTTTCTTATTTAATCAGAGAAGTTTTGAAATTAAATACTTCAAGGAAAGTTCTATTAAAAAAGTGGTGCTAATCGAATAAAATTTGTGTAAAAAGCACCGGAGTCCGAAGGATTAATAGTCAAAATGTGTATACCCACCTCCACTATATTGCTAAATAGATCTAACTAGTAAGTATAATAAGAACACAAAAAAATATGTGAAAACTTTCCTAACGTATTATGGTACTTAATAGATAAATTTCCAGACTTCCTCTTAATTTTTTTAACTTTATCCATGAATCACAAAAGTATTATTAACATAATGCATTATGAAGATTATTCTCTTTATTCGCTGTTTTAATAATAATGTCTTTAAAAGCCTTTTCATAAACTTTGCATAATAAATTCTAGAAATGATTTACTTTTAAAACTGATAATGTTATATAATTAATAACTCTAACTAAAAAAATAATAATATGCTAAAAAATCATTCATAGGTTGTAAGTCTGTTCGCAGTTTTTAACGTAATTTTTGTTTTAAGACGCAACACTTAAAACTGTCACAGGAAAAGACCCGGGTGATAATGTAAAGTCTATGGGAGTGTTCTTTTCAAATATCTCACTTAAATTTTAATATTTTTACATGTTTTTCTTTTTTTTTTTGCACAAGATAGCTAAGGACGATTCACAACCGGCCTAATTTTTACTTTATCGAATTTGTTCATATATTTTTTATATTATGATAGTTTCAATTTCAGAAACCGGTTTTGAAATTTAAAGTAACTTTTTTTTTAAGAATCAGAAACTAAAATTGAAAAAGTAAAAACTAGACCTGTTGTGGATCATCGTCAGCTATTCTATGCAAAAATATCATGCACAAATATCAAAATTTGAGCGAGATATTTTAAAAGAACACTCCCATAGACTTTACATTATCAACCGGATCTTTTCCTGTGACTAATGCAGGCTCTCTTAAAATTTTCATACTTTTCTGCCAGAATTTTTAAACGGTTATATTTAATTTATAATTCTGTTTTAAATATTATAGAAATCTTCAATAAAGATTTTTGTTTTAAAATACTGGTAGAAAAGTGTGAAAATTTTAGGAACGGTGCGAGCCCTGCTAGTGTTGCCCCTTAAGCATGTATTTTCTTGAATCTTAGTAGAGCTATTTGATAGTATGATTAGTGATTAGCTTCGACAGTGTTCGAACAATAAAAAGTACATATTAAAGGGGAAAAATATAAAAATAATTGACAATTTAAGAATTACTGTTTATTTATTTATTTTTTTTTTCGTTTATATGAAATTTATTGCTGGTGAATAAGAGACTGTGTTTTTAACCCAATGTACATCCACTACTAAGACCCACTACTAATTCCTCCAAAAATTATCGTAGAAGAAAGTTTACGGTACCAAACGATTAGAAACAAAATCTATTTTTAAATATGTACATAAAACTTGCTTATGGGGGCCATCTATACATTAAAACTAAACCAAACTTCATTTTTTTTCAATAACAATACCCAAATTTAACAAGATATTTCAAATCCTCGGCTCTAACTACGCTTAACCACCAAATTTGAAGTCGATTGAATGATAAGTATTTGAATTATTAATATTAAAAATTTAGTGCTTCTAATGTTAAATTGCATTTTTAATTTTTATTTATGTCTCCTGAAATTTTACTCCTAATGTGTTAATTTTTTATACAGCAATAATACTAAGTTACCCAAACATAAACATGTTGAATTTGCAATTTTTATAATATTATGCATTATGAAATTAATATTTCAAAGATATTTGAATTGAAACTTACAATTTTTTTTTTTTTTTGAAGAATTTAGATTTATTAAGTCTTACTTTATGAAAATCCTAAATTTCAAAATTTTCTTCCAAGTCTTTTTCAAATTATGCTTAAAAAACGACAAAATGATCGTTTAGCCCCTTGGGGATGAGTCACACACAATCTCCTTAATCTATTTGTAATTCTGGAAGATTACTCATTATTCTTACATGGATATAAAATCCCAATACGAAATATTTCAGTTAAAGAAATTCTTGAATCTGGATTTGTTTCGACCTACATTCAAAAAATTTTTGTTTAGAGGTAGCAAAATCAATATATATTCAAATTTTCAAAGTATTTCTAGAATGTATATTTTATTCATCGATTTGAAAAAACTTTGGAATATTTTGCATTTTCAATAACGATGTATCGTCTCTCCTACGCACCCATATATATTTGTTGCAGAATACATGAAATATAGCGCATGCACATTGAAATGAAATAAGCTAACAACAACAACAAAAACAAAAAATCTAATGAAATGTAATGTATCCTTCGTGGTCAAATGTCAGCCACTAACCTTCCAAATATTATATTCAAGGTTTATTTTTATGTTCAATTCGCACCACTATACTTTAAAAACTAGGACATTTTTGTGTTCTTAGTAGAGAATTGCTTAAAACTTAAAACAAAATTTTTAAATATCTTTTAAATTAGATGGCTTAGAAAGTATGTCTTTGACAAGGGCGCAGTAGTGAACCAGATATGTTTTAGTACAAACTATACTATATCACTGTATAAATGATCGTCAGATTCTATGTCCCCTACTTTATTGCCCTGGACTTGGGGTTTTACCAGCTATTATGGGGTTATATTTGAAGCTCCATTATTTCAAAACATTTATTTAAAATAAAGTTTTTGGAATTGTTTTATCATTATTTAAGTTTTTTTCTTGCAGTAACTTCAAAACTTTATACGAGAAACATCTATACAAAAAATATTGTTTACTTTATGTCATAATTGTACTAATTGTCACAGAAAAACTATTTTATAAAAGTCTACTAAGTTTCAAACGTATTTATTTTGTTCAACTATTTCATTTCGAAACATTTATTTAAAATTAAGTTTCTGGAACAGTTTTATTATTATTCACATTTTTTCCTTGCAGTAATTTAAAAATAATTTTTTTTTTTTGTTTAATTGAATCAGAAAAAATACTGGGATTAAATAATGCAAAATTCCAATAAAATTATACTGGTGATAATAATAAATTAGAATTTGAGTATGGATGCCCGCACTCGGTTCAGGAAAGTCATGATTGCCAAAAACACGTTGCAAGTACGATGTACGATCAAAAAAGGGAAGTGATTAACCCATTAACGCCCAGCTTCCTCTTTTGAGGACGGTTACAAAAAAAGCAAGAAAGAAGTTTTCCCACCAGTAAAAAGGAAGATAAATATATACCTTCTTTCACGATACAGAATCCTCGATAAATTTAGATAAAAGTTCATTTGATTTTAAAAGTGGTGGGAAATACAACATTTAAATTTTAGCGAAGAAAATAATTCCGGCGTTAATGGGTTAAACAGCAACTTAACCATTTTGGGATACTGGTATTTTTTGCATTATTTTTTTAAATTCATTTCACACCATTATAACTTGAAATAAAATTTTAATTTAGAATTCTCTTGAACTTTTTGAGAAAGTAAACAGAAAAAAGTTTCTTTACAAAAAAGGGGTTCGAAATGAAAATAATTCTTCTAAAAGATATTGGTGCCATGTGGTGCCAATGTTAAGTCTATGGGGACATTCTTTTCAAATATCTCACTCAAATTTTAATATTTTTATGGGATTTTTTTTCTTTTTTTGTATAGGATAGCTGAAGACGCTTTACAACCTATGGCTAGTTTTTGCTTTTTCAATTTTGGTTATATATATATTTTTAATATTATGATAGTTTCAATTTCAGAACCGGTTGTAACCGGTTTCGAAAATTAGAGTAAAAGAACTCCTTTTTTAGCTCACAGGCTATCATAGCCTGAGAGCTTATGTGCCCGTCCGTTCTGTATGTATGTGCGTAACGCGATAACTCATGATAAAAATATCCGATCCATTTGAAATTTTGTATATAGGTATATCCTGACAAGGCGCTTCCCTGATTAGTTTTTGGAGTTCATTCGATATGTATAAGAGGGAGAACCGGGGGGCTCATGCCCCCCGTTAGTTGATATAAATGGGATTTTCATGCAGAATTAAGTTTTTGTTCAAAATTTAGATTAGGATCATTCTGATGAGGCAATTCCGTGACTTATTAGGTGTTCATTGAATAAGTATAAATAGGGGGAACAGGGGCTCTAATGCCCCCCCCCCGTTAGTTGATATAAATGGGATTTTCATGCAGAATTAAGTTTTCGTTCAAAATTTAGATTAGGATCATTCTGATGAGGCGATTCCGTGACTGTTATTAGGTGTTCATTGAATAAGTATAAATAGGGGGAACAGAGGTTCTAATGCCTCCCCCCCGTTAGTTGATATAAATGGGATTTTCATGCAGAATTAAGTGTTCGTTCAAAATTTAGATTAGGATCATTCTGATGAGGCGATTCCGTGACTGTTATTAGGTGTTCATTGAATAAGTATAAATAGGGGGAACAGGGGTTCTAATGCCCCCCCCCCCTTAATTTATATAAATGGGTTTTTCAAGCAGAATTTTCAGATTTCGTTCAAATCTCTGAATAGTTTTGGAAGTTTAATGGTTAAGTATAAAAGAGGGGGATAACTCCTTTTAAATTATATAAATGCTAAATGGGTTTTTATTAAGAATTATCTAACTTGCTCTGAATTTTGGATATAGATTTTTTATATGATAAAGCATGTCTTTGATAGTATAGGAGGTTCAATGATTAAGTATAAAAAAAGAGGAAAGGGGAGAGCTGTTTCCCTTTCTTAATTTTTTTTTCGAACGGAATTAACCCTTGAAAATATAAGGCTTTAATGTACAATTAGTATTTGTAGCCTGTGAGCTCAATGCCATCAGTTTAGCTGGGCAGTATTCTTTATTTAATGTGAAATTAAAATTGAAAAAGTAAAAAGGCCCCGGTTCTAGATCGTCCTCAACTGTCCTATGCAAATAAATCACGTAAAAATATTAAAACTTTTAGTAAAATATTTAAAAAGCACACACCCATAGACTTAATATTATCATCCGGGTCTATTTCATTCAGTAGTGTGAGCTTTTAATCCCTTCGGGACGGGAGCACTTTACAAAAATTTTAATGTTTTGTCACCGGTTTTTAAAAACTAAAATTTATGTTTTATTAAATCGAGAAAATGCTCCGATTAAATAAGGCAAATTTTACAGTAAAATTTTACAACTGGGGATAGATGATGATTCTTAGTCTTTTTGCAGCACGTATATGTGTCGCTCGCCCCCAAACGATTAATACATAGTTGCCAAGAATTTTGAACACCAGTATAATTGTAGAGAAAATGTTGTTCTTTTAAATCTCTAGAATGTACCAATTCCGTGAAAAATATTTTCTGTTTTAAAATACCGATATCTAAAAAAGCCGTAGGCTTGACAGATCTGGTAAATAGGATTTGATGTGTTCCCATCTATAGTAAACCAAATCCTTTTTTGATAAAAATTAAAAAAAGAAAGAAATAAAAAAGATATTGTCCATGTAGAGAAGTATAAAATCTATTCTATCCACGTTGAACCAAGTCTGTTTTCACATTCTTTATTAGGCATTGACAGCTGTTCACAGACTTCGTTTACGATGGCTGATGATAAAACTGATTTGATGTATCATCTGAATGGACTATCTTTATAGGTAATTATATAGATCCATAGTACTGATAGTCGTCACTCAGTCCGTCCATTCGTCAGTCAGAACAATAACAGAGAAAAAAAAATAATCGTTTGAAATTTAAAATACATAAAAGTGGCATAATTTTGTCGAGTATTCTCAAATTTTATGAAAATCGGATGAATAGTTTATTCAGAGATATTTAAATATACGAATGCATGAAACATCCATAGATTTAACGAACCGACTTAATCACTATCCTTAGACTTATCCATAGACTTAATTACGGTGGAGAATTCCGAAGCTGAGAGACCAGCCCAATTAACCCTTTCAGAGGAAGAAGAATTTTGTTCACAAAATGCTGAAATAATTGACTGACACCAGAATATATAAAAGAAATTCATTAAAAAAAAAACTATTTTTTCTTTTTTTTTTTTTTTTTTTTTTAAATTTTGTTGGTGTTTTTAATAAAGGTTGATTATGTGCATGAGGGATAGTAGCCCGAAGGAGGCAGAGTCGTAACCAAGGTAGGTGACCGGAACAAGTAATATCGTAAGGTTTTCTGCTCCTTGATTCATAGCAGGAAATGTTCTGGTGAGATAGTGCCCTCCATAGAGTTTTCAAAACGGATTTGGCAGAATTGCCAAGTCTCCGAAAGCGCTATTATCTTAGAGAAAATGTTGTTTTCTTAACCCTTTTATTCCCATGATAGAACACGTTCTGTAAATTATATAGCTCAGAAAATCTGATTTTTCACTAAAAAATTCAATGGCTAATTTCGTTTTATTTAAATAGGAAATGCTCTGTTAATAATAAAAGCAGATATTGCTGTTTTAATTTTCTGGTGGGAATTAAGATATACGAATTGAACTATCTCAAAGTGTCTGTGGCGGATTGGGATCCAAAGATTTAAACACCAAAATGTTCCAATTAAATAAAAGAACATTTTCTGTATTTAAATTCTGGTGTCTAAAAAGCCGGAGACTTTGGCAACTCTGATTTGGTCTACGGTAGTTGTGAGCTTTTTAAATCTGCGGTGTGACATTATTCAAGCTCCGCCTTTTTATGAAAGTATTTTTAATGTTATTTGTGTGTAATGTACATTAAGGTGGCTGGTCACTCAGCCTCTGAATTGCCCTCAATAATGTAAAATCTAATAGTGTTTTATGCATTTGTATATTTGACAAATTGTCGGGAAATTAACATTTTGAACTTCTATTTTTTATATACACTTCATAAAAGATGTCTTTGTGTTTCTTAATTTTGAGTTTTTATTAAGTGTATACTTCATTTCATATGAAGTGTTAAAATTTTACTCACAGTTCGTCAGCTTTTAACACATAAAATATTAAATTTAGTATAAATTTATAAATATTTTGTGATCTAAGAAAAAAGAAACATCCATTAAGGAGCTACTTCAATCAAATGAAAAGACCCGTTTGCTAATGTTAATCCTGTGGACGAAATTTATAACGACATCTTGGTTGCATTTCAGTATATTTAAATGATTATTTTTGCATTGGATAATGGAGATTGATCTGAATGCTGGATGTTTTATACTTTTTCGATTTTAGTTGCAGAAATTTTTTATGAGGGTGCTTTCACTTTCCAAACCAGTTTTGAAAGCGAAAGCGTCCTCATGTGAAAAATATCTGTAAACAAAATCAAAAAAGTAAAAAACGCCCTGCATACAGAGTCTTACATTAAATCTCAGCTATGTAATGCAAACAAGATCATTTTAAAATACTGAAATGCAACCGAGATAACTTTATAAATTTCTTCCATAGGATTAGTATTAAGACACGGGTTTTTTTCATTTGAATGAAGTAGCCTCTTAAGAAGAGTAGACAGAAAAAAGTTAACAATATTAATTTCCGAAGAGATATTTTAAACATACCAATACATTAAACATCCATAGATTTATCATTACGGAGAACAATTCGGAAGCTGAAAGATCAGCCCACTCAACTCTTTCAGGGGCAGAAGAATTCTGTTCGTAAAATGCTGAAACAATTGGGTGACATCTGAACATTCAAAGCAATTTATTAGAAAAAAAACACGCTAGTTTGCGCTTTTATCACAAAATAAAAAAGTTCATAAATTTTTTTTGGTGTCATTTGCCAGTTCTAGAATTAGAATTAGGTGGCTAGACTCTAGCCACCGCCAACTGAAAGGGTTTAAGTCACATTTATACATTAGTAATTACCTTACAAGACATTGCTTTAAGGCCCCACAATAGTTACTGAAAAAGACCCGTATGATAATGTAAAGTCTATGGGAGGATTTTTTTTCAAATATCTACTTCAAATTTTAATATTTTTATATGATTTTTCTTTTCATAGGATAGCTGAGGACGATGTACAATCGGCCTAGTTTTTATTTTTTCGATTTCGCTTATATATTTTTTATATTATGATAGTTTCAATTTCAGAACCGGTTTAAACCGGTTTTGAAATTTAAAGTAATTTTTTTCAAAACATCTGAAACCAGAATTGAAAAATTAAAAACTAAGCCGGTTGTGGATCGTCCTCAGCAAAAAAAAAATCAAGTATCAATATTAAATATCTGAGCGAGATATTTGAAAAGAAGATATTTGAAAGGTGCTTAGTTAATTAATTACAAACGATGAAAAACTTTAATTATTTAGTGATAAATTAATTAAAATGGTATGTAACAGAGGGGACAAAAAAAAAAGCCTTCACATTTTTGACATGCATTACAATTTATATAAAACTCTGTGATTTGGAAATTGCAAGAAAGAAATTAAATGTATTTTTTAAGTAAGGACATATGAAGATAAAATAATTACCTGTCAGATTGTTTAAATTGAAAACACATTTTATTTAAATGAAATTAATAGAACGTAACAGAGGGGGCATGAAATGTAACAGAGGGGACATCTTACAATTCAGTGATCAATACAATATCATTATTGAAGGTGACATTTCGATTATTTAATGTAGAAATTGGTAATACTTGTTTAATTTCAGACATGTGAGCCTATGCTACATCTTTATAATTATATTTAAATGTTTTCAATCTACTAGACCAACTTAAAAATATAACATGAACATTGTCAGTTTCATTGTCAATTTCAGTTATTTGGGCAACAAATTTCACCATCCTATTCTTTCCTTGAACTCTAACAATTGCAAAATTGCCAACATTAACATCAGGAGTATTTTGTGTAGATTTATCGAAACCATCTTTGAAGCAAAACTGTACACCTTCTTCAACAGACATAGATGAATAAGAAATGTGATATTTTTGGGACTCTCACACAATGAATTCACCTCAAATTTAGTATAGCTTTTATGTTTGAAACTCTTTCATTAAACGCAGCAAAGTCCCTTTCTACATCCTCTTTTGCACAATAAATAATTTCTACTCCATTGTAAATGGTATTTGCACATTCAGCAAATGATTTAGCATCAGATGGCGAAGGAGTCTATTTTTCCGACATAATTCCTTGGTACACAGCCCTCTTCACAGTACCTCCCACTCCATCAACTGCACCCTTTCCATGACTAGCAGCAAAATAATGCCAATTGACTTTAAAGGTTGAGAAAGTAACATTGCAATGAGTGTATTTCTTTTTGAATTGGGATGATGGCCTATCACTAAAAATGTCAATCTCTTTTAACACAGGGGATTCCTTTTTTAATTTATCAAAGAGGATTTCACTGAAAGTGTGGATTGCATATTTGTCATGCTGCATATAGTCACTGGCTATGACATAACTCATAATTTCTTTTTCTTCCAAGAGATCGCCTTTTGGTAGCCAAGCAACAGCAGTATACAAAGAACACAATTTTGGGAGTCCAATGTGCTGATTGTATCTCATTTTGTGTGACAAAAGTAAAGTTTTCGCTAAAATATACTTGTAACACTAACTTGAATGGATTTTGTCTAAGCTGCTTAAAATAATTAGATTGTGTTGACTTTCTAATCTGATTGGTTGTGAGTAAACCAATCATATTTGTTACAACCATGTGTAACAGAGGGGACATTTAGCTCTGTCTCCTCTGTTACATCCCCTCTGTTACGCATGTATTTGAAAAAAAATTGAATATATTTTCAAAATTATTATATAATATGATTTCACAAATGCTAATTATTGTAAAAACTTTTTATTAAATTTAAAACTTTTTTACATAATGAATAAAATAAACTTTTTAAAAAAAACTGCAACAGAGGGACAAATAATAATTGTAAATAACTTTATTTTAAAGAAGTAAGAAAAAGTTTGTATATGAGGATTAGTACTGTAAAATTATGATTAGGATATGTATGATGTATATAACTTATTATATACATGAAAAAATATACATAATCACCATATTTTTAATGAACAATTGATCTTTTAAAAAGTCATATTTTTAACATTATAAATCTGAATCATCAAATACCTATTATTTATCATACATTTTAAATATAACCATGCATATTTTTAATAAACAACTATTAAATCCATTAACTGTAATAAATTGCCTTTAAAAAGACACCAAATACTTGAAGATAACATAAAGTTGAAAATTTCAGTTGGCATGGAATTCCTCAACATATCATCCCATACACTCATGTTTATTCGTGCTAGAAACAAAAAGAGGGAGATATAGGTATGCCCGGAAATGTCATAACCTTACTTTTCGAAACATTAAAAAAAATCGGAAAGGAAATAATGGATTTAGAATTATTATTCAAGTAATCCATACATTAGAGAAGAACTTTTCAGAATATATTATCTTTCCATTTAACCCTTTGAGAGGCAAGCAGTTACGTTTGTACAATTATGAACTCCCATCAGAAATTTGAAAAAAAAAAAATCAAAATAACGAAAAGCAATTTCACGACATTTATCCTCCAAAGTTAGAACAGTAAAATTTAATAATAAAAAAAATTTTGTGCAAATCTTCATTAATCGTAGGTGAGATAAAATATATCCCATCACATCTAAAAGGATTAATTTTTATACTATTGAGGCATCGATTTAAAAATAACATTAAATAATTTTGTATTGTTTAGTATTAATTAAGAAAAATAGTAATGACGGAAAAGTTATATACTTATTATAAAAAATGCATTAAAAATTATTTATTACATTTAAATCCCAATGACAGAAAAATGTTTATGCCAAAAATTTAAATTTCATGTTCTTTGAATTGTAATATTTAATGGTTGAATGCAGCATAAGTTATTACTGGACCAAGAGGAAAAGGTTGAAATGATAAAAAAATATAAAAAATGATATTTTAATTTTAGTTCATTTTTAATATTAAATTTAACGCAATAGGAGATAATTAATACAATTATAAATTCAGAAAATAATTAATACATTTTCTTATTGCAACGCAAAGCACAAATTTTATCCATATGATTTATTTCCCTAACGTGCTCAAAGATGAACTTTAAATATTATTTTTAAATTTTAATATTAATCTTAAATGTAATTAATGTTATGGCATTCAGAAAATCTAAGGTAAATTATGATATTATTTTTTAAAAAACAAATAATTTTTAGCAAAAAAAAAAAAAAAAAAAAAAAACTAGTGCAATTGTTTTAATTAGTTGAATTAGGGTCAATTAGTTCCCCCATTTCCTTTCATTATACTTAGCCATTGAATCTCTGAAACTAATCAGGATACGCTTTATAAAAAAAAACCTATATCCAAAATTCAAACGAAATCAGATAATTCTACAAAAAAACTCATTTATCTGATTTAAGGAGTGTAAAGTCTCGTTCACCCTTTTATACCTTACCATTAAACGTCCAAAACTATTCTGAGATTTGCCTTATGTAAAAGAATCTATATTCAAATTCGAAACAAATAGGATAATTCTCCATAAAACCCTATTTATCTAATTTATAACGACGTAATCCCCTGATCCCCACTTTATACTTAACAAAAGAATCCCAAAAACAAATCAAGAGCGAGCGCCTTATCTGAATAAACCTACATCCAAAATGTGAAGCAAACCGGTTAGTACTGCAGGAGAAACCCATATACCTAAATTAAGGAGGTACCCCCCCCCCCCCAGTCTCACTTTTGTACCAAAACAATGAATCCCCAAAACAAATTAGATAAGGGGCCATCCATAAATAACATCACGCTGAATTGTGACAGTGTGTGACAAGGGGGTGGAAAGGGGTAAAACGAAATGTGACATCGCACATTTTTGTTAAAATAAATGCATTAAAATTCATTAGATTAAATTACGAAATATGAAGTTATTTTAAACTTAAAATTTTTTGTGTTCATAAAGATAAGATTTGAAGTCAAGTATAATTAAGCCTATTTCAAATTTCAAATTCCAAAATACTATTGTTTTTAATTGCTTTTTATATAAATATTTCATCACTATTCTATATTAATAATTTTGTTGTTGTTGTAGTTATTATTTTTGTAAATCTTATTTCATACAAAATACAATCATTTTTATTGTTCAGCTCACAAATGTCATTAAAACAGTAGTGAAAGTTTAAAAATAAAATTTAAAATGTTATCTAAAACATAATGCTTTGTTTCTAAAGTGCAAGAATATGTTTAAGTAATATTGTGTGACATGTGACAAGAGTGGGGGAGGAGGGGGTAAAGTGGAGTGTGATACTTTGTGACTAAGGGGCAGGGGTCAAAATATGGAAAAAACGCGTGACTGCCCCTAAGCGCCTTATCAGAATTAACCAAACTTTGATGCATATTGGTAAATCCTGCGTGAAAAATACATTTATATTTAAATTAAGGGGGTTGTCCCACAATTACTTCTCCTTCATTAGATTTAACCAGTGAACACCCAAAACTAATCTTTGAGTCGAATCATCAAAATAATTTATATTCAAAATTTGAATGAATTTTGATAATTCTGCAAGAAAAAACCTATTATCTAAATAAAGGGAAACATTAGCCTCGTTACCACTCTTACACTTGTACAATGACCTGTTGAGAAACTTTTAAAAAAATTATATTTTTCCACTGGCTTACTAAAATTGAAGTTTTTCCGAATTTCGTTGTTCCGATGATTTGAATAAATAATATAAAATTTTAAGTAAAACATTATTAGTAGGATGCAATAAATATTCATTCCTAGCTTTTGCTGTATCTCTCATGGATCATGCTCATCCCAATTTCATATTAAGAGGCAGATTTTATAAGACTCGGGAAGAAAAAGGGGTGTCATTATACAAGTCATTTTTGGTTCTGCTGAAATTTTTTTATGGTTTCTTCTAATAATTTTAGAAGATATGTATATTTTGTTTTTCCCCCAAAAAAATTTTCCGACCCACAAAAATTTCTAATCAGCCAAAGTTATTTTTGTGATTACAACTTTACATTTAATAGCTAAATTGAGATATTTTGTAAATTTCATGGCTGACCTTCAGTGACACCCGGCATGGCTCGCCAAACTTTGTCGCGGAAAGAGAAAAAACACCATGTTTGAGACCTCATGGACCTATGGGTTGAGGGTCAGCCAGAGTTTCGGGGTTTAACTTGTGTAGTACTACTCACTATTAACTGAATTAGCTCATTAGTTGCATGACTCACCCTCAGCGCTGCCGAAAAATAGCTAATTTTGTATCGAAAGAAACAAAAAATGGTCTTTTTGGTGACCCTGTATTTCAGTGCGCTGAGGGTCAAAGTGGAACTTGATAGTTGTATTTTATAGTATGAAGCCTACCCTTTAACAGAAATTTGACAGAACTTTCGCTAATAGCCATGCGAACACATACGGCTTACTTCAAGCCATAGTGGAAATGGAAAATATGGTAACAAAACATACAATTAACTATATACTAGACTATAACTTATTCACCATATGTCACATTTTTTACGTTCTTCTATCTTTTCAAGAAGGTATTGGATTCCTGAAAATTTTCGAAATCTGGTTTTCGACTGATTTATACGTTTTAGAGGTCAGAAAATCCGAAAAACATGTTTTTACAAAATGTCTGTCTCTGAGTCTGTCTGTCTGTGTGTATGTGATAAAAATTTTGCGGACGTTCTATCTCAAGAACTAATCCACTTAAATTTCACAAAACTTTAGATTCTGTAAGACCTTGATACAGCATTATAGATTTTTTTTTATGGATGTCCGGTTTAGCAACCAGTGAGATGGAACCAGAAGTCGACCAATGATGTTTTTTCTTTCGGTTGTCATACATTACCCATTTCTCGTCACATGTCAATATCTGATCCAGGAAAGAGGCTTTGTTGTGGAGCGACAGCTCTGACAAGCAGATGTTCAATCGTTGGAGATTGTTTTCCTCGGAGAGGAACCACTTATCAAGTTTCCACGACATCCCAAGGCTATGAAGATGCGATCGGATGATTATGTCAGATACTCCAAACCTTTGCGCAAGCTCCTGACATGTGAGATCAGGATTCTGTTTGATTTCCTCTTCCAGCTGGACTTGGTCTAAGATGGATGGACGACCAACACGGGGCTTGTCTTCGAGGCTCTCGTATCCGGACGAAAATCTGCTGAACAACTTTTGCGCTGTCCGTTCACTCACTGAAGTCTCTCCAAACACGGAACATATTTTTCTAGCAGCCTCTGCAGCTTTGTTTCCTAATTTGAACTCGTAGAGCAAAATAGGCTTCAAAATCTCTTTTGACAACGACATCCTTTGTCAACGATTGTACTTCCTACAAAACTGATGGCGAAACGTGAGATATGTTAAACAACTCTCTACAGATTGCAGTTTAAAGGCAATGTACAGAAATGATGTCATCAGAATCAGTATGTCCACGCCTATGCAACAAAAGTGGCTGTTCTCAAAAACCGCACGAACTTTCTTGGTTACCTGATATTTCAATGAATATATGGGCAAATCATGATTTGGGAAAAGCACGTTGCTTGTACGATGTACGGGAAAAACAGGGAGGCGGTGAAAACTCTTACATTGAGCATATTAAAAAAGCGGTATTTTTCAAATGGCTTTTTAAAATAGAATTTTTTCCGAATTTCCTGCTTGAAATGCTTCGAATAAAAAAATTGCAAAATTTTAAGTAAAACATTATTAATAGGATGAATTAAATATTAATTCCTAACATTTATTTTATCACTTATGAGTCATGCTCATTCCCATTTCATAGTAAATATCCTTTTAATAAATATTTAAAAAATTAAAAATATTGCTAACAATCTATGTGTGTGACCGGAAGATCTAATATATCAAATTTGCTTTCATATTTACCCCATCCTTTTTTACCTTCTTCATTCTATTGATTAACGATATTAATAGTAATAATAATTATAATCATTTCTTCTGTTTGTATTGCTTTAAATTAATTTTCTTTATTTTCTTCTTTATTTAGATCCATTTGCAACTTGATATATATATATATTTTTAATCCGACAGAAGTTTTTACTTTGTTCTTGTTACATACTCACGAATCAAATTTTCTTAACTTCATTCCATTTCGTTCTTTAGAATAGTTTGTTTACTTCAAGCAAGTGCCAACTTTCTTATCTCTGGGGATATCATTTTTCCCAACCTTGTTACTTGTGTCCTTTCCTTCCTCCATGTAGCTCATTCGTCTATTACAGTAGTTTCTTCTCTAGTAGCATGTGCCAACTTTCTTATATCTGGAGATTTCATTTCCCCTCCCTTGTTATGTGTGTCCTTTCCTTCCTCCATGTAGCCCATTACTCTTTTTTAGGAATACCCGGATATTTTCTCCCATTCTGAGTCAATAACATTCATCAAGTTATATTGTGTTAGCAAATAAAATTTTGTGTACGTTTACATTCAAAAAAGTCCAGAAACTTAATACAAAGTTGTGATATTTTGTATTGCTTAAAAAATGATTTTCTTTATTTTGTTTTTTATTAATGTGCATTTACAACTTGATATCTTTTATTTTAAACCGACAGAAGTTTTTACTTTGTTCTTGCTACGTACTCACGAATCAAAATTTCTTAGCTTCATTCTATTTCTTCTTTTACAGTAGTTTTTTCTCTAGCAGCATGCGCCAACTTTCTTATCTCTGGCGATTTCATTTCCCCAACCTTGTTACGTGTGTCCTTTCCTTCCTCCATGTAGCTCATTACTAACTTTTAGAAATACCCGGATATTTTTTTTCTCCATTCTAAGTCAGTAGCATTCATCAAGTTATATTGTGTTAGCAAATAAAATTTTGTGTACGTTTACATTCAAAAAAGTCCAGAAACTTAATACAAAGTTGTGATATTTTGTATTGCTTAAAAAATGATTTATTTTGTTCTTTATTAATGTGCATTTACAACTTGATATCTTTTATTTTAATCCGACAGAAGTTTTTACTTTGTTCTTGCTACGTACTCACGAATCAAATTTTCTTAGTTTCATTCTATTTCTTCTTTTACAGTAGTTTTTTCTCTAGCAGAATGCGCCAACTTTCTTATCTCTGGCGATTTCATTTCCCCACCCTTGTTACCTGTGTTCTTTTCCTTCCTCCATGTAGCTCATTACTCACTTGTAGAAATGCCCGGACATTTTCTCCCATTTTAAATCAGTACCAGGTTGTATTGTGTTATCAAATAAAATTTTGTGCATGTTTACATCCAAAAAAAGTCTAGAAACTTAATTCCAAGATGTGATATTTTTGTGTGTATTTTTTGCTACATAAAACTTTACAAAAAACATATACTACACACAAAACATATGCTACAAAAAACATACATTTATAAATAATATTAATGCATTTTTTATTTACTAGATTTCTATTATCAATTTTGGATAAACATCTTGAACGAAACTTGGATTTATAATCAGTAATTTTTCTTACAGAATTTTCTTATAGTAAATTCGTTTTACTTAATCATAAAATTTAAGTTTTAACTAAACACTAGTTTTAACTTTGTTCTTGCTACGTACTCACGAATCAAATTTTTTTAACTTCATTCTATTGTGTCTTTTACAATACTTTCTTCCCTTCAAGCATGCGCCAAGCATGCGCACCCTTGTTACGCGTGTTCTTTCCTTCCTCCACGTAACTCATTACTCACTTGTAGCAAATACCTGGATAATTTCTCCCATTCTAAGTCAGTTGCGTTCATCAAGTTATATTGTGTTATCAAATAAAATTTTGTGCACGTTTACATCCAAAAAAGGGTAAAAGCTAAACTATTTCCTCTTACTTCTATTTATTTAAAAGGTGATATTTAGACTGTATTTTTTGCAAAATACAACTAGCGAGTATTTGTAAATTATATAGACACATTTTTTATTTGCTAAATGCTTTACTATAAATTTTGCATAAGCTAAATTTACGAAGCTTAAACTTTAAGTACAATAATTTTTCTTATAAAATTTTCTATTGGTAAAATTGCTTTATTTAATCACATTATTTCTGTCATTAAATAAACTCCGCTGTGATTTTCGGAAAAAATAATACATTAATTAACCCTTTCAGAGACAACGCATTGTCAATGCTAAAGTGTTAAAATAAATTAATGCCACCGGAATTAATTGTCAGATTTAATTAAAAACAACAAAAGGAACTTTTGAAAAGCCCTGTATTTGATCTCTCGGTTAATATATAGACTGTATAATGGTAAAATTTAGTTTAGCAACAAAACGCTTAGCTGTTTAAAATTGTTCATTCATCAATTTATACTAATAGGTGGAAACTTACTTGAATACTTTTGTTTAGCCCTGTAAAATATATAGTACCTTTAATACACGAAAGTATTTTGCTAAAGTTTTATTAAAAAAAATATTCTCTTTAAAACATTTAAATCAAATTTCTAGATATTATCATCAAAAGGCGACCATGTATTCAGTTCTTTGTGTGACCCTGTATATAATTTTGTCTATATTCTACAAACCTTTCTTAGTAAACCAAATGCAATTCAATGTAAAAAGCATAATATATTTAAAAACTAACTTTAAGTATATCACGCTCATATTCAATAACTTTTCGAAATCTTTTGTGTAACCCTGTATATCTAAATTGTGTAACAAGTAGATAAATCATAAAATATGCGTTCATCTAGTGAAACTTAAAAGCGTATATCATAATTAAAAAATGCATTTCATCCATCTAACAGCCATCTTCCATAAAATTCAGGACTTCAAATAGAACATACTATTTAAAATCTTTTATGTGTCCCTGTAAACGCTATGCACTACGTATTATGCATGAAATAACTCATATTATTCCTCAACAACGTATATCAATTTGATTATATATGAAATCGTTAACCATAATTAAAATATGTCGCAAACGATTCCCCCTTTATTATTATGTATTGGAATTCTTTTGAGTGGCCCTATAAATGAATAATAACTATTCTTTTCGCTGCATACTTTATAAAATGCATATTTTAGTGCCATTCGGAGATGCATATAAATTTGAAGATGTTTGACATGGTGTAATACCTTGAAAATTCATTTTAAACGACTTTTCACATAGGCCATAATGTAATGGAAAACTTTTGTCTGTCCCTATAAAAAAAACTAATCATTACAGAAACTTCATTTTCAATAGGACTTATGCTCGGGTAAATGTCATAAACTTCCAAAAATTTAATGACAATCCAAGTATATTTACGAGAGTTAGAGCGCGGACAATTAGGCAGACAGTCAGACAAACCGAATGCATAAGCACTTTTCAACTTTGTTGGAAATTGCTTATTTGCTTAACTAAAAAATTTGCTTATCTCGGTTCAGTATTGCCAGTGGACTACTATTTTTTAAATTTAGATTTCTTCATCGATACCCATTTTTTAACCGACTTCCAAAAAGGAGAGGAGGTTATCAATTCGACGCGTATGTATTTTTTTTAACCGACTTCCAAAAAGGAGAGGAGATTATCAATTCGACGCGTATGTATTTTTTTTTTATGTATGTTCACCGATTACTCCGAAACTATGCAACCGATTTCTGTTATTTTTGTTTTAAACGAAAGAGAATGCTTTCGAATTGGTACCACTTACGGTTCATCGAAATTGGTTCAGTAGTTTTTTAGTAATTAGGCAAAAACTAATAAAATTAGGGATTTCTCGCAAATCAAAAGTGTTGAATAAGTTCGCAACACGTATCGCAGAAAGCATGGCCGAGCGGTTCTAGGGCGCCAGCTTTCATCTCTGATTCTCGAAAGAAATCGTGGGTTCGAACCCCACTCCTGACATATATGTGTACAATAACCTTTTCCATATTTGAATTTATATATATATATATATATATATATTTGGAAATTAAATACTAATTATGCTATTTAGAATATTTTGTATTTAACCGTTAGCACAGAGTATCAGAGATCTTTTTATCAGTGAGAAGTACTAAAATAATAGACTTGCGAAAAGTAACATGACGTTGAAAAGTCCGCCGAATAAATTGCAGTGAGGATAGCCGAGCGATCTAAGGCGTCTGATTTAAGCTGTGGTTTTGGAAAGAAATCGTGGGTTCGAACCCCACTGCTGACATACGTGTATAATATACCGCATTTTTTTCTGCATTAAAATTTGTTTAACCGACTTAAAAAAAGGAGAGGATGTTATCATCAATTCGACGCGCATGTATTTTTTTTCTTATGTATGTTCACCGATTACACCGAAACTATCCAACCGATTAAACTAGTATTTGTGTAAAATGAAAGAGGTTACTCTGGAATTGGTATCATTTCCATTTCATCGAAATTGGTTAAGTACTTTTTTAGTAATTAGGCAAAAACTATTAAAATTAATGATGTCTCGCAAATTAAAAGTAACATGGACCTTTAATAAGTTCCCCGAACAGAATACATTCGGAATGGCCGAGCGGTCTAAGGCGCCTCATTTAAACTCGGTTTCTCGAAAGAAAGCGTGCGATCGAACCCCACTCCTGACATACGTGTTTACGATAATTTTTTCCGTATTATAATTTTTTTTATATGTATATTTTACAAATTAAATACTAATAATTACTAACCGACTTCAAAAAACGAGGAGGAGGTTAACAATTCGACGCGTATGTATTTTTTTATGTATGTTCACCGATTACTCCAAAACTATCCATCCGATTTATATGGATTTTGATTTATTCAAAGAGGTTGCTCTTGAACTGGTACATTTCCGTTTCATCAAAATTGGTTCAGTAATTTTTTAGTAATTAGGCAAAAACTACTAAAATTAGTGATTTCTCGCAAACTAATATTGATTGTTGTAACCGTTTTCTCAATCATAAGCTAATAGAAAAAAGTAAAAAGTGAAAAATAAACTTTTTTACCAAAAATAGAACCGACTTCAAAAACTACAGCAAAGTAAAAAATATTTTTTTTTACAGAATAATTAATAAGAAATTAAACAAAGAGCATTGTATTTACCATGCGTTTTGTTAGATTTATGTACATTAAATTGATTTTTTGGAGTCGGTGCCAGCAGAGCCATGTTAAATGCAATTATTCAATATTAGAAAACTTAGCTTTAATTTTGAACTTGGCTCGGCTGACACCGACTCCAAAAAATCAATTTAATGTACATAAATCTAACAAAACGCATGGTAAATACAATGCTCTTTGTTTAATTTCTTATTAATTATTCTGTAAAAAAAATTATTTTTTACTTTGCTGTAGATTTTGAAGTAGGTTCTATTTTTGGTAAAAAAGTTTATTAAAAATGGAAAAGTTCATATTTTTTTTTCTAGTTTATCTTTATGTCACGAAATAAGGCAAATTTTGAGTGCCAATCAAGAAATCTGGATTTAAAAAATGTAACTCATAGGCAACTCTGCCCTGTTAACATTCTAATGCTCGTGGTAAAGAAATATTCCGAAATTCGGAATCTCGGAACTTATATCAGGAAGTATAAAAACTAATTTTCAGGGAAAGAGTTCAACATATACACAATGAAATATTACAAATAAACTTGAAAGTAAAAATAACATGATCAGGGAATAGTGTACAAAATGTTACAAAATTTAATAAAAAGAATATTGCCGAATTAAATTCATAGCATTGAGCTCACAGGTTACGCATACTAATTGTACATTACAGCCTTTTATTTTCGAAGGTTAATTCCGTTCGGAAAAAAAATTAAGAAGGGGAAACAGCTCCCTTCCCCTTTCCCCTTTTTTATACTTAATCATTGAATCTCCTAAACTATCAAGGACATGCTTTATCATATAAAAAATTTGAATGAAAACTAATAAATCTGCATGAAAAACCCATTTATATAAATTAAGGGGGAAGGGCATTAGCCCCCGTTCCCCCTCTTATACATATCGAATGAACTCCAAAGTTATCGTGTCACGCACATATGCACAGAACGGACGGGCACATAAGCTCTCAGGCTTTGATTTTGTGAGCTAAAAAACAGAAATTAAAATAAATTTAATAAATTCAACGTTTTGATCTTCGCATGAAATTTTCATCGGGAAAACATTTTTATACTGCTTCGAAAAAGAGTAAAGAAATTCAATAAAGAATACTGCCCAGTTAAACTGATGGCATTGAGCTCACAGGCTACAAATACTAATTGTACATTAAAGCCTTATATTTTCAAGGGTTAATTCCGTTCGAAAAAAAATTAAGAAGGGGAAACAGCTCTCCCCTTTCCTCTTTCTTTATACTTAATCATTGAACCTCCTATACTATCAAAGACATGCTTTATCATATAAAAAATCTATATCCAAAATTCAGAGCAAATGAGATAATTCTTAATAAAAACCCATTTAGCATTTATATAATTTAAAAGGAGTTATCCCCCTTTTTTATACTTAACCATTAAACTTCCAAAACTATTCAGATTTGTACGAAATCTGAAAATTCTGCTTGAAAAACCCATTTATATAAATTAAAGGGGGGGAGCATTAGAACCCCTGTTCCCTCTATTTATACTTATTCAATGAACACCTAATAACAGTCACGGAATCGCCTCATCAGAATGATCCTAATCTAAATTTTGAACGAAAACTTAATTCTGCATGAAAATCCCATTTATATCAACTAAGGGGAGGGGCATGAGCCCCCCGTTCCCCCTCTTATACATATAGAATGAACTCCAAAAATTAATCAGGGAAGCGCCTTGTCAGGATATACCTACATACAAAGTTTCAAGTGGATCGGATATTTTTATCACGAGTTATCGCGTTACGCACGAACGCACGTACATACAGAACGGACGGGCACATAAGCTCTCAGGCTATGATAGCCTGTGAGCTAAAAAATCATTATAAATATAATGAACTTTTGAATTCATTCAGTATCAGTAATCATGTTTTTTTTTCAACATTATTTGTTACTAAATTCCAGATTAATTAATGTCGAAATGGCTTTTAACCCTTTACGTCACACTGTTCCCAATCCAGGATACCTAATTTTAATTCCAAACTTGCGAACGGCACCAATAATATTTTAATAGAATTTTGCTCTTACAATGCAAGCATAAAATAGGGGATTCTTAATTTCTAAAAAAGTCGTTTGCAAATTCCGGTGACAGTCGATAATTTCTCTTTTTATTAACAGAATTCACCCATTCCGGAAAAGGTTAAAAAAGCGTGCAAAAATGTATTTTTTAAATTTCTGGTGTGAATTCGCAATACATGAATATAACAATCCATTAAATCTGTTACACTGAAGGTATGATAGATGCTACCATGGACATTAGATAGTTAAACTGCTTATTCTCGTAACGTGTTTTTTCGACTTCAAAAGTCCGTACAATTTTAACACAATTTCTAAGTACAGTTTTTTTACGTAAATTAACGGAAGGAAACAATTGAAAAATTTCCTATTAAATGAAAAGGTAAAGAATAAAAATTTCATATCTGAAAATTTTAGAAAAACGGATCTACAAAGATTGTACCACAGTCTTTGGAATTTTTAAGGAATACATTTAACTTTAAGAACTTTAAGATCTTTCCCTGAGAAATGTTTCAAAAATTGAAGAAAAGTATTTCCTTTTTATGAGGCAAAATAAAAAGTTTAAATTGCTTCAGAAATATTTTCAATAGCGTTTGGTATAAAGCTTTTTAACCCTTTACCTATCGATGGTACTTATAAGTACCATAAAAATTACTTATTATAAAATTATTTTAATACGTCAACTAGTTGTAATACTGCTTTGAATGAGTTACAGATACATTACTTTATTTTGTTCCAAAAGCATTATTGATTACACAAAGCAAAAAAAAAAAAATAAAATAAAATAAAATAAAATAAAATAAATAAAAAAAAAATAAAAGGATGATATATTTTACCTTTGTATCTTTTCAGCTTTCTTGGCGCTGAGGGAGGAGGATGGGGATTTTTCAATGCGGAAATATTTCTATATTTATACTGTGAGAACATCATACTTGTGCATTTTATAATTCTACAAAATACTGTTATGTTTTACTTATTTTAGAGTCATTTAATTTTAAATTATCTACTCGATGACAAAATAGATATGATTAGATGCCACTCTGATCTGATTATTGGTAAGTTTCAATATACAAAAAATGAAGTTTAGCTAACGGAATCAAGAATTCTTAAAATTAATAATCATCTTAAGAGGAATTTTCCTTCTTGTAAACAAGTTTAATTTCTAAGATTGCGTTGTGTATAAATGATGCTCCAAAGTAGTTTCAATTATTATAAGTTAGAAATCAATTAATAAGGATAGCAAGCAAGAATTCCAGAATTAAAGAAACTAATACTTAGATTACTAAGATAATATTTTTATTTACAAAATTTAACAATTAGTATTTATTGATTTAGATATATTTACCAAACTTAATCATATTACAACAGGATATTCTTATAACTACTTAAAATTATAATTAAATATACTGAAACTCGTGTAGATTAACGAAATTCCCTAGGGGTAGAATTTATAGTATATTCCCCAAAACATAATAAACCACACTTACCCCTATTTCTAATACCCACATCCCTTTTCTCCCTACATCAACTCCAGCAATATCGTCGTCGGGCACCTCAGATCTGAGCAAATCCTCCATATGAAGCCTTCATTGTCGAGTCCAAACACCGCGGCTGGAATATAGGATCCGAGGAAGCTCTCCCAAACGAACTGGCCCTGTCATCCCGTAGAATAGGCGAAGAGCGGGAACCTCCTTTGCGGCCGAAAAACACCGGGGACCGCTCACAGGCTGACCATCTCTTCCATCCTCGAACATAACTACTATCAGATGCCAGTCAGCTTTCAAACACAATGCGGTCTCATCTCTAGCGCGAACAAGACAAAATTACAGTATTATAGGCTTCCAGTAAAATCATAACTTCCGTCAGGACCTCATAATACGAAGATCATACTTTCTCCAACATGAGAGCTTCATTCGCTCGAAGGAGCGAGACCAAAGGCAAGAGCTGCAGCCGACAGCTTGCAAGAGCATCTAAAGACTTTTCTTAAAAATCCCCAATCCACTCTGTCTATTTTTTTTTTTTTAATAATTGATCGACGGGAGGTTCCCTTAAACACCCCCCCCCCTCCCCCAACTTTCATTGGCCAAAATGATCAACGCCTTTCTTGATGCAGTGAATTTTTAAGTGACATTGACCATTCTGACCTCCGAAATCCGGGAGTGTTAAAGTCGGCATTCGATGGAAAATAATTGCTCCCTCAGTCCACCTGCGAGGGATATTCTATATCAAAATCCCATCCCGTCCTCAATTTTATAGATTCAAAAGTCAAAAGTCGACTCGGAAAAACCTTTGTAACCGTATACTCCATCCGCGCCAATCTTATTTCAAAGCCGCTAAACTCTCATCCTCCCCGAGAAAAATAACAAGCGCTATCTTAACTATCCCCTTTAATGATAAAAAGAGCAGATGTGCTTATCTTTCTAAATACACCTCGAGCCTTGAGTTTTAACCTAATATTTTTAATATTATTCTGTTCCTAAAAACCAGCAATACTAAGAAAACAATTTCAAATAACAGATTTGAGTGGGGTTATAAATATTGCACAAAACTCCTGTAAATTCAAATTTAATTAATCCTTCTAAATCCTTCAATCCTCCTAAAATCCTTCAAAAATTTATTAAATGATTATGCAAATCGTGTAATTCAGTTTAAACAATTTTCGTAAATTGCTTTAGAATGTAAAATTTTTGTGAATTCAAAATGCGGTAGATAAAGGGTTAATTATAGAAATCAAACATCACTTGATTAGTAAAAACAACCGATTATTTCCCCTTTGTTACCAGACAACAACAGAATAAGAATTAATTAGTAATTGTTACAATTAATTACTTTTACAATTTAAATCATCTGTTATTTTGATTGCCTTAAAACTTAAAGCGGAATTGATAATTCTTTCAGCCGTCATTAACAGAAGATATTTTCTATGCAACTTTATTTTTATTTTTTCTAAAAAAAAACATTTTTTAAAATATTAAAACAATTTTCAAATACCGTTTATGGCTAAAATATATAATTTTCTTTTTTCGTTTTCTTGTTTTATTTTTGTATTTTTCGCCAATAAGTATTTACTAATTTTTACGTGTTTTTGTGTAAAAAAAAATATTAATTATCATTAATTTAAGTTAATACCATCTGCACATATTATTGAATTATTTTACTTTGATTTTTTAATCTATAAAAAGTTTTTTTCGGGATTTTTATTAAAATATGAAATGTTATTTCGTTATAATGAATTTTATTTATTTTTTTATTTTATGAGTTTCCAAGTGAGTTTTCAATCACTGGCACTCCTCTCGCATTAAAGAAAACAATAATTCCTCTGGTTACCTAGATTGTTAAAAAAAATATTTTTTCCTAAATGAAAAGTATTTAAATTGTTATACCATTTAAATTCCTGTTAAGGAAACGCAAAAACTTTAATTCACTTTATCTTATGATTTGAAAAATCTTCCATGATGTTAAAACAAGTTCCAAATATTTTTTTAATCAAACCGTTAACTGCATTAAAAAGCAAGTAAATTATTTGATTCCATTGAAATATCTCTTTTAACGCCATGTTGGGCTATGGGATACATTTCCATGATATTTAATTTTAAATCAACATCTGGAAATATAATTTTTTCACTATTGGGGTTTTTTGTGAAAACACAGCTGTAAAATTAGATTTACAGTTTTGGAATTTTTTTTATTAAAAATTCTCTTGTGAATTTGACAAACAAATGTCGAATTGCTTGCATAAATAGGTTTATTGTAACTTGCAAGAAATTTTTTAAATGATTTTATTATTTCCCCCTCTTTCATTGAACTTTTTGATTTTGGATCAGATGTCTGCATTTATATTAATTAAACATTTTCGTAACTGAAGTATTTGCATTTCAGGTGTGGTATATAGTGTGAGCCAGGAACTGTTTTTATCTATTAACCCTTGGCACTCCGTTGTCTCCGCTGTGCAGACACCATCTTTTAGTCCATAATTTTCTTTTTTTTTTTTTTTTTTTTTTTTTTTTTTTTTTTTTTTTATTGTCTACAGTAATAAAGGAAAATAAAAATTTCCCTTATTTAATCAGAGCATTTTTGAAATTGTGTGCTTCAAGGAAAGTTCGGTATTTCTAGGTTATCCCGTGGACCAAAAAACGATCGCCAAAAAGTAAGATTAAATGCCAATGATGGAGGATCGTGAATGTAACATTCAATGATATTAAATACGATACACGTATTTAAAACATCATTAAGTGATTTTTATTTCGACTTTTTATTTATATTTTTATCAATATTCTACTAATTTTTTGTTTTTTTTTTTATTATTTAAAAGAAAAAATATGTCGATATGTATAATTTGGCTAATGGTTTGGCGATTTGTATAATTTGGCGAAGTTGGTCGACGGGATAACCTAGAAGTACCGAAAGTTCTTTTGAAAAAGTTTGTGCTAATCAAATAAAATTTGTGTAAGAAACGACGGTGTCCGAAGGGTTAAACGATGAATTTCAATTAACTCATGGGTACTTCACATGTAGTGCAGCGTTATGTCTTGCTAACTGCAAAGTAAAGCACCATTTCTTTTCAGCCAAAGATAATTTGACAGAATTGTTTATTTCCAATCACAAACTATTCTTTCTATTGATGGACTTGATGGGCCTATACATACATGACGTCATTAATATTTTGGCAAATTTAGATCCTTTGTCCCCTTTATGATATCTGGTTCATTAGTCATTTTAACATTATCTTAACAGATGAATAGCGGAGAATTTTCCAGATGATCCAATATACGCCAAAGTAAGCCACGCTGCAATACTAAGAAGATATAATGAGTAAAAAATAATGCTTTTACCTCGCATGCAAATAATTACAGATTATTTAATTGCACTTAATTATTATCTTTTTTAAAGAAAAAACAAAAAAAATTATTCTATTTATAGTCCAAGAACCGACCGCACAAAACCCTAAACCATCGAGCACAAGAAAAAATTCTGTATATTACGGAAATATATCCTGTATATTATTATATTCCTGTATATTATGTATATCCCTGTGCATTATGGAAGAGTAGTAGTGTATCATTCAGTGAGCAAACCAAGGTAACTAAAAGAAGTGTTGCTGTCAAATATTGCTCGCATTTTTGACCCCTTGGGTCTACTAGGTCCAGTTGCGACGAAAGCAAAAATTTTCCTACAAAGACTGTGGATACTGCAAATTGGTTGGGATTAAAATCTCCCTACAGCTGAGCTTGATGTTTGGTTGCAGTTCCTGGAATCATTAAGAGCCATCAACAATATAAGTGCTGTTAGATACATTTTTATAAATAATCCAGTGCAAATTAAAATTTGTGGCTTTTCAGATGCTTCGCAGAAAGCCTACGGTGTTGCATTGTATGTTATGTCTTCAAATTCTTCAGGAGAGCAAATTTCTCAGTTGCTTTGCAGTAAAAATCGATTTGCACCAATCAAAACAATCACCATTCCTCGATTAGAGCTATGTGATGCAGTTTTATTAGCCAAATTGATGAATAAGGCTGCCAAAACCTTAAAAGTTCCTAAAGAAGCTGTCTACTATATTATTCAGATAGTACTATTGTATTATGTTGAATACGAAAACAGCCGTGTGACTTAAAAATCTTTGTGGCATCACGTGTGGCTACGATTCAGAATCTTTCTGATATCAGTCATTGGGGACATGTGGCTTCTGCTGACAATCCTGCTGATCTTGTGTCACGAGGTGAAGATCCAGACAAACTTCTCCAGAGTAGCTTATGGTGGAAGGGTCCACTATTCCTAACACAACAAACTGAACCTTCTTCAAATATTGTCGAACTTGAGCAAAATGATAAGGATCTATACATAAGTGAACTTAAAAATACAAGCTTCGGAGACTTTTTCAGGGACTTCACTTTTAATATCAGACTTTCCATCTTTTATTGACTATTTTTTGCAATTGAGTAATAATTATGCTAAATTAGTAAGAATTCTTAGCTATGTTTTCAGGTTCATTCAGAATGTCAAGAAGCCAAAAAAAAGGTATTCAAGTAAGTTAACATCTGCTGAATTGAAGAAAGCTGAGCAATATATCATAAAATCTGTTCAAGAAAAAGAGTTCAGTTTTGAATTCACATTATTATCTAAGGGTAAGAAATTACCAAAAAATAATAGATTACTTTAATTAAATCCTTTCTTGAATAAAAATAATTAAATCAGAGATGGAGGTCGTCTCCAAAATAGCATGGTAAATTATGCCCCAAAACATCCAATTGTACTGCCCTCTAAACACAAATTAACAGAATTAATTATTGAGTTTTATCACAAAAAATATCTACATATAGGACCACAAAATTTGCTTTATTGTATTCGAAGAAAATTTTGGCCTTTAAATGGTAGGGCTATTTGCAGAAAAATTGTACATAAAATTATTAAATGCTTTAGGGCCAAACCTAAATTGTTAGAGCAAATTATGGGCGAGCTCCCTAAAGAAAGAATAAATGTAGACTTTGTTTTTAATTGCACAGGAACTGATTTCTGTATTTCATTTTTGATTAGATATAAAGGTCAACGTAAAGGTATTTTTCATAAAGTTTATGTTCGTATTTTTATTTGTATGGTAACAAAAGCAGTGCATTTGGAATTAGTTAGTGATTTAACGTATAAGGCTTTTATTGCCACATTAAAGAGGTTTTTTGCCAGACGAGGCAAACCTCGAAAAATTTTCAGTGATAATGCAGGCAATTTTGTGAAAACTAATGTAGAGCTTAAAAGGTTGCATGAATTGATAAACAAACCAGACCAGAACCTTACTAATTGCTTGTTATCTGAAGGTATTGCTTGGGAATTTATTCCCCCTAGAGCTCCAAATTTTGGAGGTTTATGAGAGTCGCGAGTCAAGTCCTTCAAGTATCACTTTAAACGTGTTGTGGGCAACTCTAATTTAACTTATGAAGAAATGTTAACTATAATTGTCCAAACTGAAGTTATCTTAAATTCGCGCCCGCTTACTCCATTGAGTACAGCTATTGATGACTTAGAGGTCTTGACCCCAGGACATTTTCTTTTTGGTCGCCTACTTAATGCCGTTGCTGAATCTGACTTGAGTAATATAGAAGACAATAGACTGAACTTATGGCAAAAGACCACTAAAATGGTTCAGATCATCTGGAAAAAGTGGAAAAATAGTTATTTAAGTACATTGCAGCAAAAGCATAAGTGGATGATATCAGAAAACAACCTCATAATAGGAGATGTGGTTGTAATAAAGGAAGATGATCTTCCAGTGTCTAAATGGTTATTAGGGAGAATTGTAGAGGTATTTTTTGGTAACGATAACAGAGTAAGAGTTGTAAACATAAAAACTCCAAATGGGGTATATAAGAGAGCAGTTTCCAAAATTGCTGTATTACCTCTTGAAAAGTAATTCAGTTTTTATAAGAAAGTGTACATTTTTGTAAAATTGCTTTATTTATTATGTATATGTAAAATTGTTTAGATATTTGTTTAAATTTAGCGTAACTGTGACTCATTTATATTGTATTTAATTGTTTTGTTATTTATATTTTTTACAATGGTTGTAATTGCAGTGTTTTAGTTTGAAACCCCCCTCAGAGGTTTCAAAAGGGGCGGTATGTTTGATAAAATGCTATTTAATTTTATACTGCAGGTGTCGCCTAGCAACCAAATTATTTCAAAATATAAAAAGTTTTCTGTGCAAACGATAATTTGTGATAAATACATTATCTGTTTATTTCTTCAGCTTTTACCTAAGCTGTGTGAAACAATATTCTTTTTAGTTTTTGAGTGCGATTATAATGTTTTTTATGAGTATATGTGTAAAAATGTTACGGTTTTTATTGGAGTAGTGTTTTGTTAAATTATCTATGCTCGAAAGAACCCGAGATGAGTTTTCTCATGAGAATAAACTGTTTAAAACGAGAGATGAGTATTTAATTTTGAGTTGAGTAAAAAATTAATAATACTTTCGAACAATTGGATAAACAATCGACAAATCGCTCAATCCACAGTCCACATAAGTCAATGTGGTGTCTATATGTAAAAGAAAATTCTTTCTTTTAAAATTTGCTTTTGCTACCTACACGTTAGATAGGTAGGTTCTTGTTCCCTGGTGCATGTCTTATTTAGATATACCAGTCTGTATAAAATTTCACATTCTTAAAATAAAGAATCTCCAATCCAAAAGAATCCAACAGAATATCTATGCAAATAAAGATTGGGTATCACCCCTTATAGGATGATAGGAATATCAAAATGTAAGCGCTTACAAAACAAAGTATTCAGTAACAATACAATTTACCAATAAATTTTAGATAATTTAATGTTATTTTAAACATTCTAAGTAACAAAAAATGGACCAATAAAATATGCAGAAAGATTTGCAATGATAAACCAAAGAATTTATTCCCTGAATGTTGAAAAAATATGAAAATTATTCATACATTACTTCGTCAAACAAATAACAAACATGGGCGATCTATCTTTGGCATAAAACTGTTTTCTGTAATATCAGGCATATATTAAATGTAAAATTCATCCAATAAAGATGCTTATTTATTTGTTCTTTAGAATATTGTTGTACGTTTATTCAGTTCAAGGTTTCATAATCTAGAAATATTTAAGTAAATTATTTTGCCATACAAAAAAAAAAAAAAAAAAAAAAGAAAAAGAAAAAAAGGAAAGAACTATGCGGTTTGCATTATAGAAACTGCATGAATAGAAATATAATCCATTCAAGTACATATTTTGTATCATTTATTGTTCAGCTTGAAGTGGGGATTCTAAGAAATAACTTTTTCTTTTTTTCTTGTTCTATTTAAAATTATAATCTGACAAATTTTCTTGAAAACGTTTGAAACTAAATCATTGTTATTATTAATGTATGTTATTTTAAACTTCCAAGCATAATTGTTCAATATTAAAATGTATAATCTTAAAATATAACGACTTCAAAATAGATAAGAAAAAAAAATGAAGTTTTATCTTTAATTTTGTCAATAACTGTAATTATAACTATACATTTATATATTTACCACTCACACCAAGTATTATAATAGTTTCAAAAATTGGGTAATTTCTGCGTTTTTTTATTTAAAAAAAAAAATACTATGTAAAATCATAAATATTCCATTCGATGTATGTGTTTTAAAGAAAATAGATAATTGAAGAAGTATAAATAAATATATTAAAACATCCAGAGTATACTGTGTGCTTATAGACTACATTAAAAAAGTATTTAAAAAATTTTTAAATAAAAGAATGTAGAAACTGCCCCCATTTTTAAAACTATTATCATACCCTGTGTGATTGGTAAATATATAAATGCATGGTTATAAAGACTTTTCAATAAAAATTATTTGTGCAAATCAAACTGAACTGAAAAGGTTGAAGAAAGCGTTTTCGTTTCTTTCTTGTTACATCGTTCTTTAACCCCTTGAATGGTGGTGAGATATATATTATATCAGTATAGACGAGTATATATATTATATCCCAACTAATCTTAATCAAGTCCTGCATCCCAAGATTTTAATTAAGTGTTACCTTTCCAAATTTGGTGGGAAAATGTTTAAAAAAAAATATTTTCCTTTTTTTTTAAACTTTTTTTTTCGAAATTTGCGAAGCTACTTCTACATTGCAAAAACACAATTGTTTGTTCTTGGAAGGGATAAAAAAAGAGAAATGTTTTATATTATTGAAAGTTTTATACAGGGTGGGGCATAAAGACCTCCCACATTAAGAGGCCACATTAAAAATATATAAGACATTGAAAACAAATATTTTATGTTTACATTCGGAAAAAATAATGTTTGCCATTTTTTTTTTTTTTTTTTTTTTTTTTTTTTTTTTACAATCTGTAAACAATTTTTGTTATTAATTTGGAGGTTTTGTTGTTCGTAAAATGATAGCGTCTAAATTTTTTCCTTCGATCCCTTGTGAAGTCTATCCCGGCCCGGAAATTCAGCATAACCTTTTTCCATCACTGCTGGAAGAATTGCTGCAATTTCAAATCGAATAGTATCCTTCAGTTCGTCGAGTGTCTTAGGAGTTAGGTTTATGTGTGTAAAGTTTAGCCTTCAGTTAACACCACAGGAAGAAGTTACATGCTGCCGCATGTGACGATATCATATTTCGTAAAACAAAACCTCAAAATTAATAGCTAAAAATGGTTAGAATGTAAAAATTAAGAAATGACAAACATTATTCTTTCCGAATGCACCCATAAAATATTTGTTTACAATGTGCGCTAGATTTTTATTGACCTCTTAAAATGTGGAGATCTTTATGACACACCCTGTATAATTGATCGTTTTTGACGATAATTCCCTGTCAAAATCTCTCGATTTTTAACAAAACGTAGACTCGCAAATATTTGACGAAAGTGTTTCCTTAACCATAACAAGGCGCAACGCATTTTAAGGAAACAGTTGCGGTAACTATTTGAGCCTCAAATTCAAAATTAAAAATACATAAAAATCAAATCGTCAAATTAACTAGTTGGGTGTGTCAATCCCGAAACTTTCTTCTATCTCATAAGTACATTTTAATATTTAAAAAAAAAAAAAAAAAAAAAAAAAAAAAAAAAAAAAAACGTGGTGACCCCAACGTTACTTATTATCGAATTTCCTCGAACATTTGACCTAGCCTAATGAGATCCTGGTATCCGAAAAGCCTAAAACGCAAAATTTAATTAATATTCTGAAAAAATGAGCTTAGTAGTGCCTCATGTTGGGTAATTTATACTAAAACCTAATAAGCATCTATTGATGTCAAGACCTAACAGAATCTGAAATTTGATGGAATTTCGTCCATTAGTTCTTGAGATATAGTTATAACAAAAAATTTGCAAAACGTAGCACAGTAACACCATATCTTGGACAATTTATGCCAAAACGTAAAAAAGCATCTAATTATGTTATGGTGTAAAAGAATCCGAAGTTTGATGAAATTCTGCGCATTAGTTCTTGAAATATAGCTAGTTTAAAAAAAAACGTGTAAAGTATAGCACAGCAGCACCATCAGTTGAAGGATTTATAACAAAACGTAATCATCGTGTAATTATGTTATATGTCATTTTGTAACAAAATCTGAAGTTTGATGAAATTGTGTGCGTTTGTTGTTGAGATATAGCTATCGGAAAAATCGTGCAAAATGCAGCTGAGCTGCACCACCTGTTGCCAGGTTAATACCAAAATGTAATCAGCGTCTAATTAAGTTATGTATTCTAGTGTAAAAGAAACTAAAATTTTATGAAGTTCTCTGCATTAGTTCTTGAGATACAGCTATCGCAAAAATCGTGCAAAATGTAGCATAGCAGCGCCACCTATAGGGCAGTTCACACCAAAACCTTATCAGCGGCTATGTAACTCAAGGTATCGCGGAATCTGAAGTTTGATGAAATTCTATGCATTAGTTCTTGAAATATAGCTATCATGAAAATCATGAAAAACGTAGTATAGCAGCGCCACCTGCAGGTCAATTTTCACCAAAAACCAATAGGCACTAATTCATATCAAGGTTTAACAGAATATAAAATTTTATTAAATTTCGAGCATTAGTTCTTGAGATAGAGCGCCCACAAATTTTTTGTCACATACAGACAGACTCACAGACAGACTGACAGACTCACAGACAGACGGACAGACTCACAGACAGACATTTTCTAAAAATAGTCAAAACGTGTTCAGAACCTTCTAAAACGTATAAATCCGTCGAAAACCGGAAGTCGAAAATTTTCATGAATCCAATACTTTTTTCTGGTAAAGATAGAAGAAAGTAAAAATGTACACAATTGATCATTCTCCTCTCTGTAAATAATGAAGTGGTAAAATCTCCCGAATATGCACTTCACAATTCGTTATTTCTAAGCAACAAATTAACCAGACCATATTCTTATCAGTCATTGAGAAAAGAAAATTCCTCTAATAAATTATTTAATCAAGCTATATCATAATTATTCATTAATCATAAGAAAAGCACAGTAATAAAATAACCTTATTAATAAAAGCTTCTAAAAAGTACAACAGCATCGATGAAATTACAATCTATCTTATGAAAGTATAAACACATAGTAGAATGAATTATATGCCTTTAGAATTATTTCCATCGAAGATCCCATGGCATAAGAGCCAGAACAAAGGGCTGCCTTACCGCAGGTCGTGAGTTCGAATCCCCTCGGAGATTTTATTTTTTTCCCTGTGTAAATAAATACGAGTGCTTTAAAATTGTTCGATAGATTACACCACTAGATATCTTTTGACAAAAATTTTGAAAAATTTTTTAACGTCAAACATACGAAGAAATTAATTTTCTCGAAATGATCGTTCGGGGCAATTCCAGGAAACATTTTCGTCAAAAACGAAAACAAATTCGGGATACTTGAGTATCCATTTCTGAGAGTTTATGACACAATTATGGTGCTAAAAATAGACTTTATTTTCTTCGTTTGTACGGTCTAGTGAATATTAACACCAGTGTTTTCTAAAAATGTTCTGTGTGGTATTCAGTCTAAAAAAAAAAAGAGATTGCGAAGAAAGGTTTCTGATGATTAAATTCTAGGGAATGTACAAGCTCCAGAAAATATCTAATAAACTACAGCTGCCATTTTTGCGTGAGTGTATACAATTAACATTTTCGGAAGTTGATTTAAACCAGGAAATGCATTTTAGGTTAAAAAATGCATTTTCGACTTCTTATTTTTAAAATTTTATTTGAAATAAAATGTTTGCCTAAAACAAATTTAAATTTTTTGACACTCCGAAAGAATATTAACCACTTAACTGTTTGCCCGTACGTCGTACACGCAACGCGATGTTGTCAATCATAATTTGCCTGTACCACGTACAAGGATCCATACTCTAGTCATAATTTGTTATTCTCACAGATAAAATTTTTAGTGTAAATTTTGGATTATTTAATCCGAGCAAAATTCTGATTCAACTAGGCAAAATATTCTGTTTTAAATAAACCGGTGACAAAATATTCTGTGAAAAACATGAAAAAACAGACGAAAAGTTCTTTTTTTTTTTTTTTTTTTTTTTTTTTTTTTTTTTTTTTTTAAATATCGATCAGTTAAGTGGTTAAAGTGATGGATTCTATAGTTAATTACTTTCTTCTATCTTCAATAGAAGAAAGTATTGTAATCGAAATTTTTTTTCTACTTCCGGTTTTCGACGGATTTACACGTTTTAGGGGTCAGAGATTCCAAAAACCATGTTTTTACAAAATGTCTGTCTGTCCGTGTGTGTGCCTGTGTGTCTGTATGTCGCCATTCTACCATAAAAAAGTGTATGCAGTTATTAAAATTGAACTAAATATTTTGTGAATGTTTTTGACTGTGGCAAGCAGGTCCTCCTGCAGTTTGAAAATATTCCGCCGGAAGGAGGCGCTGCAATCGCGAATTTTGTGCCATTTTCAATATTGAACCGACCAAAAGTATATGAAGTTATGCATCGAATTAAACCAAATTTTTTGTGTATGTGTATGACTATGGCTAGTTGGTCCTCCCTGAATTTGAAAAAAATCCGTCCGAAGGGGGCGCTGCAATCGCGATTTTTGTACCATTTTCAATATTGTACCGACCAAAAGTATATGAAGTTATGCATCGAATTTAACCAAATTTTTGTGTAAGTGTATGACTATGGCTAGTTGGTCCTCCCTGAATTTGAAAAAAATCCGTCCGAAGGGGGCGCTGCAATCGCGATTTTTGTGCCATTTTCAATATTGTACTGACCAAAAGTACATGAAGTTATGCATCGAATTGAACGAATTTTTTTGTGTAAGTGTATTACTATGGCTAGTTGCATCGCCCTGAATCTGAAAAAAATCCGCCGGAAGGGGGCGCTGTAATAGCGAATTTTAGGCCATTTTCAATATCGCACAACATAAAAGTGTATGAAGTTAGTTCTAGAACTGAACTAAGTTTTTTGCATATGATTATTTTTTGGTATGGCAAGTAGGTTCTTCCTGAATTATTCATTTTTAAATTTCGTCCTGACTTTTAGATCACCCTGTATATTGATTTCATTGTCTAATTTTGTCACCTTGTGCTTTATTTATTTCCTTAGTTTCTATTTTGAATGGTTACAATGAATAAACAGAATTTTAAAAATAAAGGGTTTGAAGCTTCCTTAAAATTTAAATAATAGCAAGAGAGTGATAAAGTAAATACTATTTTTCCAATAGTTTAGTTGTTGTTAAATTTCAAACGCAGCATAAAATATTCAAGAATTTTTTTCCAAAGAGTATTTTAACAACTGAAAAATTGATTTAATTAGAATGTACGTGGAAAATAATTCATTTAAAAAAGCACTGGTAGCAATGGTTTTAAGTTTACAGTGAGAGGAGAAAAACGAATTTAAATATTAGTTTTTGTGTGGTAATAATCAAAATCAATAAATAGAACACGAAGTTTTTTTAGTTAAAATAAAGTAATCAATTTGAAAGACCAAACAGTATTGAGGAATGGTTTTTAGTTTTATTAGATTTACTATTTACTTGTAAGGAATAAAGAATACTAGCATTGAAAGAAAAATATTGCAAGATAGAAAAATGAATTTTCTTTTGGATTTTACAAGATTTAAGTTAAAGTGTACAAAATTTTAATTTTCTGAGATTTACACACACATATATATACAGGATGTGATACTACCAGACTTAAAAACTGTAGGAGGTATAGGGGCAGATAGACAACTCAAACTAACATATCAATACAGGATTCAAAATGCAGCTGTTGCAAGTTATGGTACAAAGCAATGTTGCCAGTGAGCTACTTTTTTAAATTCAACTTTCTCGATTGACACCACTTTTTGAAAATGGTATAATTATCCTTATTAAATAACACATTAATTACAGAAGAAATAAAGGAAATTTCACAATAAAAAAAGCTGGTTTTAATTAAGAAATCTGAATTTTAAAAATGGGAAGCCCGCTGCCAACAGTGGTAAAAAGAAAGAGTGCAAAAGAACAGAAACAGCGATACAACGAACAGAAAACATTTTATTGAAATCTTGTACTATGGGAGACGATCCAAATTACTTCCAGAAGTTAGTAATACTTAACAGCGACTCGCTGTTCCTTCAGTAATTACCTCGTCCCTACCGACAAGCCAGGAATCTTTCAAAAAATAGGGAATTCTATGCGGCGACTCTGTCAAGCCAGACTGACTACTGTTGCTCGTAATTCTATTTTGCATACTTTCAATAAAATATTTTTCCCGTTAAGGCACAACACTAGGCGCAGAAAAAGACTCGGATGATAATGTCAAGTCTATGGTGGCGTTCATTTCAAATATCTCGCTCAAATTATAATATTTTTACATCATTTTTTGTACAAGATAGCTGGGGACGACCAACAATCGGCCTAGTTTTTCCTTTATCAGTTTTGGTTTCAGATTTTTTTTAATTATTTTAATTTTTGAAACCGGTTTAAACCAGTTCTGAAATTGAAACTATCGTAATATAAAAAATATAAAAGCAAAACCGAAAAAGTAAAAACTAGGCCGGTTGTGGATCGTCCTCAGCTATCTTGTGCTAAAAAATAATGTAAAAATATTAAAATTTGAGTGAGATATTTGAAAAAAAAAAGCCCCCATAGACTTTAAATTATCATCCGGGTCTTTTTCTGTGCCTAGTGTGGGGCCTTAATGTGTTGCTGTTTCTGTTCTTTTTCTCTGCTTCTTTGTACTACTGTTTCCAGTGGGCTACCTTTTTTAATTCAGATTTTTTTTTTTTTTTTTTTATTGGCACCAGTTTTTTGGAATTGTAAAATTGCCTTTACGTTTGTCTTAACCCCTTGTGGACGAGCGATACGTATACGTGCCGCAAAAAGACTTAAGAATCGTTGTTTAGCACCACCAGTAAAATTTTACTTTGAAAGTTGACTTGCTTAATCGGAGCATTTTCTCGATTTAATAAGACACAAATATCTGTTTTTGAAAACCGGTGACCAAACATTAAAAATTTTGTAAAAGGCTCCCGTCGCGAAGGGGTTAATTATCTTATAATATTAAAACGATAGCGAAATGGATTCATCATAGCTAAAATTGGTCTCTACGCATGCGCGAGCAAGTCTTCCGGGAGTACCAGGTGATTCATTGACGAGAATGATTCACCGTAGAGATAGAGAAACACAATCACATTATCGCACGGAGTATCAACTTTTACTCCATGTATCATCGTCGGAGCGCATGTGCGGGACGCTGTGCTCTAATGAGAGTTCAGTGTTTGCAGATGATATCGGGTGCCAAAATACAGATAAACGATCTCTCACGCTGTACGCTACTCACGGTGTTACGTTACTACCTGTCCTGTAATAGTAAGTTATTTATCATATTTATCCTTATTGATTTATTTTCTGTGTCCATTTTTTTTTTTTTTTTTTTTTTTTTTTTTTTTTTTAAGTTATGGATCTAGCGTCTTACAATTTTCGCAATATTGAACCGGAGTGCAACTGCTTATTTAGAGCGCTGCCTGTGTTCCTGTATGATACAGAAGAACATCCCCCTCGCGTTCGCCATGCCATTGTAAAACACGTTGTTGACAATTGCGATGTTTATGATCCGTTTATTGTTGGTGATCTTCTTACGGCGTTCCTATTAATCAGGTTGAGGATTATGTAAAAAAATATATGATGATGAAATTTTTGAGTGTATAGCTGGTATAAAATTAAACATCATGTTAGCTTCATCTGTACAAATAAGATGAGGGAGCGTTGAAACACTTATTTTAGGTATAGTTTAGTAATACTACAAAACTGTGAAGGGATCTCAACACTAAATTAGATTTTTGAACAGTACTTCATTTGAATTTTCTGAACAGAAATTCCTTTAGTTACCTTGGAATCTTTTTCAGGGAGGGCTCAAAATATTTGGGGGGGGGGGGCTGAGCCGCCCATAGCGCCCCCTTATCTACGGCCCTGCTCACGTATATAAAGTGTTATGATCAGATACGGTCGAATCTTGTTATTCCAGCTGGCCATGTTATCTCCCGTCCAGAATTCTTGTAATTTTGGCCCAGATCTAATAAAGCCTGCACCACATTGAAAAGCATTTTTTATTTAATTTTAAAAATGTTATATTACACAGATTAAATAAATAATAACATAGAATCTCTTACATAGAACCGTGTTACCTTGATTAATAGTTATGAAAAAAAAAAAACTTTCAAATAATGTCCATTTTATTCATGTCTTTTACAGAATTTTCAATTTTTAATCACCTTGTTTTAAAAACAGTAATTTTTGTTTCATTGAATCGGAAAAATTCCCGGATTAAATAATATAAAATTTACAATAAAAATTTACTGGTGATATTAATAAATCATGATCAGTAGGGGAAAAATGACAGTCCGGCCTCAGGAGGAGGCGTGAGGCTCGGTGGTGGTGGTGGGCACCTCCTCCTCAAGCCTCCTCCTCAAGCCTCCTCCTCACTCCTCCTCCACAACCCTCCTCCTCCTAAACCCTCCTCCTTAATCCTCCTCATTCCTCAAGATTGTCTTATAAGAGAAGGGGTTAAAAAGGGGGATTAAATTTTTTTCGTGAAATTTGAATATTTTATGCTATAAGAGAGGGGTAAAAGGGGGATAAATTTTTTAAGTATACTACAATACGAGCGGTTCTTTTGACTGTTGATTAAGAGATGAATGATTCATATTAAATTAAAAATAGTAATTAATTAAAAGGTAATTAAAAATAATAATTAAAAATAATGAAGGGACATAGAATTTTTCGAGCGGTATTTTTTAGTCTAGTGTAGTACGTAGTAGAATTTAAGAAATGAATAATAGCAATTAAAGATAATTAGTAATTAATTAAAAAGTAATTAAAAATTATGAGTGAAATTTTTTCAACATACTTTAGTATGAGGGTGATTCGAGCGGTGATTTATTAAGAAATTTTAATTTAGGAACTTTAAAATTTTCAACAGTTTAAATTTATTTTGAGTCAAGTGTAAAAGTGAATCCAATTTAACAAATGAATCATTAAAGTTAATTTCAAATAATAATTAAAAATAATGAAGACCACTTTAATTATTTCGGCATGCTGTAGTATGATAGGTTATTTTAATGTGGTAATTTTTTTCGATAGAGTTTTGCTGTTGTTCATTAAAAAAGATAAATGGAAAGTAATACTACCTTTTGAATTACAAATCTGGAAGAGTGTGCCCTCATCTTTTTTCCGGGCTTGGGACCGGCATTCTCTGTTTAAGACATTGTCTAGTCATAAGCAGTGAATGGCAGATTTACACACTCACATTCACACACACACTTTTTGAAGATTTTGATATCTTCTTTTTTTTTTTTTTTTTTTTTTTTTTTTTTTTTTTTTTTTTTCACCGTGTTTTAGATGAGGAGTTAAGCGGGTATTTGGGTACGCAGAATGTTTTTTCCTATACTATTGTACGAGAGGTTTTTAATTTTAATGTGGCAACTTAAAATTTTTCTGTTTGGTGTCATTTAAGAGTTTATTTTTTCGATTTTAAGTGGGAATTTGGGGAGATTGATTTTTTTTTTCCACTGTACTCTTACATGATGAGTTAAGCGGATATTTTGGGGGAAATTATTATTTTAGACTAATCATTCACGAAGGATATTTTGCGGACATAAGTGTTTAATAGGGGGACTTTAAATTTTGCAATGGGATTGACGTGTGCTCGTCGACCTAACCGTACGGAGTTTGTCATTTTCTTCGAATCATGGGTGCATATTGGCTTAGAATATCTTAGAAAGACCTGAATAACCTTTATCTTCACCAACCGTCATAAATAACACATGCTTGTAATGGGAATTTGAGAATAATAACTTTAAATATTAATTTAATGAAGGAACTTTAAAATTATTTCGAGTACTATTTTTAGTTAACTATGTTATACACTTGATATTTTAGATTAGTTAAAAAATAACTTTAAAATTTGAATGAGAAAATATGTTTCAAAATGGGATTTTACGTACTAACATTTATTTGCGCTCGTTGACCTAACCGTTCGGAATCTGTGATTTTCCTCGAATCATGTGTGAATAACTGTTAGATTTCCTTAGAAGGGCTTGAATAAGCTTCAACCATCATAAATAACGCATGTCTGTAACGGGAATTTGAACTTAATTTTTTAAATATTCATTTTAATGAGGTGACTTCGAAAACAATTTGTAGAACTTTTGAGTGGTAATAATTTTTATTGGGAAACTTGAAAAAATCTTGTGATTTTTTGGGAACTAATTTTTAATTGCTGAATTGCAATCTGTATTCGCATTTCTTTTGTGTGAGATTGTATAAATGTTGATGAAAACTATTTCTATTCCAATTAATGAAATTTAATAATAAAAAGAATAAAGTGTACCTCACCAGACACCCCTTTTTCAAAATTCGTACATATTTTTAAACATAGCAATGTGTTTAATATAAGTAATTTTTGTGTGTCCTTTCCTTTCTGAAAGTGTAAGCGATTTTTAACATAAATATCTTTTGACATGTGTAATTTTTCCCTGGCAGAACAATTTTCAAATAAATAAATTTTAATATTAATAGAATTTTTGACTTTCCGAAGAAAAAAAAAGGAACTTATTTTTAATGTTTTAATACTTGTCGGTTAAAAAAAATAAACTATATTTATTATCGAAATGAATTCATCTTCATTAATTTAAAAATATATAATATTTATAACCAGTAACGCGGAACTTTTTCAAACCCTGTTAATGAGATTTTATTTAACATTGTATTTTATCTTCAGATCAAAATAATTTGTGAAAAATGTTTTTAAATATTTTTAAAACTGTATTGAAAATAATATTTTACATACCTTAACATCAATGAAATCCGAATCGAACTTGAGTTTAATAATTATTTTCTCAAAGAGAGGATACTAAATTCATTGCAGTATATGTGTGAGTAAACCTCGATGAATCATTCTTATCTGCTTATCTGATAGCGTTTTCCGAAAAGGGTTGAATCTCTGAATCATAGCTGATAAGGAACTGGGGTTCATGTGTTATCTTAATTAATCTTAATGAGTACTATGTCTAATTAAAATTATTTGACTTGAAATAAAATAAGGTCTTTTGAGTAATATCTTTTGAAAATTTAAGATATAATTATTTAAATCAAATTAGAGGCTTTTTTTTTTTTCTCATCGATTTATTTTAAATAAAACTAAAATATTTATTTTTTTCTGTACTTTGTTAGCAAAATAAAGAGTGTAATACATTCATTTCGGATTTAACTATTTGAAAATTTAAACTAACCTATGATTAAAATGATTACATAAGGTTGAGTATGTGATTTAGTTAAAAACGGAACACGCATTCATATAAAACTTTAAATTCTTACGCTTTTGTGTATAATATAATGTATGTTTTAAATATTAAATGAAAAATATCAATTAACAATAAATGAAAAACATTAACATTAATAAAATATTAATTAAACATTGCATTGATTTAAAACTTAATATTAATATGGGAATACACATCCGTATAAAACTTTAAACATTTATGTTTTGGTGTATAATATTATGTATATATATAAAATATTAAATGAAAAATATCAATTAACAATAAATGAAAAACATTAACATTAATAAAATATTAATTAAACATTGCATTGATTTAAAACTTAATATTAATATGGGAATACACATCCGTATAAAACTTTAAACATTTATGCTTTGGTGTATAATATTATGTATATATATTTAATATTAAATGAAAAATATGAATTAACAATAAATTAGAAATATCAATTAACATTAATAAAATATTAATTAAACATTGTATTGATTTAAATATAGATTAAATATTAAATGAAAAATTGAAAATTTAAACTAACCTATGATTAAAATGGTTACATAAGGTTGAGTATGTGATCTTTTAAATGAAATCTAGTTAAAAACGGAACACGCATTCATATAAAACTTTAAATACTTATGGTTTTGTGTATAATGTAGTGTATGTATTAAATATTAAATGAAAAATATGAATTAACAATAAATGAAAGACATTAACATTAATAAAATATTAATTAAAGATTGCATTGATTAAAAACTTAATGAAAAATATTAATTTGGGAATACGCATCCTTATAAAACTTTAAACATTTATGCTTTTGGGTATAATATTATGGATGTATTAAATATTAAATGAAAAATATGAATTAACAATAAATAAAAAATATTAATTAACATTAATAAAATATTAATTAAACATTGTGTTAATTAAAATATAGATTAAAAATTTAATGAAAAATATTAATTTCTCATGTAATTAAAATAACACTTTATAAATTAATGAATTAATAATAAATGAAACATGTTCATTCGAAACAACTTGAGAAATACTAATTTGTAATGAAATTAGAAAATACCAATTAATTAAATATTAATTAAAAATTAAATGAAAACTATTTATGAGAGACACATTGAAAAATATTCTCACCTTAAACTTTCATTCGCCAGTCCTTAAATTCAACCTTCATCGTTGCTTACCTGTTAGGAAATGTCTGATAACAACAAATTCTTATCTTTAACGGTATTTCCCGAAGGCTGACTCACTAGATAAGTAACAATGACAAGTTCAAATCTGAAATTAAGAGTTTATTCATATTGAATATAATTAATATAATGTTTAATTGAAAAGGGACTTAATTTATTTAATACGTCATAATTAAGAATTTAATTAAATCCTAATATAATTTTTTTATCTAATTAATAGAATAAAAAAGAAATTCTTTTCAACATTTTCAAGAAACATCAAGTTATCGAATACTTAATAGATTATTTTTTTAATGAATGTGTAATTAACATTTTTAAAGGATTTTTTTCTAATTAATTAGTGTTTAATTAAAATTTTCATAATTAAAATAAATATATAAAATAAAAAAGGAATTCTTTTCAAAATTTTCAAGAAACACCAAATTATTATTAAGTAATATTTCGAATAACTACAAACTTTAATCATGATGAGTCATCACTGTGAATGATCTTTTCTTCTCATATGTTATAAAAACAAGTTTAAGTACCTAAATTTATTGATATATTTCATTGTGTGTTGGATCCTTCTTTACTAATCTCGTTAAAATTATTCATTTACCAATGATTTAAACTTCACATTTTAAAGTCATTTATATAATATACTAACATTTGACTATTAAATATCAAATAATGGATATGCACTTTTTACACTCACATCTTACAATGTAATTAGTAACCAAATGTAATGATTTTTAAGCATGTCTTCTTAATTTTTTTTACAATGAAAGACTATCACAGTTGAATATTTAGCTTTCTGTTTATAACTTTATCGAGAAATATATAATGCATACCACACGATTTCATTAAATGAATCACAATACATTTCAAACTTCTCATTTTCAATGTTTTATATATACTAGTGTTTATCAAATAGGTGTTTATTCTGAACAATCATTACTTAGTATATTGATGAAAAGTTTGTGTTGAACGGTTTTTAACTTAAATGGTGTGAGAGAAGGATATATTAGAACAGAAGTTATTAAATATAGAGTCTTTAAAGTTTATACCCGTGCAAGAATTGGCATTTCAAGAAACAAAGTTGTGTCACATTTGAAAGCATTCTTTATATTCGAAACGCACACGTGATCACGATCACATCACTGAAGAGCATAGAGAAGCTGTTTATGTTGTATATAATTTGAATTTTCATTATCACAATATTATAACCGAAGTTTTTCGACAGTTTGAAAAATTATGATGTTCAACGTCTGCACACGTTAACACAGAATAAGATTAGCTTATGCCCTTTCGATGATAAGCGTTATTTGCAGGTAAGATGTATTAACATAACAAAATTTTCTTGGTAATTTTACTCGCAGGTTTCGAAACCACAAACATCTAATCATACTTCTCATTTTTAACACGCGACACTAACCATTGGGCCATTAAAGCCCGTAATTTAGTAACTAAAAATTAAGAAAGATCATCGAAAATGATTACTTCACACATGCAAAAATAATTTTTATTGTGACTTATCAGTTAAAAATCACGAAGAAAAGAAAAATATCACATATGTTTTGGATTACTTTGAGATTTTATGAGTCACTTCATCAGTTAAATAGACATAACCACTTCTTATGAATCACTACTTATGCTTAAATTTTGAAACACTTGCTTATATGAAATGTATTATATTTTAGTTTATCAGTGATAGTGCGATTACTTGTTAATAATTTTAATGTTATTAAAAAAATTTAAAAAAATCAAATGTGAATAATTAATTAAAAAAACACAAGTCACTATTAAAGGTTTGAACAAATTATTAAAATTATTTTACAAAACTTTTCAAATTATTTAAAAATGTTTCACTAATATTTAGTAATCGTCAAATTTTAATGTCGATAATCATTTATGTGAGTCAGGTTTTCTGTTTTAACTGTTAAGTTATCAGATTCCCCCTTCAAGTACATCTCATTGATAAGTTTTAATCAACCAATCAACTATTTATTTACCCCAACAACCAGCTATTTGTTTACCCTAGTAACCAAAAAGCTTTTGTCGACACATGAACAAAATTTTGAAGATGCAAGACTCTTCATTTTCATTCGAAAAAACAATGACTTATGTAATAAATTTTTTCTTTACTTAAATGAAACCTTCACATGTGTATGGTAAAACTTGGAAAATTTCATTTAATGCACAAATTTAAAGTTAACAGACAAGGTCTTCACACATCTTTTAGTATTTTACTAACACTTTGCCAAATATCTTTAGAAAACAACAACAGAATTTTAAATAATTATTTTAATAAAAATTCTCTTTTGTAAGTGACATTATTAAACTAACTTGAAAAATTAACTTGGCAAAGCAAGTTTTCACTATTCCAACTAAGTAATATTCATAAGTTTTATATGATAAATAACCTGTTTGGTTATGTCCCAGCATGGCTTTATAAAATGTATCTAAAATAACCTTTAATATCAATGTTTAAAAATATGCGAATAATTCAGTTAGTCTTTTATAGATGATTATTTTCCCTTCTATTATTTAAAAGACATTTTAAAATAAAATTATTACTGATGCCAGTTTATCCCAGTGTTATGAAATGTGTATGCAAAACTTTTAATTCTAATTTTCACATTTTATTATTTCAAATTATTGTTTTCAAGTTGTACTAAAATTTGGAAAAAAATATTTAATTTTCATGCATAATTAAATTGAAATACTTTAATAATAAAGACACATTTAACATTGTATACTCACCTAATCCAACACTTTCACAAATACACGTCCGACTCGCTCCAAGGTTTAGGAAGAAATGAGAGATTCAAAGTCCTTATCAGAAAATGTTATCAGATAGTCTTATCTTAAGATAAGTGACGTCAGAGAACATATGTCATCAACTGGTCACGTGATGTATATCACATGACCAGTGCTTTGTTAATTAATCTTAATAATTAATTAATTAATAATAAATAATTTAATACTTAATAATTAATTAATAAGATTAATTAACAAAGCACTGGTCATATGATATACATCACGTGACCAGTTGATGACATATGTTCTCTGACGTCACTTATCTTAAGATAAGACTATCTGATAACATTTTCTGATAAGGACTTTGAATCTCTCATTTCTTCCTAAACCTTGGAGCGAGTCGGACGTGTATTTGTGAAAGTGTTGGATTAGGTGAGTATACAATGTTAAATGTGTCTTTATTATTAAAGTATTTCAATTTAATTATGCATGAAAATTAAATATTTTTTTCCAAATTTTAGTACAACTTGAAAACAATAATTTGAAATAATAAAATGTGAAAATTAGAATTAAAAGTTTTGCATACACATTTCATAACACTGGGATAAACTGGCATCAGTAATAATTTTATTTTAAAATGTCTTTTAAATAATAGAAGGGAAAATAATCATCTATAAAAGACTAACTGAATTATTCGCATATTTTTAAACATTGATATTAAAGGTTATTTTAGATACATTTTATAAAGCCATGCTGGGACATAACCAAACAGGTTATTTATCATATAAAACTTATGAATATTACTTAGTTGGAATAGTGAAAACTTGCTTTGCCAAGTTAATTTTTCAAGTTAGTTTAATAATGTCACTTACAAAAGAGAATTTTTATTAAAATAATTATTTAAAATTCTGTTGTTGTTTTCTAAAGATATTTGGCAAAGTGTTAGTAAAATACTAAAAGATGTGTGAAGACCTTGTCTGTTAACTTTAAATTTGTGCATTAAATGAAATTTTCCAAGTTTTACCATACACATGTGAAGGTTTCATTTAAGTAAAGAAAAAATTTATTACATAAGTCATTGTTTTTTCGAATGAAAATGAAGAGTCTTGCATCTTCAAAATTTTGTTCATGTGTCGACAAAAGCTTTTTGGTTACTAGGGTAAACAAATAGCTGGTTGTTGGGGTAAATAAATAGTTGATTGGTTGATTAAAACTTATCAATGAGATGTACTTGAAGGGGGAATCTGATAACTTAACAGTTAAAACAGAAAACCTGACTCACATAAATGATTATCGACATTAAAATTTGACGATTACTAAATATTAGTGAAACATTTTTAAATAATTTGAAAAGTTTTGTAAAATAATTTTAATAATTTGTTCAAACCTTTAATAGTGACTTGTGTTTTTTTAATTAATTATTCACATTTGATTTTTTTAAATTTTTTTAATAACATTAAAATTATTAACAAGTAATCGCACTATCACTGATAAACTAAAATATAATACATTTCATATAAGCAAGTGTTTCAAAATTTAAGCATAAGTAGTGATTCATAAGAAGTGGTTATGTCTATTTAACTGATGAAGTGACTCATAAAATCTCAAAGTAATCCAAAACATATGTGATATTTTTCTTTTCTTCGTGATTTTTAACTGATAAGTCACAATAAAAATTATTTTTGCATGTGTGAAGTAATCATTTTCGATGATCTTTCTTAATTTTTAGTTACTAAATTACGGGCTTTAATGGCCCAATGGTTAGTGTCGCGTGTTAAAAATGAGAAGTATGATCAGATGTTTGTGGTTTCGAAACCTGCGAGTAAAATTACCAAGAAAATTTTGTTATGTTAATACATCTTACCTGCAAATAACGCTTATCATCGAAAGGGCATAAGCTAATCTTATTCTGTGTTAACGTGTGCAGACGTTGAACATCATAATTTTTCAAACTGTCGAAAAACTTCGGTTATAATATTGTGATAATGAAAATTCAAATTATATACAACATAAACAGCTTCTCTATGCTCTTCAGTGATGTGATCGTGATCACGTGTGCGTTTCGAATATAAAGAATGCTTTCAAATGTGACACAACTTTGTTTCTTGCAATGCCAATTCTTGCACGGGTATAAACTTTAAAGACTCTATATTTAATAACTTCTGTTCTAATATATCCTTCTCTCACACCATTTAAGTTAAAAACCGTTCAACACAAACTTTTCATCAATATACTAAGTAATGATTGTTCAGAATAAACACCTATTTGATAAACACTAGTATATATAAAACATTGAAAATGAGAAGTTTGAAATGTATTGTGATTCATTTAATGAAATCGTGTGGTATGCATTATATATTTCTCGATAAAGTTATAAACAGAAAGCTAAATATTCAACTGTGATAGTCTTTCATTGTAAAAAAAATTAAGAAGACATGCTTAAAAATCATTACATTTGGTTACTAATTACATTGTAAGATGTGAGTGTAAAAAGTGCATATCCATTATTTGATATTTAATAGTCAAATGTTAGTATATTATATAAATGACTTTAAAATGTGAAGTTTAAATCATTGGTAAATGAATAATTTTAACGAGATTAGTAAAGAAGGATCCAACACACAATGAAATATATCAATAAATTTAGGTACTTAAACTTGTTTTTATAACATATGAGAAGAAAAGATCATTCACAGTGATGACTCATCATGATTAAAGTTTGTAGTTATTCGAAATATTACTTAATAATAATTTGGTGTTTCTTGAAAATTTTGAAAAGAATTCCTTTTTTATTTTATATATTTATTTTAATTATGAAAATTTTAATTAAACACTAATTAATTAGAAAAAAATCCTTTAAAAATGTTAATTACACATTCATTAAAAAAATAATCTATTAAGTATCGATAACTTGATGTTTCTTGAAAATGTTGAAAAGAATTTCTTTTTTATTCTATTAATTAGATAAAAAAATTATATTAGGATTTAATTAAATTCTTAATTATGACGTATTAAATAAATTAAGTCCCTTTTCAATTAAACATTATATTAATTATATTCAATATGAATAAACTCTTAATTTCAGATTTGAACTTGTCATTGTTACTTATCTAGTGAGTCAGCCTTCGGGAAATACCGTTAAAGATAAGAATTTGTTGTTATCAGACATTTCCTAACAGGTAAGCAACGATGAAGGTTGAATTTAAGGATTGGCGAATGAAAGTTTAAGGTGAGAATATTTTTCAATGTGTCTCTCATAAATAGTTTTCATTTAATTTTTAATTAATATTTAATTAATTGGTATTTTCTAATTTCATTACAAATTAGTATTTCTCAAGTTGTTTCGAATGAACATGTTTCATTTATTATTAATTCATTAATTTATAAAGTGTTATTTTAATTACATGAGAAATTAATATTTTTCATTAAATTTTTAATCTATATTTTAATTAACACAATGTTTAATTAATATTTTATTAATGTTAATTAATATTTTTTATTTATTGTTAATTCATATTTTTCATTTAATATTTAATACATCCATAATATTATACCCAAAAGCATAAATGTTTAAAGTTTTATAAGGATGCGTATTCCCAAATTAATATTTTTCATTAAGTTTTTAATCAATGCAATCTTTAATTAATATTTTATTAATGTTAATGTCTTTCATTTATTGTTAATTCATATTTTTCATTTAATATTTAATACATACACTACATTATACACAAAACCATAAGTATTTAAAGTTTTATATGAATGCGTGTTCCGTTTTTAACTAGATTTCATTTAAAAGATCACATACTCAACCTTATGTAACCATTTTAATCATAGGTTAGTTTAAATTTTCAATTTTTCATTTAATATTTAATCTATATTTAAATCAATACAATGTTTAATTAATATTTTATTAATGTTAATTGATATTTCTAATTTATTGTTAATTCATATTTTTCATTTAATATTAAATATATATACATAATATTATACACCAAAGCATAAATGTTTAAAGTTTTATACGGATGTGTATTCCCATATTAATATTAAGTTTTAAATCAATGCAATGTTTAATTAATATTTTATTAATGTTAATGTTTTTCATTTATTGTTAATTGATATTTTTCATTTAATATTTTATATATATACATAATATTATACACCAAAACATAAATGTTTAAAGTTTTATACGGATGTGTATTCCCATATTAATATTAAGTTTTAAATCAATGCAATGTTTAATTAATATTTTATTAATGTTAATGTTTTTCATTTATTGTTAATTGATATTTTTCATTTAATATTTAAAACATACATTATATTATACACAAAAGCGTAAGAATTTAAAGTTTTATATGAATGCGTGTTCCGTTTTTAACTAGATCACATACTCAACCTTATGTAATCATTTTAATCATAGGTTAGTTTAAATTTTCAAATAGTTAAATCCGAAATGAATGTATTACACTCTTTATTTTGCTAACAAAGTACAGAAAAAAATAAATATTTTAGTTTTATTTAAAATAAATCGATGAGAAAAAAAAAAAAAGCCTCTAATTTGATTTAAATAATTATATCTTAAATTTTCAAAAGATATTACTCAAAAGACCTTATTTTATTTCAAGTCAAATAATTTTAATTAGACATAGTACTCATTAAGATTAATTAAGATAACACATGAACCCCAGTTCCTTATCAGCTATGATTCAGAGATTCAACCCTTTTCGGAAAACGCTATCAGATAAGCAGATAAGAATGATTCATCGAGGTTTACTCACACATATACTGCAATGAATTTAGTATCCTCTCTTTGAGAAAATAATTATTAAACTCAAGTTCGATTCGGATTTCATTGATGTTAAGGTATGTAAAATATTATTTTCAATACAGTTTTAAAAATATTTAAAAACATTTTTCACAAATTATTTTGATCTGAAGATAAAATACAATGTTAAATAAAATCTCATTAACAGGGTTTGAAAAAGTTCCGCGTTACTGGTTATAAATATTATATATTTTTAAATTAATGAAGATGAATTCATTTCGATAATAAATATAGTTTATTTTTTTTAACCGACAAGTATTAAAACATTAAAAATAAGTTCCTTTTTTTTTCTTCGGAAAGTCAAAAATTCTATTAATATTAAAATTTATTTATTTGAAAATTGTTCTGCCAGGGAAAAATTACACATGTCAAAAGATATTTATGTTAAAAATCGCTTACACTTTCAGAAAGGAAAGGACACACAAAAATTACTTATATTAAACACATTGCTATGTTTAAAAATATGTACGAATTTTGAAAAAGGGGTGTCTGGTGAGGTACACTTTATTCTTTTTATTATTAAATTTCATTAATTGGAATAATTCATTAATTCATCAACATTTATACAATCTCACACAAAAGAAATGCGAATACAGATTGCAATTCAGCAATTAAAAATTAGTTCCCAAAAAATCACAAGATTTTTTCAAGTTTCCCAATAAAAATTATTACCACTCAAAAGTTCTACAAATTGTTTTCGAAGTCACCTCATTAAAATGAATATTTAAAAAATTAAGTTCAAATTCCCGTTACAGACATGCGTTATTTATGATGGTTGAAGCTTATTCAAGCCCTTCTAAGGAAATCTAACAGTTATTCACACATGATTCGAGGAAAATCACAGATTCCGAACGGTTAGGTCAACGAGCGCAAATAAATGTTAGTACGTAAAATCCCATTTTGAAACATATTTTCTCATTCAAATTTTAAAGTTATTTTTTAACTAATCTAAAATATCAAGTGTATAACATAGTTAACTAAAAATAGTACTCGAAATAATTTTAAAGTTCCTTCATTAAATTAATATTTAAAGTTATTATTCTCAAATTCCCATTACAAGCATGTGTTATTTATGACGGTTGGTGAAGATAAAGGTTATTCAGGTCTTTCTAAGATATTCTAAGCCAATATGCACCCATGATTCGAAGAAAATGACAAACTCCGTACGGTTAGGTCGACGAGCACACGTCAATCCCATTGCAAAATTTAAAGTCCCCCTATTAAACACTTATGTCCGCAAAATATCCTTCGTGAATGATTAGTCTAAAATAATAATTTCCCCCAAAATATCCGCTTAACTCATCATGTAAGAGTACAGTGGAAAAAAAAAAATCAATCTCCCCAAATTCCCACTTAAAATCGAAAAAATAAACTCTTAAATGACACCAAACAGAAAAATTTTAAGTTGCCACATTAAAATTAAAAACCTCTCGTACAATAGTATAGGAAAAAACATTCTGCGTACCCAAATACCCGCTTAACTCCTCATCTAAAACACGGTGAAAAAAAAAAAAAAAAAAAAAAAAAAAAAGAAGATATCAAAATCTTCAAAAAGTGTGTGTGTGAATGTGTGTGTGAATGTGAGTGTGTAAATCTGCCATTCACTGCTTATGACTAGACAATGTCTTAAACAGAGAATGCCGGTCCCAAGCCCGGAAAAAAGATGAGGGCACACTCTTCCAGATTTGAAATTCAAAAGGTAGTATTACTTTCCATTTATCTTTTTTAATGAACAACAGCAAAACTCTATCGAAAAAAATTACCACATTAAAATAACCTATCATACTACAGCATGCCGAAATAATTAAAGTGGTCTTCATTATTTTTAATTATTATTTGAAATTAACTTTAATGATTCATTTGTTAAATTGGATTCACTTTTACACTTGACTCAAAATAAATTTAAACTGTTGAAAATTTTAAAGTTCCTAAATTAAAATTTCTTAATAAATCACCGCTCGAATCACCCTCATACTAAAGTATGTTGAAAAAATTTCACTCATAATTTTTAATTACTTTTTAATTAATTACTAATTATCTTTAATTGCTATTATTCATTTCTTAAATTCTACTACGTACTACACTAGACTAAAAAATACCGCTCGAAAAATTCTATGTCCCTTCATTATTTTTAATTATTATTTTTAATTACCTTTTAATTAATTACTATTTTTAATTTAATATGAATCATTCATCTCTTAATCAACAGTCAAAAGAACCGCTCGTATTGTAGTATACTTAAAAAATTTATCCCCCTTTTACCCCTCTCTTATAGCATAAAATATTCAAATTTCACGAAAAAAATTTAATCCCCCTTTTTAACCCCTTCTCTTATAAGACAATCTTGAGGAATGAGGAGGATTAAGGAGGAGGGTTTAGGAGGAGGAGGGTTGTGGAGGAGGAGTGAGGAGGAGGCTTGAGGAGGAGGCTTGAGGAGGAGGTGCCCACCACCACCACCGAGCCTCACGCCTCCTCCTGAGGCCGGACTGTCATTTTTCCCCTACTATGATCAGCAAAAGCGTGTTGCCCGGACAATCGGACGTACGGACAAATCGGGAAAGCAGTTAACCACTTAATGGTCACATTAAATTACGATTTAAAAATTCAAATTCATTATTGCCACCACTTTTTTTTTTGAAAAAAAATATTCATCGTACTTCATGACAAGTAACATGTTACCAGAATAAAGGCAATCAATCACATTATTTTATAAAACTGGTGGAAATCAAACAATTCTGAATAAAAGCCATAAAGCTTGAAGCCCGTGAATGTCTCGGGCGCGACGATTAAGCGGTTAAGCAGTCTTGAAAAAAAAAAAAAAAAAAAAAAAAAAAAAAAAAAAAAACTAAATGGAAAAAAGAAACTTTTAAAAAATGTCTAATGATCTATCTTCAATTTTATAATATTTCTTGTACAGTGTTGCATCTATCGTTCTATTTAACCTCAGAGTAAAACCTTTCTCTAAAACTACTGTTCAAATTGAAAATAAATAAATAAATAAATAAATAAATAAAAGTCATTTTTATGTTTCATTTTATTTTATTTTATTTTTTAACCTTCCTACCCTGAATGGGTCGAACTGACCCGTTTCTATCATATATTTTATTCGAATTCCACCAGAAATTTCTTTACACACTAAGTTAAATAAAAGATTCAGAGAACTAAGTTAAATAAATAGGTAAAATAGCTTTAAATAAAAATTCTGATGATAAATGTTTTTATTCAAGTTTGAGTAATTTTCAATGGGGTAGGAAGGTTAAGCACGAATGCTCAAATTAAATAAATCTTTTTTATTTCTTTTTCATTTTAATTTTTAAGCACAAATCAAATTGAAAACAGAATAAATCTTTTTTATTTTTTATTTTATTTCATTTTATTTTTTAAGCACAAATCAAATTGAAAAAAGAATAAATCTCTAAAAACGAATATATGTGTATCTTATACAGTATTTGGATCACATTGAGAGTGAATTTGTTTAATAAAACTTCAATCTCTCATATTTATTATGTGAATTTTTGTTCTTTCCCCCTTATTTCGATATCAAAAGTCGAACACCAACAATAGACCTGCTTTTGACAGGCCAATTTGCAATGTTCCATCTTCCTGACATCATTTCGATGAAAATATTTGGTAAAAAAAAAAGACCCAATAAACAATTTTTTCGACGATCTAAAAGGTATGAAAAATTGAAGAAGGGAGAAGTAGAAATATAATAAATTTGAATATAGGTTTATATATTTTTCCGAAATATTCTTTTTAAACAAGCACTTTCGAAAAAATGTGTATTTAACCCTTTCCGGCACATTGTACCCAGTCTGGGATACGTAAATTTAATTCCAAACTTGCAAACTACATCAGTAATATTTTAATAAAATTTTGCTTTTACTATGAAAGCTTAAATTAAGGAATTCATAATATCTCAAAAAGTTGTTTGGAGATTCTGGTGCCGGTCGATAATTTCTCATTTACTAACAAAATTTGCCCGTGTCGGAGAGGGTTGAACATTACTTCATTATCATATTTAACACATGTTTCTTCAAGGAACAAATAATTAAATAATTAACAAAATGCCAAGAGAAATAACTTTATTTTTTAATTAATTTAAATTTATTATATGATGAAATTCACAGTTCTAAATTTATAAAGGAAGAAAACGAGAATAATAAAAATTTCACAGGCATAGAAAATTGTGCGCGTGAGCACACGTGACTGATAAAAGTCGCATTTAATTCACTCCTGTTGGCCGTTTGACATCTTTCAAAGAATAAACTTTGTTAGTCGATGTTATTCTTACATATTAACCCTTTATATACCGACGGTACTTATAAGTACCATTAAAATTACTTATTATAAAATTCCTTTAAAACATCAATTAGTTGTGATACTGTTTAGAATGAGTTACAGATGCATTATTTTATCTTGTTCTAAAAGCATTATTGGTTACAGAAAACAAAAATATTTTTAAAAGCATAAATACTTTTGCCTTTGTATCTTTTCAGCTTTTTTACGCTGAGGGAGGGGCATGGGAATTTTACAATTCGGAAATATTTATATATTTATATTCTAAGAACATCACATTTGTGCATTTTATAATTCTACAAAATACTAAGAAAACAATTTAAAATAAAAAATTAGAGTGAGGTTATTAATAATGCAGAAATTCCCTATAAATTCAAATTTAATTAATCCTTCTAAATCCTTCAATCCTTCTAATATCCTTAAAAAATTATTAAATGATTATGCAAATATTTTGATTTAATTAAAAAAATGTATGTAAAATGCTTTAGAATGTAAAATTATCATAAAATCATAATTCGGTAGATAAAGGGATAAATTGTGTAACAAGTACACACCCGTGTCGCTGTAAATTTGATTAATATTGTGTAATTACTTTCGGTTTGCTTACTCTCATAGTGACTCCAAAAGCATAATTTTATTTTTCGTGCAGGCGATCACGAGCAATGATAAACAAGTTGGAAATTGCACGTGAAATGTAGCAAATGAGGTGAGTTCGTATAATAACAAAATTTTAATAATGTCTCTCTTATATATCAATCTCATAATATTGTAAATAGTTAATTCATATATTCGTTCTCGTAACATTAGTTCTTTTTTTTCCGAAATTAAAATGATATTGTTATTTTTTTATCTACATAATTTTATCAAAACAAACTGTAACAAAATTATTTTGCAATAAATCTGGTAACAAAGTTATTTTGCAATAAATCTGGTAGACAAGATTCATCTGTCATGACTGAGTGAAAATTTAGAAAATATGCGCAAGAGATATGCAGATAATAGTTATCTACGCATATATGACGTTATACCGTAAACGCGAGTATTTGATTATCACCCCGGACGCCAGCTGGCACAATTGTCCCAATTTACGACAGATTCCAGCATTATCTTTGAACACTTGATATGTATACAGCTTTGGTAGAAGCTAATCTCACTCGCATTCAAGTGTTAGCAGCAGCGTTCATTGAAATGTTCTTCTTTCCACTTCGATAATTTGAAAAGGTTTATTACATAAAATACTTGGTCATTTGTCTAACGGATATTTTCGTACTAAATCGAATTTTGCCTCCATATACATATATTTTTTCCTCTGAGGACACTTTTACGTACTAATTAAGAAATTTAAAATGTCGAAAGAAAAATATGTCTAAAATCGCAAAAGTAGGTAGGTAGACTGTTAGATATCAACCTCTTATACACTGTAAAAATAAATAAATAAATAAATAAACGAAAAACTGATATAATCGCTGGCATAGGCATGAGATTAGCTTGGAAGGATCTGAGTTTACTGAGTTTCATGTCGGTTTAAAAATTCCGACTGACAAAACAAACAACAGAAAAAAAAAAATGTCAGTACCAACAAAAGAAATCCGTTAATGTCAAAAAAGAATCTGGATTTCCACATGAAATATATGTTGCATTTTTATTATAGCATTTTATAAAAATAAATTAAAGAGGTTTGTGACCCGGGGTAATTATATACTAATCATTAGTATGTATAAATATGTACCGCTATTCTCTTGATTTACGTCAAAAATATAAAATAGGGATAATAGATAATAATAGCAGCTGACATACAAGTAAGCCATGTCCTAAACCAAGAAAGTATAGCGTTCTAAATAAATAAAGAAATTCTAGAAACCAACTACCAACAGTTATTTTATTTTTATATATTTATTTATTTTATTATTACCTGAATCTTTTCTTTGTCTTTTTTGAACAAACTTTTAAATGTAAGTCATAAGAGAGACATCACATTCTTCTTTATTAAGTTTAAAGAATTGTACTTAAAGATATTTTTATTTTGTCCAATGAGAATAAAGAAAACTTTTGTAAAACTCGGAGTAATTCAATTGAGCTTTTCTATTCGTATTGTTTACCACTTTTAAACAATATGACACTTTTTTTAATCTAATTTTTTGAATTGGAAGCTTTTCCTATATCTAATTAGTTCGTTGATTTATAAATATTGATATGCTGAGATACTTTTTCTGAATATTAATCGGCAGGAAATTGAAGGATGCATTTTTTGAAATAATCATAGCCGTTCTTTAGTGCTGAAAATTAAATATAAAATGATAGAGATCTTTATATATTGCATTTTTAAGTATGGGTTACCTTAACACCGGAACGGCCATGAACAGTCATTTTCCCTGAAAACCTTGTATTTCAGTTCAAACTAAATATTTCATTATAAGTTATAAAGATACAAAGAAGAAAACGTCAAATTAAAATGTGTAACTACTTTAAATCAAAATTCTGGTGTGAAATATCTTTTAAAAACTTAACTCAAACTTCCGTCCTTTCTAGTGTTGAAACATCAAATTGAAGCAGTTCTTTTACACATTAAAATAGCAACGTTACAACTGATAATTTGTAATTTATTTACAAATTTACGTACAAGCCGCATCGCACAAATACACGTGGATTGCTAGTTTGGCCTCTGCTTTCAATTTAGAAATTTTGAATTTGCATAAGAAATTCTGAAAAAATATTTTTTACTTTAGTTTAATATGAAACAATTGTCATTAAATGAAGAAAGAACTACTACACAGAATTTTTAATGTGAATCTCATATTTCAGAATTAATAAAAGAGGCCAAATCTGACAATTTTGATATATACGCAAAGTGGGATACAAAATAATCATCCTGTCTTAACTCGAGAACCCCGGAAAAGTGTCAATTCGACACCGATCACTACACTAAATGTCGATTCAAACCAGAAAAATCTTCAAGAAGTAAGTTATGTATAAGTTACTATGAAATGAGTTAGACAAATAAACTAAACAATTTCAAATTACTTTCATGGTTTGAAATATCTTTTATAAATCTTGCGTAACATTTCCCGGCGTTCTAGTGTTAAATGAGAGATTTAACCGCAAGATTAAAGACGAGGTCATATTAATCAAGATCACGCGCCAAGTAGCAGACGGGGTTGAACTACAAGAAAATACCTAAATGTTGTCTTATTTTTATTTTATAACATATTTAGGGAAGACATGACTGGTACGCCTTGCCCACACTCATTGATTTCATTCAAACATTTTATTCTTATTTATGAAATGTAACTAAATTTTATTCAAAAGTTTACTTTAATTCATGTGTTTGGTAAAATTGTAGGAGAACTTCACATAAGGTAGACATGTCTAAGACTTTTAGCCTTTAGAAAAATCCCACTTTTCAGCTAAAAACACCATTAACTCCTAAAGCACTCGAGCCATTTCAATATATGTATGTGTAATTATAAAAAAAAAAAAATCTCCTCAATTCTAAATTAATTATTTTCAAGTTCTTATACATTTAATTTTTTCTCTCTTTTTTTATAATATCGTAACATATTTGTTTTAATTCCATACATTTAATCAACGTTTTCTTTCTTTTATTTTATTCTAAAAAACATTAATCTATCAAAGCATTTCTTTTCCTAAAATCCCATTACCTAAATTTATTCTTTTAACAGAGTCTGATTACTAACGGGGCACTTTCTCACCAGTAAAATGTTATAGAAATTTTCGCTTTGTTTAAACGTCCTTTTCAATCAAAATTACTGTCTTGAATAAGGATTTTTTTTTTCTTTTCCTGGTGGGAAACTCCCCCCCCCCCCCCCCGGTTGATAATCAGGCCCTGTCTTTTATCTGCTGCATAATATCATTGTATTTATGTTCTAGAAAATCATTTGATTACCCACAATTCCTTTTAAGTGATTCTAGAGCACATAATTGCTTTTAAACGTTACAGTAGTATGAAAAAACCCTCTTTTGTTCTCACGGTGTAAAATTTTCGTGTTAGTTGAAATCACTATTTCTAAATTTTTTATTGGCAAATTAGGTCTTTCTCATAAAATTTTGTATTCTTTCGAACAGTTTTATAAAAGCTGGTTACATTTCCTAGGAGCGATAATTCCACGTTTTTTCTTGTGCTAATAAAGTGAATGTCAGTTGGTGAGAGGCATTTTCCTGGTGAAATTTCTATGTTAGTTAATATCTTTTACTTATGATGACATTAATGGAACTGTTTGTCTGTGAAATGAAATATGAGTAAACGTGATTAGAACTATTCGACGATTCTGATTACTTAATTGAAAAAATCTCAAAGGTTTATTTGTTGTTTTGCTACTCGGTACCACATGACTGCAAATCTACTAGTTGTTGGAATTGTATTACTACGTGGTATGATTGCGAGCCGATATTGCATTCGTTCAACAAGATTCAACGCAATTACGACATATGTTTCATATATATACAGGGTGATTCCAAATTTTTTTTACAATAAAAGAGGGGTGATAGTACACATCAAGACAAACAATATTAAATAGGAGACCAAGGGTCCAAAACGTTTTCCTAAGGAGATAGCCGCCATTAAAGTTTAGGGACCAAAATTTCAAATAAGCATAAAAAACGGAAAAATCGGTCAATTGATTTGCGGTTTTCACTAAAATTATTCTTTATGTCGGCATTTTCTTGAAATTAAATTATAAAGATAAATTTCAAAAAATGCCGATAGAGGGCGCTTTAGACTTTGGAGTAACGAACAACTATTTTTTGCCGGTATGTTTTGTATCTCATTAAATGTTTTCGTAAGTTTACACTCAAACTTAAATTTTGAGCTCAAAATCTGTAGTTGGGAGTGGTTAAGTAACACAAACTGAGCTGTGTTCAGAGGGTTCAAATTTCAAATGATTAAAAAAAACGGAAAAATTGGTGGATTAATTTGCGGTTTTCACTAAAACTATTCTTTATTTAGGTATTTTCGTGAAAATAAATTATAAAGATAAATTTCAAAAAATGCCGATAGAGGGCGCTTTAGACTTTGGAGTAACGAAAAACTATTTTTTTCCGTTATTGTTTGCATCCCTTTAAATGATTTAGGAAGATTTGATTTAAACTTAAATTTTGAGCTGAAAATGTGAATAGTAGGGAGTGGTTAAGTAGCACAAACTGAACTGTGTTCAAGGGGGGGGGGGGAGGTTCGAATTTAAAGTAATTATAGAAAATGGAAAAATTGGTCGATTCATCTGCAATTTAAAATAAAACTATTCTTTAAGTCAGTATCTTCTTAAAAATAATTTTTAAAGATAAATCTCAAAAAATTCCGTCAAAGGTCGCCTTAAACTTCAGAGTAACCAACAATTCATTTTAACCGTTATTTTTTGGTTCTAATTAAATGCTTGCAAAAGCATTTTAAATGTTCTCGGAAGCTTAGATTTAAACTTAAATTTTGAGCTGAAATCCTGAATCGTTATGAGGAGTTAAGAAGCGCAAACTGAAGTGTGTTCAGGAATTAAAATTTAACCCTCTTTCCTCCTCGAGCACAATTCAATTTTTCGCTACTTAAACACTCCCAACGATTCAGAATTTCAGCCCAAAATTTAAGTCTATGCATTTGAAAGCATTTAATGAGATTAAAAAAATAACAGTTAAAAATAGTTGTACGCTACTCCAAAGTCTAAGGCGCCCTCTATCGGCATTTTGTCAAATTTACCTTTAAAAATTATTTTCAAAAAAATACTGATTGATCAAGAAAACTGCTGATTTAAAAATTAGTTTTAGCAAAAACCGCAAACGAATCGACCAATTTTTCCGTTTTTTACAATTATTTGAAATTTGAACCCTCTAAACACAGCTAAGTTTGTCTACTTAACCACTCCCAGCTATTCAAATTTTGAGCTGAAAATTTAAGTTCAAGTCTAAGCTTACGAAAGCATTTAATAAGATGCAAAAAATAACGCCAAAAAAGAGTGTTTCGTTACTCCAAAGTCTAAAGCGCCCTCTATTGGCATTTTTTGAAATTTATCTTTATAATTTATTTTCACGAAAATACCTAAATAAAGAATAGTTTTAGTGAAAACCGCAAATCAATCGACCAATTTTTCCGTTTTTTATAATCATTTGAAATTTGAACCCTCTGAACACAGCTCAGTTTGTGTTACTTGACCACTCCCAACTACAGATTTTGAGCTCAAAATTTAAGTTTGAGTCTAAGCTTACGAAAACATTTAATGAGATGCAAAAAATACCGGCAAAAAATAGTTGTTCGTTACTCCAAAGTTTAAAGCGCCCTCTATCGGCATTTTTTGAAATTTATCTTTATAATTTAATTTCAAGAAAATGCCGACATAAAGAATAATTTTAGTGAAAACCGCAAATCAATCGACCGATTTTTACGTTTTTTATGTTTATTTGAAATTTTGGCCCCTAAACTTTAATGGCGGCTATTTCCTTAGGAAAACGTTTTGGACCCTTGGTCGCCTATTTAATATTGTTTGTCTTGATGTGTACTATCACCCCTCTTTTATTGTAAAAAAAATTCGGAATCACCCTGTATATAAAAAATTTAGCCTGTGGCCATATGCTCGACTTGCCTGTTCTATTCAATATTATGTTCAAGATAATTTTATTCAGATATTTATTAAGACCTTTGAACAGGTCTTACAAGCATTTGAATAAGTCTTACACGTCTGTACATGAACAGAACTTAGCAACGAGAAGAGATGTTTAAAACTCGGACCATCCGCTTAAGAGTTATGCTAGGCTTATCAAGAAAAAACATAAATTCAGGTCTTCCACAGTTAACTGTTTTTTTTTTTCACCACTATTTAAACTAGTCGTTGGGGGCCACCGTAATACTTACCCATCATGGATATGTATATGAAAATAAAACATGTGAAAACTATTTATACAATGCATTGCAATTCATAAACAAAATTTAAATATTGTTAATATACATAGTAATGCTCTATTAAAGAACTGCTGATGTACCAATTTCAACAAATTATATAAAACGCCAAACTACTCAAGTAGTACCGAACTGCGTAAAAGAAACATCCTTATAACTCCAAAAATAATAACTCTATTAACTAACAATTAACTGCATCGGATTAAGCGTCTCATTTCCAATTAAAATATACCTCTGAATTGAAATTTGAATGAAATACAGGGTCATGAAAAATCGAAGAATGTGGAAAACAGGATTACAAATATCTCGGCAACTAATAATCCGATTGACTTCGTTCTATATGCAAAATGTGTGTAATTATATTGCCTTTTACGTCCATTCCTTAGAACAAAAAAATTCGAAAATTTTTATATACCTTTCATCAGAACGAATTTTTCGAGAGTCCGAAAAAAATAGTTCCGGATAATCGAGGTTGCTGATATTAAATAGGGTTCGTCCCATTCTTACATACTAACTACATACAAAATTTCAAGTCTCTATCTCAATTCGTTCGGGAGATAGAGCGTTTACAGACAGACAGACAGACGGACGGCAAAATTTTTTTTCTAAAAATATGTTTTTCGGAATCTCCACTATCTAAAACGTGTAAATCCGTCAAAAATTTTTTTTCGATTTTCAAAACGATTGCAAGACTTACCCTATACTACGTATGATGGGTAAGTAAAAACAATAATAAAACTAGTCGTTGGGGGCCACCGTAATACTTACCCATCATGTATATGTATATGAAAATAAAACATGTGAAAACTATTTATACAATGCATTGCAATTCATAAACAAAATTTAAATATTGTTAATATACATAGTAATGCTATATTAAAGAACTGCTGATGTACCAATTTCAACAAATTATATAAAACGCCAAACTACTCAAGTAGTACTGAACTGCGTAAAAGAAACATCCTTATAACTCCAAAAATAATAATTTTATTAACTAACAATTAACTGCGTCGTATTAATCGTCTCATTTCTAATTAAAATATACTTCTGAATTGAAATTTGAATGAAATACAGGGTCATGAAAAATCGAATAATGTGGAAAACAAGATTACACATATCTCGGCAACTAATAATCCGATCGACTTCGTTCTATATGCAAAATGTGTGTTATTTTATTGCCTTTTACGTCCATTCCTTAGAACAAAAAAATTCGAAAATTTTTATATACCTTTCATCAGAACGAATTTTTCGAGAGTCCGAAAAAAATAGTTCCGGATAATCGAGGTTGCTGATATTAAATAGGGTTCGTCCCATTCATACATACTAACTACATACAAAATTTTAAGTCTCTATCTCAATTTGTTCGGGAGATAGAGCGTTCACAGACAGACAGACAGACAGACGGACGGCAAAATTTTTTTTCTAAAAATATGTTTTTCGGAATCTCCACTATCTAAAACGTGTAAATCCGTCAAAAAAATTTTTCGATTTTCAAAACGATTGCAAGACTTACCCTATACTACGTATGATGGGTAAGTAAAAACAATAATAAAACTAGTCGTTGGGGGCCACCGTAATACTTACCCATCATGTATATGTATATGAAAATAAAACATGTGAAAACTATTTATACAATGCATTGCAATTCATAAACAAAATTTAAATATTGTTAATATACATAGTAATGCTATATTAAAGAACTGCTGATGTACCAATTTCAACAAATTATATAAAACGCCAAACTACTCAAGTAGTACTGAACTGCGTAAAAGAAACATCCTTATAACTCCAAAAATA